>BSBK01004866.1:37500-610000 GCA_027943335.1 Chamaecyparis obtusa
AGTATTTTAAATTATAATATATTAGATCTAATTAAAATACTATAAAAATTATGTGATGATAATCTTGAATTTGTGCTCTAAAAAATGGTAGTTTTATATTTATAAAAAAATATCATTAAAAAGAGTAGGAGTTATTGAAACATCACTTTTTGAAATAATTTTATTTCTTTAGTAATTGGTATAAAACATGCATTTAATAGATATTTTCAATTGGAAAAGTTGAAGCACTTATCCAACTTAGCTAGAATGAATCTATCTAGACCATATGTTTGACAAAATATAGTTTTAGTTAGAAATACTCAAATTCAGCCATGCTGGTAAGTTAGCTTGAAATGTGACACAACTTTGTGCGTTTACCCTCAGGTCGATCCATATTACTCTCATCTTTTCACCCCAGTAAGTCATCCTGGCATCCACTTTGGGTTGATTCATAATCCTACTATTTGAGGTTTCAATAATAATAACTTCAATCTTGTTAATTAATTGCTCATGTCTCATTTTCTTATCCTTAAATAAGTGTCTATTTCTCTCCTTCCATAATTCCCATATTACTATTGAGGGAGCAATTGCCCATAAGTTTTTGTATAAATAGTTCCTATTGAGGGTGGTCCAACTCTAGAACAAAATAGATACAGTATTAGGAAGAGTTATGATCAAGCCTAATTCACCACACAACCAATGCCACACTTGTGTAGAGAAATTACAAGATAGTAATATGTGACTATAATTTTTTTCCTCCTATTCATATAATGGACATCTGCTAGGACCTTCATATCCCATCTTTTTGAATCTATATACAACGAGAATCTTATTTTTTTGTGCTATGCATGAAAATAATCCGGCCTTCATGAGATAGCTTTTGTCCCAGCAAGGGTTTAAAGGAATGTTAGTTTTTGGTTTTAGATGCCTTTGGATTACAAAGTTATAACCATCTTTTGTATTTTACTCCTTGTTAGGTCCAAAAGAAGACAATCACAATTGAGAGGGGGGGTGAATTAGTTATAATAAAAAAAATTAAAATTTTAATATACTTTATCCAATTATAGATCCGAAAGATAAAGACTAATGAAAGATCCATAACACATAACTCACAACAATAGATTTATTCTTGAGAAAACCTAGTTAAAGGAAAACCTCGGTAGGAGTCAAACCCACAAGATAAATATACTATGTTAAAAGTACTACCTGGTTAAGATAAAATGAAAGAAAAAGAAGAATGCACATGCATTCTGATGAAGGATGCTCCCCTTAGTACCACAAACACATAACAGAAATAGAGAAACAACAACAATAATATGCAAGAACAGAAAATTGGCTTCTTATTATCTCCACAAATATGGAATTACAAACTTTCAAAATTACAATATGCAAAGCCACATGGGCATTCCCTTACAATATTCTATAGGACAAAGCCTCGAATCAATACCCAGAACTGCCCTAGACAACACTACGGGCCTTCTTTATATAGGCAATTTTCACCGCCCGAGAAGGTTCTAGAAATTTAGCCCTAAGGGCCGACCCAACTTAGAATTATTTTATTTTTCAATTTATTACATCAAAGTCAGCTCAAAATAACTTTTGAAACCCGAATAGAAATTTTGAAGGAAAATTATTTTCTACCATTTCAGGTGGCCTGACTTCCAGAGACCATAAGTCATCACCAGTTGACCCGATTGACTATTATAACCCCATTTCGAAAATGCCATGAAGCACTCTACAGGCTTGATTGGCACAAGGCACCTATCACCAAATTTTTCAACCTCATCCGGGGCCTCTAAAGCCTTCAAAACTGAGTTCAAAGTTTTTGTACCCTGCTGCCAATACCAAAAATCTTCAACATCTTCAAAACTAGACTTGATCTAGCCATGAAACTTTGCTGGCAAGTTGATATGACTGAGATGAACTTCCACATGTAAAATCAAAACATTATGAGATCGTAAGGCCAACTTACTAAAAATAGCAAGTTTCCATAAATAGCAGCTCTGCACAAGATAGCCCTTATTGAATACAAAAATAGAAATATTTTTTGGGTGATGCAAGATTGCCCTTACACCAAGGATGCTCCTACATCAGACACCCGGGGTAATTTGAGAGGTGACCCCGTCACGACTCAGGTGTGCAGAGGAAAACCAAGATGGTTAACCTCCTCCTTTGTTAGCCATGATGAATCTTCTACAGGTCATCCTTTCCATTTGACCAAATACTTTTCATATGTCCTGTTTCTTGTGCTTCTGCCAACACGACTATCCAGTATGTCTTCAATCTCCTTGATATCTGAACTGGTTGCTGGAATACTCCACTGTGCTACTGCAACCTCATCTTCAACACCTCCTCCATGATACTCTGTCAAATCTGAAATGTTAAACACTAGTGAAATATTCAGCTCAGTAGGCAATCCTACCTCATATGCATTTCCTGAATCATGCTTCTTCAGTATTTTACATGGTCCAAACTTCTTCATTTTCAACTTGTTATATGTACCAACTAGAAATTGCTCCTTCTGCAAATGAACCATGACTTCATCTCCAAACTAAAATTCCTTATGCCTCCTTTTCTCATCTACCTTAGCCTTATACTGCACATTCATCTTGGTAATATGCTTCCTCACCTCCTCATGGATGTTCTTCAAGTGCTCTAAAAAATCCTCAGCTTCAGCACTACTTATTTCTCCTTTATCTATCTTTCTCAATTCAGATGCATTTCTTAGACTACTTACATATATAATCTGGAATGGTGATTTACCAATGCTCCTGTTGACAGAATTATTGTATGCAAATTCTGCCTGTGGTAAAATCAAATCCCATCCCATTGGCTTATCTCCAACCAAACATCTCAGCAGATTTCCCAAACTTCTATTCACCACCTCTGTCTATCCATCAGTCTGTGGATGATGTGATGAACTAAACTTCAAATCTGTCTTCAACTTCTTCCACAATGTCTGCCAGAAATATTCAACAAACTTAGTATCTCGATCTGAAACTATGGTCTTTGGCAAACCATGTAGTCTCACCACTTCTCTAAAAAACAATTCTCCTACATGAACAGCATCATTAGTCTTCTTGCAGGGAATGAAATGTGTCATCTTCAAAAATCTGTCAACTACTACAAAAATTAAATTATGTCCCCGCTGTGTCCTCGGTAAACCAAGAACAAAGTCCTTACTGATATCCTCTCAAGGCTTCTCTGGTATAGGTAATGGCTGATACAACCTTGTATTTTGCTTCACTCCTTTCTCCATCTGACATACCCTGCAACTCTGTACAAACTTCTTCACATCTTGCTGCAATTATGGCCAATAATAATTCTCACCAACCAAAGCAAAGATTTTATCACAACCAAAATGTCCAGCCAATCCTCCACTATGCTTCTCTTTGATGAGATTATCCCTCATAGAACTTCTTGGAATGCACATTTGACTCCCTCTAAATAGCATATCATCCTAGATGATGAAATCTAGCCATTTCATCCTATCTAGAGTAACAGGTTCTGTATAAGCTTTCCAAGCTTCACCAAAATCAAGATCCTCTAGATACAAATTTTTGAGTTCCTTGAACCCAACCACTTCAATCTACATCTCTCTCAACAATAGTTGCCTTCTGCTAAGAGCATCCACAACCTTATTAGACTTTCCACTCTTGTGTTTCAAAACAAATGTATAACTTTGCAAAGACTCAACCCATTTCAAATTCCTCCGATTCAACTTTCCTTGACTATTCAAATATTGCAACGCTTGATGATTAGTATACAAAACAAACTCCTTAGGAAGCAGATAATGTCTCCACTTCTTTAATGCCTGAACTATAGCATAAAATTCCTAATCATAGACATAATATTTTCTCTTGGCATCATTTAACTTCTCACTCAAATAAGCAATAGGTTTACCTTCTTGGCTCATAACAGCTCTTATTGCAGTACCACGAGCATCACAATCTACTTGAAACACTTTATTAAAATCTGGAAGTGCTAAAATAGGTTGTTCTGTAACTTTTTGTTTCAACAATTGAAAACTATTTTCTGCCCCAATAGTCCACTTAAACTCTTTTCTATCCCCTCTCATTGTTTCAATCAAGGGTCCACAAATACTACCAAAATTTTTGATAAACTTTCTGTAAAAGCTAGCCAAACCATGAAAAGATCTTACCTCAGTAGCACTCCTTGGAGTAGGCCATTCAAGGATAGCCTGTACCTTTTCTGGGTCCATTTTTAGACCTTCTGCTGAAACTACAAATCCCAAATACACTAACTCTTTCTTCACAAAATTGTACTTCTTCAAATTAATCAACAATTTATCATCTCTCAACTTATCAAACACCATATGAATATGCATCATATGTTCCTCCAATGTCTTGCTAAAAATTAAAATATCATCTAGGTAAACAAGGACAAACTTACTTTGAAATTCTTTCAGAACCTCATTCATGAGCCGCATGAAAGTGCTTAGTGCATTGGTTAGCCCAAAAGGCATGACTAACCACTCATACAATCCTTCTTTTGTCTTGAAAGCAGTCTCCCATTCATCTCCTTCTCTGATCCGAATCTGGTGATATCTACTCTTCAGGTCTATCTTTGAGAAATACATAGCTCCACTCAAACAGTCCATAATATCATCCATTCGTGGCAATGAAAACCTATACTTGATTGTGATCTTATTTATTCCTCTGGAATTTGTAAACATCCTCCATTCTCTATTCTTCTTTGGTACTAATACTGCTGGTACAACACATGGACTCAAGCTCTCCCGAATCAATCCCTTCTGTAACAACTCATGTACTTGTCTGTTCAACTCTTCACTTTCTGCTGGTGTCATTCTGTGTGCTGCCTTGTTTGGCAAACTGGCTCCTGGAATCAAATCCATCTGATGACTGATCTTCCTTACCGGTGGTAATCCATCAGGTACATTATTAGATACAATATCCTGAAACTCATTCAACAAATCTGCAACCTCTACAGGCACATCCTCTACTTCTTCTTTACCAACTTTTGGAATTAAAGAAAAACACACATGCTCATGCCTCATACCATCTAGGAATTTTCTTCCATCAACAAATGTTATTCTTGCATTAGCACACACCTTTTCTTCGGTCTCCTTCAATGGCTTTAGCTTATGTCGCACTCCATCCTTTGTCAGGGAATAGGTATTCGCACGACCATCGTGTACAACACATCTATCAAACTGTCACGGTCTACCCAAAAACATATGACATGCATCTATAGAGATGATATTACATAGTACCTCATCTTGGTACCCGCCGATCTTGAACTTTACCAGGCACTGTTCACTGACCATGACCTTGTGGTCATCCTGCACCCAGGCAATCCGATATGGATGTGGGTGTTTCTATCTCTTGAGCTTCAACTTTGTCACCATCTCTTCTGACACCAAATTGTCAGTACTTCCACTATCGATAATCACATCACAACATTTACCTTCACACTTACATCTAGTGCGAAACAAGCTCCTCTTTTGTTCATGTTCATTCTCACCACTCAGCAGGACTCTTCTGTTAATTAGCGTTTCTCCTCTTTCAGCATCTTCAGAATTTGATGATCTAGCATCTTCATCTACATGTGCAACTCTGGCCTGGTCTTCATTTCTCCTGTCTATTCTGACTTGGTGCTGAAGACATTCAAATGCCCTATGACCTTCTTCTCCATAGTGAAAACATGTTTCACGGAAGCCTCCTCTTCCAGATCCTTGTCCTCTTCCTCTTCCTCCCTTATCTCTATTACTCTGATCTTGGAAATGATTAGAATTATTTCCTCTCTAATTCTGACTACTATTGGCCTCATCCTTCTTTTTCAGATCTTCATTTCGGCCACCATATGACTGTCCACTAGATCTCCCACCACGACCTCTTCCATTTTTTCTGCTCTCAAACTTCTTGTTCAGCTTTTCCTCTACTTTTAGGAAAAACTGGTATGTCTCCTCAATACTGTTCATTCAAACCAGATTCAACTCTTCCTGAATGCTTGGCCTTAACCCATTAAGGTATCGGACAAATTTCTCCTTATCAGCTTCTGCATGGCCTATTCTGATGAGGAGTTGATAGAACTCCTCTGTATACTCCTGAACAGATCTTCCTGCTTGCTTCAAACTTTGCATTTTCTTTAGTAGGTCAAGCTCATAATCAACAAGAATGAACTGTCACTTCAATTTATCCACCATCTGATCTCATCTTATGATTTTATCTTTCCCTCTTTATTTTTCTCCAATTGAATCTCTTGCCACCAGATCTTCGCATCACCTTTCAGTCTGGCCTTTGCAAATTTGACCCTATCAGGATCCTCAACATCTTCATACTCAAAATATTCCTCACATTCATTGATCCAGTCAATCAATTACTTTGGGTTAATATTTCTAGAAAATATAGGAACCTCAATCTTAGATCTTTTCCCAATCTTGGAAATCGCCCGAAAAAGTCTTTCTTCCGCTTGGTTCACAACTTCGGCTTCTCCTTCTTAATATTCTTCTTTGGCTTCATCCTCGCTTTCATCTCTGACATTAAGATTCATTCCTTTGTGAATCTCTTCTTGTAATGGTCACACTTGTCTCTGCAACTCTCTAACCTCAGGTGTCACAGCACCAGCTCTTCCCCCACGTTCTCTTCGTGGAGGCATTTTTGTGATACGCGCTGAAACCCTAATCATGATCCTGGTGCAAACTGCCTCACAGTCAGCGATCTATTTACACACTCAGGAATTCCTACTCTGATACCACTTGATGAAGGGTTCTCCCCTTAGTACCACAAACACATAACAGAAATAGAGAAACAACAACAACAATATGCAAGAATAGAAAATTGGCTTCTTATTATCTCCACAAATGTGGAATTACAAACTTTCAGAATTACAATATGCAAAGCCACATGGGCATTCCCTTACAATATTCTGTAGGACAAAGCCTCGAATCAATACCCAGATCTACTACCCAGAACTGCCATAGACAACACTACGGGCCTTCTTTATATAGGCAATTTTCACCGCCCAAGAAGGTTCCAAAAATTTAGCCCTAAGGGCTGACCCAACTTAGAATTATTTAATTTTTCTATTTATTACATCAAAGTCGGCTCAAAATAACTTTTGAAACCCGAACAAAAATTTTGAAGGAAAATTATTTTCTGCCATTTCAGGTGGCCTGACATCCGAAGACCATAAGTCATCACCAGTTGACCCGATTGACTATTATAACCCCATTTTAGAAATGCCATGAAGCACTCTACAGGCTTGATTTGCGCAAGGTGCTCATCACCAAATTTTTCAACCTCATGGAGGGCCTCTAAAGCCTTCAAAACTGAGTTCAATGTTTTTGTAACCTACTGCCAATACCGAAAATCTTCAATATCTTCAAAACTAGACCTGATCTAGCCATGAAACTTTGCTGGCAGTCTAATATGAGTGAGATGAACCTCCACATGTAAAACTAAAACATTCTGAGATCGTAAGGCCAACTTACTAAAAATAGCAAGTTTCCATAAATAGCAGCTCTGCACAAGATAGCCCTTATTGAATACAAAAATAAAAATATTTTTGGGTGATGCAAGATTACCGTTACACACATGATGCTCTTGCATCAAACACTTGGAGTAATTTGAGAAGTGACCCCGTCACGACTCAGGTGTGCAGAGGAAAACCAAGATGGTTAACCTCCTCCTTTGTTAGCCATGATGAATCTTCTACAGGTCATCCTTTCTATTTGACCAAATACTCTTCATATGTCCTGTTCCTTATGCTTCTGCCAACATGACTGTCCAATATGTCTTTGATCTCCTTGATATCTGAACTGGTTGCTGGAATACTCCATTGTGTTGCTGCGACCTCATCTTCAACACCTCCTTCATGATACTTTGTCAAATCTAAAATGTTAAACATTGGTGAAATATTCAGTTCAATAGGCAATCCTACCTCATATGCATTTCCTGAATCATATTTCTTCAGTATCTTACATGGTCCAAACTTCTTCATTGTCAACTTGTTATATGTACCAACTGGAAATCACTCCTTCCGTAAATGAACCATGACTTCATCTCCAAACTAAAATTCCTTATGCCTTCTTTTCTCATCTGCCTTAGTCTTATACTGCACATTCATCTTGGTAATATACTCCCTCACCTCCTCATGGATGTTCTTCAAGTGCTCTGCAAAATCCTCAGCTTCAGCACTACTTATTTCTCCTTTATCTGTCTTTCTCAATTCAGATGCATTTCTTGGACTACTTCCATATATAATCTGGAATGGTGATTTACCAGTGCTCTTGTTGATAGAATTATTGTATGCAAATTCTTCCTGTGGTAAAATCAAATCCCATCTCATTGGCTTATCTCCAACCAAACATCTCAGCAGATTTCCCAAACTTCTATTCACCACCTCTGTCTGTCCATCAATCTGTGGATGATGTGATGAACTGAACTTCAAATCTGTCTTCAACTTCTTCCACAATGTCCGCCAGAAATATCCAACAAACTTAGTATCTCGATCTGAAACTATGGTCTTTGGCAAACCATGTAGTCTCAGTACTTCTCTAAAAAACAATTCTACTACATGAACAACATCATTAGTCTTCTTGCAGGGAATGAAATGTGCCATCTTCAAAAATCTGTCAACTACTACAAAAATTGAATCATGTCCCCGCTGTGTCCTAGGTAAATGAAAAATAAAGTCCATACTGATATCCTCCCAAGGCTTCTCTATTATAGGTAATGGCCGATACAACCCTATATTTTGCTTCACTCCTTTCGCCATCTGACATACCCTGCAACTCTATACAAACTTCTTCACATCTTGCTGCAATTGTGGCCAATAATAATTCTCACCAATCAAAGCAAGGGTTTTATCATGACCAAAATGTCTAGCCAATCCTCCACTATGCTTCTCTTTGATGAGATTCTCAATCATAGAACTTCTTGGAATGCACAACTAACTCCTTCTAAATAGAATATCATCCCGGATGATGAAATCCAGCCATTTCATCTTGTCTAGAGTAACAGGTTTTGTACAAGCTTTCTAAGCTTCACCAAAATCAAGATCCTCTGGATACAAATTCTTGAGTTCCTTGAACCCAACCACTTCAATCTGCATCTCTATCAACAATAGTTGCCTTCTGCTAAGAGCATCTGCAACCCTATTAGACTTTCCACTCCTGTGTTTCAAAACAAATGTATAACTCTGCAAAAACTCAACCCATTTCAAATGCGTCTGATTCAACTTTCCTTGACTATTCAAATATTGCAATGCTTGATGATCAGTATACAAAACAAACTCCTTAGGAAGCAGATAATGTCTCCACTTCTTTAATGCCTGAACTATAGCATAAAATTCTTGATCATAGACATAATATTTTCTCTTGGCATCATTTAACTTCTCACTGAAATAAACAACAGGTTTACCTTTTTGGCTCATAACAGCTCCTAGTGCAGTACCAATAGCATCACAATCTACTTGAAACACCTTATTAAAATCTAGAAGTGCTAAAATAGGTTGTTCTGTAACTTTTTGTTTCAACAATTGAAAACTATTTTCTACCCCATTAGTCTACTTAAACTCTTTTCTATCCCCTCTCATTATTTCAGTCAAGGGTCCACAAATACTACTAAAATTTTTGATAAACTTTCTGTAAAAGCTAGCCAAACCATGAAAAGATCTTACCTCAGTAGCACTCCTTAGAGTAGGCCATTCAAGGATAGCCTGTACCTTCTTTGGGTCTATTTTTAGACCTTCTGCTGAAACTACAAATCCCAGATACACTAACTCTTTCTTCACAAAACTGCACTTCTTCAAATTAATCAACAATTTCTCATCTCTCAACTTCTCAAACATCATACGAATATGCATCATATGTTCCTCCAATGTCTTGCTAAAAATCAAAATATCATCCAGGTAAAAAATGACAAACTTACCCTAAAATTCTTTCAGAACCTCATTCATGAGCCGCATGAAAGTGCTCGGTGCATCGGTTAGCCCAAAAGGCATGACTAACCACTCATACATTCCTTCCTTTGTCTTGAAGGTAGTCTTCCATTCATCTCCTTCTCTGATCTGAATCTAGTGATATCCACTCTTCAGGTCTATCTTTGAGAAATACACAGCTCCACTCAAACAGTCCATAATATCATCCATTCGTGGAAATGAAAACCTATACTTGATTGTGATCTTGTTTATTGTTTTAGAATCTGTACACATCCTCCATTCTCCATTCTTATTTGGTGCTAATACTGCTGGTACAAAACATAGACTCAGGCTCTCCCGAATCAATCCCTTGTGTAGCAACTCATGTACTTGTCTGTTCAACTCTTCACTTTCTGCTGGTGTCATTCTCTGTGCTACCTTGTTTGGAAAACTAGCTCCCGGAATCAAATCCATTTGATGACTGATCTTCCTTACCGGTGGTAATCGATCAGGTACATTATCAGATACAATATCCTGAAACTCATTCAACAAATTTGCAACCTCTACAGGTACATCCTCTACTTCTTCTTTACCAACTTTTAGAATTAAAGCAAAACACACATGCTCATGCCTCATACCATCTAAGAATTTTCTTCCATCAACAAATGTTATAATTGCATTATCACATACCTTTTCTTCGGTCTCCTTCAATGGCTTTAGCTTATGTCGCACTTCATCCTTTGTCAGGGAATAGGTATTCCCACGACCATCCTGTACAACACATCTGTCAAACTGTGATGGTCTACCCAACAACATATAACATGCATTCATAGAGAAGATATCACATAGTACCTCATCTTGGTACCCGCCGATATTGAACTTTACCAGGCACTGTTCATTGACCATGACCTTGTAGTCATCCCGCACCCAGGCAATCTGATATGGATGTGGGTGTTTCTATCTCTTGAGCTTCAACTTTATCACCATCTCTTCTGACACCAAATTGTCAGTGCTTCCACTATCGATAATCACATCACAGCATTTACCTTCACAATTACATCTAGTGCGAAACAAGCTCCTCCTTTGTTTAGGTTCATTCTCACCACTCAGCAGGACTCTTTTGTTAATTAGCGTTTCTCCTCTTTCAGCATCTTCAGAATTTGATGATCTGACATCTTCATCTACATGTGCAACTCTAGCCTGGCCATCATTTCTCCTATCTATTCTTCCTTGGTGCTGAGGACATTCAAATGCCCTATGACCTTCTTCTCCACAGTGAAAACATGTTCCATGGAAGCCTCCTCTTCCAGATCCTTGTCCTCTTCCTCTTCCTCTTTGATCTCTATCACTCTGATCCTAGAAATGATTGGAATTATTTTCTTTCTAATTCTAATTGCTACTGGCCTCATCCTTCTTTTTCGGATCTTCATTTCGGCCAACATATGACCATCCACTAGATCTTCCACCACGACCTCTTCCATTTTGTCTTCTCTCAAACTTCTTGTTCAACTTTTCCTCTACTTTTAGGGCAAACTGGTATGCCTCCTCAATATTGTTCATTCAAACTAGATTCAACTCCTCTTGAATGCTTGGCCTTAACCCATTAAGGTATCAGGAAACTTTCTCCTTATCAGCTTCTACATGGCCTGTTCTGATGAGGAGTCGATAGAAATCCTCTGTATAATCCTGAACAGATCTTCCTGCTTTCTTCAAACTTTGCATTTTCTTTGGTAGGTCAAGCTCATAATCAACAAGAATGAACTGTCACTTCAATTTATCCACCATCCGATCCCATCTTGTGATTTTATCTTTCCCTCTTCTATTTCACTCCAATTGAATCTCTTGCCACCAGATCTTCGCATGACCTTTCAGTCTGGCCTTCACAAATTTGACCCTATCAGGATCCTCAACATCTTCAAACTCAAAATATTCCTCACATTTATTGATCCAGTCGATCAATTCCTCTGGGTTAAGATTTACATAAAATGTAGGAACCTCAATCTTAGGTCTTTTCCCAATCTTGGAAATCGCCCGGAAAAGTCTTTCTTCCTCCTAGTTCACAACTTCGGCTTCTCCTTCTTGATATTCTTCTTCGGCTTCATCCTCGCTTTCATCTCTAACATTAAGATTCATTCCTCTATGAATCTCTTCTTTTAATGCTCAAACTTGTCTCTACAGTTCTCTAACCTCAGGTGTCACAGCACCAGCTCTTCCGCCACGTTCTCTTTGTGGAGGCATTTTCATGATGCGCACTGAAACCCTAACCATGATCCTAGTGTAAACTACCTCACAATCGGTGATCTATTTACACACTCAGAAATTCCTACTCTAATACCACTTGATGAAGGGTGCTCCCCTTAGTACCACAAATACATAACAAAAATAGAGAAACAACAACAACAATATGCAAGAACAGAAACTTGGCATCTTATTATCTCCACAAATGTGGAATTACAAACTTTTAGAATTAAAATATGCAAAGCCACATGGGCATTCCCTTACAATATTCTGTAGGACAAAGCCTTGAATCAATACCCAGACCTACTACCCAGAACTACCCTAGACAACACTACGGGTCTTCTTTATATAGGCAATTTTCACCGCCCAAGAAGGTTCCAGAAATTTAGCCCTAAGGGCCGACCCAACTTAGAATTATTTTATTTTTCAATTTATTACATCAAAATCAGCTCAAAATAACTTTTGAAACCCGAACATAAATTTTGAAGAAAAATGATTTTCTGCCATTTCAGGTGGCCTAACTTTCGGAGACCATAAGTCATCACCAGTTGACCTGATTGACTATTATAACCCATTTTAGAAATGCCACGAAGCGCTCTACAGGCTCGACTAGCGCAAAGCATTTGTCACCCAATTTTTTGACCTTATTCGGGGCCTCTAAAGCCTTCAAAACTGAGTTCAAAGTTTCTGTATCCTGCTGCCAATACCGAAAATCTTCAATATCTTCAAAACTAGACCTGATATAGCCATGAAACTTTGCTGGGAGGTTGATATGACTGAGATGAACCTCCACATGTAAAATCAAAACATTCTAAGATCGTAAGGCCAACTTACTAAAAATAGCAAGTTTCCATAAATAGCAGCTCTGCACAAGATAGCCCTTATTGAATACAAAAATAGAAATATTTTTGGGTGATGCAAGATTTCCCTTACACCCAGGATGCTCCTGCATCACATTCATACTTCACGAAGGTGGAAAAACTATCAAATATAACTGAACTGACAATATTTGCAATTCTAATACAGTTCTAATGAAGTACAATTTCTACCTTAGTTGTAGAATGCATACATTAGCTCTCCTCTCTTCTCATCTACATTCACAATTACAAATTATTTCCTATTTATAAAAATTATAATGAATAATAAAAAATAAGTTTGGCTAAGACCTATAAGAATAAATGATATGAATATTATGCTCAACCTTCAATGTGATCCAAATAAAATTGGCCAAGACTTAGATAGGACCCAAAACGTCATCCTTGAAGACACAACAGCTTCACCAAATCTGCACCAAGAATCATAACATGTTACTTCAGTAAGTCGGCTAGGACCTAAATGAAGAAATGCCAACACACTAGAAGATCACAAAATGTGATCACCATGACCAATGTGAATTGCAAATATGGTCATAAAATGATCCAAGAACACGAGAAAGTAGTATGAATAACTTCTCAAAACTTCGCATCATCTCAACCTCAAAATCCAAAATCATCTTTGTAGTAAACATCAAACTCTATCATACTAAAAAGATAACTTGCTAAACTCTAAATCAGGAACAAAACTAGTCGAGGAAACAATAATAAGTCCCAAATTTACCACCACTTTGCACCAATTGAATCAACCAATCCAATCCACATTGAAGCAAAAACTTAACCTCTAACACATCTTGAACAACTGGAACACAAAAATATAGGCAAATGATGAATCAATCATATCTCACTCAAATTGTCATGTGAACCTCTATAAATTGACCATAGTCAACTACTTACATATTTGAAACATCATCTCGAATTGTATAAGATCTTCAACATATTACCTGGACAACTAAAATCATTTTTACTGAACAAACTAAACACACAGTTTGCAATAGCAATAGTATGTTTACATCAATGACAAAATACTAATGTTAGCATACATAGTCAAGGTCTAATCAACAATATTTAACATGTTAAACAATTTTCCAACACTCCCATATTTTTGACCTATCCCAGACTAATCTATCCCCATATTTTCACAAATTGATGTTCCTATTGCTCAGGATACAGACCAATTCCTTCCTTTCTACCTCTGGGATGTTATAATTGTCCAAATCTTTCTATTTCCAGCCCTATATCAGGTCTCCATACTTGATTTCTTATAATCCTTAACATGCTCCCCCCATTGTTCTTCCAAAATGCTTTTAGAATTGTCAAAATTATAAAGGTTGTCAATTATAGAGAATCTAGCCCATGAGTCCTTCAAGAACCTAGCATTTTTTCCATTTCCAAGATTCCATGTCACTTTTTCTAGGATGGTACTCCTACATTCCAACAAAAAATTCCATATGCGAGAACCCTTAGGGGAGGAAGTAGTTTTAATTTAATATTTGTGGGATCATGTTATCAAGTAGATATTTGTGGCTTAAGATCCTTACCCATTTTAGATTGGGGTTTTTTTACATTCTCCATACCAATTTAGCCCCTATGGCATTACTTTGGCCTCTTATGTTCTTAATCCCTAAACCACCTTCTTTTGGTCTACATATTTTATCCCACACTATTAATGAGATCTTTTTCTTCTCTTCCATTCCTTTCCAAAAGAAATTCCTAAGACATCTATTGATTTCTTCTCTTTTTTTTGCAGGTAGGTTAATACATGACAATTGATAAATAGGTATAGGTGAAAGCATAGATTTTAGCATGGTTTCTTTACTAGCTGAGGACAATCACTTACCTTTCCAAGATTGTCTTCTTTCCTTGTCTTAGATATAATATGGTACCAGAGTTATTTAGATATTATCTTGAATAAAGAAATACCTATGTACTTACATGGGAAGTTTCCTTTCTTGAAGTTCAAAATATTATAGATTTTTTGTTGTGTGCCTTAGTAATTTGTGATTTTCTCTTTAGTTTGTGTATTCATATTAAAGAAGAAGATTTATGATTTATCCTCATTAATTTTATATCCTAAGGATTTTGCATAAGATTTAAAGAATATTTTTTATTTCTATAGCTTCCTCTCTCTTACCCTCACCATAGAGAATAATATCATTAATAAACTATTGATGGGTTATAGAATCTATACCACTAGTTATTTTAATACCCTTAACTTGTCCCTCATCCCTATATTTGGTAATTTCTCTACCTAACGCCTCTACCATGATAATGACTAGGAAGGGAGAGATAGGATCTCCTTGTCTTAACCCCCTAGAGATGTTGAAGAGTCCTTTAGGGGTTCCATTTACCAAGACTAAAATTTTTGGAGTGGAGATGCATTAAAAAATTAGGTTGGTCCATTGTTTTGTAAAGATAAAGGCTTCTAGGAACTTACACAAAAAGTACTAATCCACCTTATCATAAGCTTTCCTAATATCTAATTTAATCAACATACCTAGATTATGATTATATTGGATGGAATTAATTTTTTCATGAGCAATTATTACTCCATCATAGATAGATATCCTAGGAACAAAACCTATTTTCTCTTCGCTAATTAGCTAAGGAAGAAGTTTTTAAGTTTGGTTAGCTATAGTCTTGGTAAGGATTTTATATATAGTATTACATGATGAGATGGGTCTGAAGTCATCATAGTTCTCAACTTTTTCCTTCTTTGGAATAAGAGTAAGAAAGGTGTTATTTACTTCTTTGAGTAGGTTTCTAGAGTTTATTGTTAGAAAGTAATGATCCCCAAGATAACTAAGAGGGGGGGGGGGGTGAATCAGTTATCAGATAATTTAACCATTCAATAGCTTTAAACAATATAAGTAATGTACTGATCAACCATAGAAAGATAACCATACACAATTTCACAATAACACAAGATATGTTTACTAGGGAACCTCTTGAAAAGAGTAAACCCTGGTGGGAATGATGCCCACAAAATGATGCACTAATATGCAAGTTCCTTGTTAGAGGATGGACCCTGTTAGGAGTCTTATGAAATACATTCAGTACATATAAATCCCTGTTAGGAGATTTTGAATCCCTGTTAGGAGATTTTGAATCCCTGTTAAAATATTCTAACTCGGTTGAGAGTTTTTGGAAGACAGAAGGACCCACTACCCAAACAGCTTCAAGGCAAGATCTCTGAACCCACTGTCCAAAAGATATTAGAATTACTCAATAGAATAATATGAAATATATTACCTCCTTCACATTGTGCCAAAACTGCACTCTCTACTACACAAGATCACAATTCCAAATCTTTGTACTCACAAGTCTTCCTTCATCACTAAATTAGCTCTTTTCTTCACTTCATGCATATATTCGCATCACAATCTTCATAGTACACATTAAAACAAGGAAAAAATTCCTTCTTATATACCAAACTCAAATAATTACAAATGATGCGGTCCTCAATTACAAAATAATAAATTCTACACACTACACACAGAATTCACATAAAACTGTCGGCTTCCAGATATTGTAACTTTCTCCAAAAATATCCTCAAAGTTTGCACTATGAACCATGTCATCATTAATGAGTCTCCAATATCCCTTTAACTGCACAAAATCAGATTCCATCCCAACTAAGAGATATCCTCCTATTTTCGAACATTGCTTCACAGAAACACTGTCTAAACACTGCTTTCACTAAAATGCTCATAACTCTCACAAATGAATGAATTTCTTTTTGCGCTGTTAACCATAGGTTAATAACACACCAAAGAAAATACCATCAACTGTGCAAAATCCAATCTGCAATAAAACATGTGTACAATACAAAACTGTACCTACTTTCCTGCTAATATCCAGAATATCACTATGTTGACATCAATGACAATCCAAGTCATGAATGTAACAACAACTGCTACAGAATGACTGCCAAAATACTTTTCATTCATTCCTAACAATCTCCCCCATTGGCATTGATGGTAACATAGATGAAAAACATCCAATGTTCCAAAAATTCAATACTACAACATCACTGCAAAATATCAAATCAAATCTTGCTTCGTTTTCCTATTCAGCTCTCTCATACAATCCACAATGTTTTTCATGTATATCTCTCCCCCATTGACATCAATGACATAAATTCCATCACTAAGTCAGCAACAACTTAATGTCAAAAGACACTTTTCAGAAAAATACAATAACAAGAGTCCTCATGACTCAGTTCATAAACTCCCCCATAGAGAAAGTTCCAACATCCAATCCAGAAGAAAGATAGGGCTCATATACCATTGGACGGATGCAATCATCTGCATCAATTCTCAAAAATAGGTTGGGGCATAACCCCAAGCATACCTCTCAGATACACAAATGTATCCTTAGGTAAAGGCTTTGTAAATATATCTGCTATCTGCTCCTTTGTACTTATGTACTCCAATCTTACTTCTTTTTCTACAACTTTTTCTCTTACAACATGATACTTGATCTCAATATGTTTAGTCTTAGAGTGTCAAATAGGATTTTTTGACATACTCACTGTACTGGTGTTATCACAGTGTATAACAATAGGCTCATCAAACTTTATTCCAATATCCTTCAACATCTGCTTTATCCAAATAATCTGATTACAATTATTTGCTGCTGCAACATATTCTACTTCTGCTGTGCTTTTGAAGTACAATTATGCTTCTTACTTAGCCAAGAGACCAATTTTTCTCCAAGAAAAAAGGCTCCACCACTGGTGCTTTTCTTGTCATCAATGCTGCCTCCCCAATCTGCATCAGTATAGGCACATAAAGTAAAATCATCAGAATTCTCATACCATAATCCATAATCCATTGTTCCTTTCAGATATCTCAGTATCCTCTTTACTGCTACATAATGTGATTCTCTAGGTTTTTCTTTAAATCTTGCTACAATCCCCATTGAATGTGCTATATCAGGTCTTGTATGTGTCAAGTACTGCAATCCTCCAATCATAGATCTGTACTTTTTCTGCTCAACTGCCGGTGTCTCATCTTTGCTAGATAACTTATGTCCGGTTACCATAGGTGTTCCAACAGGTTTAGAATCTTCCATTCCAAATATTTTCAATAAGTCATTCAAATACTTAGTCTGACTTACAAATATACCTTCCTTGCTTTGTGTTATCTTTAATCCCAAAAAATATTTCATTTCTCCAATCATGCTCATCTCAAATTTGTCACTAGCTTCATCTTCTCCTCCAAAGATAATATCATCAACAAATATAACCAACAAACCATTCTCAATTTCTTTTATGTATAAGTTACTATCTACTGTTCCTTTTATAAATCCCAATTTCAATAAATACTTATCCAATCTTGCATACTAGGTTCTAGGTGCTTGGTTTAATCCATATAAAGCTTTCTTTAACTTACATACCATATCTCCTTCTTGTGTCAAAGGAAAACCTTCAGGCTGCTGAATGTAGACTTCTTATTCCAATTCACCATTCAAAAATACTGACTTCACATCCATCTGATACACTTTGAATTTCTTGTAAGTTGCATATACTAGAAACATTCTCACTGCTTCAAGTCTGGCCACAGGTGCAAAAGTTTCTTCATAGTCAATTGCTTCTTGTTGTGAATATCCTTTACATACCAATCTTTCTTTATTTCTTATCACTTCTCCTTGTTCATTCATCTTGTTTTTGAGTACCCACTTTGTTCCAATCACATTCTTGTCTTCAGGTCTAGAGACCAATTTCCATGTCTTGTTTTTTTTAATCTGCTCTAGTTCTTCTTTCATAGCATTAATCCAATGTTCATCTTCACAAGCTTCATTAGTAGTCTTAGGTTCAATTTGAGAAATCAAACATAAATGTACCTTATTTCAAGTCAAAACTCCTCTATCTAAACTTCCAATAACTTGCTCAATAGGGTGATGTCTTGAAGTATACCTGTTAGGTGTCATAGTTACTGATCTTGTTCCGACTGTAGATTCTTCTATGCTTTCTTCTCTATTTTCTTCTCTGTTTTCTTCTTTGTTTTCTTCTTTGTTTTCTTCAGTATGACTTTCATTCAGCAAATCACTGTTAGTTTCAAAAAATAATTTTGCATTTTCAATGTTAGGCTGAGGTTGTGCTTCTCCATCAAATTCATAATCAAGCATTATTTCCTGAATTTTAAACTTCTCATCAACTTTTACATTTGCACTTTCAAAAATAGTCTTAGTTCTTTTGTTATAACATCTATATGCTTTGCTTTTTAAAGAATATCCAAGAAATATTCCTTCATCACTTCTAGGATCAAACTTTCCTATATCATCATCTCTCTTTATATAACATTTACTTCCAAAAATTCTAAAATACTTAACTGAGGGTGTATGTCCAAACTATAATTCATAAGGTGTCTTGTTTGTATCTGCTCTGATTTGTACTCTGTTTATAGTGTATACTGCTGTGTTTACTACTCTCTGAAAAGTCTTAGCCAAATCATTTTCAAACAACATAGCTCTTGCTACTTCAGTTATTGACCTGTTCCTTCTTTCTGCAATACCATTTTGCTCTGGTGTTCTAGGGGCTGAAAGTTGTCTCTTAATACCATTCATTTCACAAAAGGTGTTAAACTCTCTAGATGTAAATTCACCACCTCTATCAGATCTTAGACACTTAATCTTCATTCCAGATTCATTCTCAATTTTTCTTTTCATGATCTTAAATTTATCAAATGCTTCAGATTTTTCTTTCAAAAATGCAATCCACATCATTCTTGTAAAATCATCAACAAGAATCATAAAATAACTTTCTCCATAGAATCCTCTAGTCCTAGTAGGACCACTCAAGTCTGTATGAACAATCTCCAGCTTCTCTGTCAATGTGAACTTCTTGTTGGGAAATGAACTCCTTTTCTGCTTTGCCATCATACATTCTTTGCAAATCATGTTAGTAGGTTTCATAATTCTAGGTAAATCTCTTACCACAAGTGTAGTGCTCACCTTGACAATATTATCAAATTTTATATGACAAAACCTTTTATGCCATAACCAACTATCATCAATGCTAGTTATCAAACATGTCATCTCAATAGGATTCAACTAAAATACATTACCTCTGGTTTTGGATCCTTTTCCAATCAGATTTCCATCTTTATCTTTTATCACACAATTTTTCTCAGAAAACCAAACCTGATAACCCTTATCAATCAATTGTCCAATGCTTAGTAGATTATGTCTTAGTCCATCAACAAAGTAAACATCATCAGTGTTAGTCTTTCCATCAAGAGTAATAGATCCTATACCCTTAATCAAACAAGGTGCATTGTTACCAACCCTAACAATTCCTCCATCATAATTATCTAACTTAACAAACTTTCTTTTATCTCCAGTCATATGATGTGAACAACCACTATCTATAATCCAATCAGATTTCTTTTCAACTTGTGAAACTAATGCTTTTTCTTCGCTTTTATTAGATTCAAAACTTTCTTCTTTTATTGCTACAAATCCTATTTCCTCAAAGTTATCATTATCACTGTCACTTAAATGTTCAAGATCTTCATCATTTGCATAATAACACTCTTTAGATCTCCTAGGTTTAAAGTTGCTTCTATACTTCTTAACTCTTTTAGGACATTTAGATGCAAAATGACCATATTCTTGACAAGTCCAACATTTAAAGATTTTCTTACCATCTGGTTCTCTTTTTACAAGTAATGCAATGCCTTCTTCAATCTTCTTATCTTCCTCAGATCTGCTACTGCTGGCATAATCTCCATTCCACTAGTACTTCTTGTAGGTCTAATGTTAAGAGCACTGAATGTTGTTTCCATTCTTGGTAGCTCTCCTGATAATCTCAAGTTCATCTCTACTATTTCTAATCTTCCAAGAAGAGTCTCTCTTGAAAAGTTTGATGTACAAGGTATCACTTGTTCAATCATCTGCGTTGTCTGCTTGAATACTGGTGTCAAAGTTTTCAGCATTTTCCATATCACTTCATTCTCTATCTTATCACCTCCACAAGACTTTATTCCTATTACAATCTCAGACATCCTACCAATATAGCTTCTAATAGATTCATCTTCCATCATTCTAATATCTTCAAATGCACAAATCCAATTATGTAATCTAGCCTTCTTTGCATGTTCATCACCTTCAAAAGTAGAATGTAAAGCTTTCCAAATTGCATGAGATGTTTTCAAACATCTTACCTGACTATATTCATTCTCCGGTAGTGCTGACAAAAGTGCTTCTCTTACAAGTATGTTACACATGAATAGATCTAGTTCATCTTTAGTTCCTGCCTCTAGATTGTCTTCCTCAATGATAGTCTTCTCATTCTTTGTAATCAACCAATAACTTGGTCCTAAACACAATAGATGTGTCTTCATCTTTTCTTTCCAGCTATCAAAATTTACTCCATCAAACTTAGGGCTTTCTTTTCTGAAATTCACCATGGATCTCCTTAAGTTGTTAAACTTTTCTTTCAAGGACCTGCTGCTCTGATACCAATTGTTAGAAAGTAAAGATCCCCAAGATAACTGAGAGGGGGGGGGGGGTTGAATCAGTTATCAGATAATTTAACCATTCAACAGCTTTAAACAATATAAGTAATGTACTGATCAACCATAGAAAGATAACCATACACAATTGCACAATAACACAAGATATGTTGACTAGGGAACCTCTTGAAAAGAGTAAACCCCGCTGGGAATGATGCCCACAAAATGATGCACTAATATGAAAGTTCCTTGTTAGAGGATGGACCCTGTTAGGAGTCTTATGAAATACATTCAGTACATATAAATCCCTTTTAGGAGATTTTGAATCCCTGTTAAAAGATTCTAATCCGGTTAAGAGTTTATGGAAGACAGAAGGACCCACTGCCCAAACAGCTTCAAGGAAAGATCTTTGAACCCACTGTCCAAAAGATCTTAGAATTATTCAATAGAATAATATGAAATATATTACCTCCTTCACACTATGCCAAAACTACACTCTCTACTACACAAGATCACAATTCTAGATCTCTGTACTCACAAGTCTTCCTTCGTCACTAAATTAGGTCTTTTCTTCACTTCATGCATATATTCGCATCACAATCTTCATAGTACACATTAAAACAAGGAAAAAATTCCTTCTTATATACCAAACTCAAATAATTACAAATGAGTCGGTCCTCAATTACAAAATAATAAATTCTACATGCTACACACAGAATTCACATAAAACTGTCGGCTTCCAGATACTGTAACTTTCTCCAAACATATCCTCAAAGTTTGTGCTATGAACCACATCATCATTAATGAGTCTCCAACATCCCTTTAACTGCACAAAATCAGATTCCATCCCAGCTAAGAGATATCCTCCGATTTCTGAACATCGCTTCACAGAAACACTGTCTAAACACTGCTTTCACCAAAATGTTCATAACTCTCACAAATGAATGAATTTATTTTTGCACTATTAACCATAGGTTAATAACACACCAAAGAACATACCATCAATTTCACAAAAGCCAATCTGTAATAAAACATGTGCGCAAAACAAAACTGTACCTACTTTCCTACTAATATCCACAATATCACTGTGTTGACATCAATGACAATCCAAGTCATGAATGCAACAACAACTGCTACAGAATGATTGCCAAAATACTTTGCATTCATTCCTAACATTTATAACCCCCTCAAGATCCTCTAATACCTCATCACCTATAAAGTGCCATTATTTTTGAAAGAAGGAAGTCTAGAATCCCTCCGGCCTCAGAGACTTATCTAGGTGCATTTGCATCACATATTTTTCTATTTTCAACTTCATGAATTTCCTGGTCAAAGCCTTGTTATGTTTGGAAGAAATAATATTTGGTATGTTTAATAGAATCTTCTTTTGATGTTCTATATTAGATCCTTCTCAATTATTTAGTCCTTCTTTATAATGTTTAACTACTTTAGAAGAAATCTGATCAAGGTCTACAACAATGGCTCCATCTTTGGTTTTAACCTTAATTATTTTGTTAATGTTTCTTCATTGTTTGGTGCTATTATGACATAATTTTTTATTTTTATCCCCAGTATCTAGCCATGTTTCTCTAGATTTTTGGTGCCAAAATATATCTTCCTTAGCTAGGATGTCTTCATATTTAGTAAGTAAATATTTTTCCTTATGAAAAAGTTCCACAACTATTCCTTAGTTAATAAATTCATTGTTCATGGTTTCCATCTCTTCATCTATTCTTATCTTTGACTCAAGATATTTCCAAAGTGGTCGTTGTTCCACTATAGTAGTTTATTTTTTGTTATCTTCATCTTAGTAACTAGACAATATAATTTTGATCTTGATAATGCAACATGCTTCCAACAATATTCTATTATTTTTACTAGGTTCTTGTCTCTCAACCACATATTTTCAAACTTAAAAAGACACCTCTTAGGGTGTGTATCCTAAGTAATGTTCAATAAAATGGGAAAATGGTCAGAACCAGAATGAGGGAGGATTTTTGACCAAGAGGATAAAGGGAAAATTTTCTCAACTACCTTTGAGGAGGAATATATCTGACTTCTCCATAATATGGCTAAAACCTTGCCTTCTATTATTCCATGTGAATACACCATTTTTTGTCTTGATTTGTAGAAAATTGTTTTTATGAACCCATTCTCTGGAGTCAATTATTCATTGACATTCTTTGGTAATACCTCCCCATTTTTCCTTAGGGTCAAGAATCATAGTGAAGTCACCTCCTATAATGCACATGATTTGGCATGGTTCCTAGGTACTATCCTATTTCCCTCAATAATACCTTTTTATCTCTATTTTGTATTAGCCCATATATATTATTCAGTAAGAATTGTAAGTTACTTCGTATACTTCTAATAGATCCACTAATCTAGTTTTAGTGGTGTTCTTGTTTGGTGAAGGAAATAGATCTAGGATGCCCTATTGTTACTAAGACACCTAAGAATCTATTTGTAAGGGCTCCATTAATCTCCTAAATACCTAATTTCTTCTAGATGGATTCTATGTCCTCCTAGTTTAGTTTTGTTTCTTGTAACATGATGATTTCACCTTTTGTTACAAAGATACAACATTTCACAATCTGCTTCTTGTTGTGGGAATTCAGGCCCCTAACATTCCAAATTATGACTTTCATGGTTTCATGAGAAGGTCCTTCCCCTTCCCAACATTAAAAAAATATGTGATCTTGTTCTGATCCTTGGTAGACCCATCTTTTGTCCTTAACTCTAAAAGGGACTTCCTGCCCCTTTTCTTGTTAGTATTTGCACAGTTAGGGGTGTCTCTGCATAAACTAGATTGTGAAACTACCATTGATGCATTAGCTAAATCACCTTCCCTCCTACCTAACTGAATAATTTCCTTCTCAAGTAAAACTTGATTCCTTTCTCCTTCTTTGAACTCGATGATTCTGGAAATGAGAAGTTGTTTTTCTAAGGTAATCTCTTCTTCATTAAGGAAATCATCAAAAATCAGCTCAAGGAGGTCATCTAGGACCTCATTACATAGGTATTAAAGACCTAAGTCCACACCATCACTGCCATCACTACCTTTAACAGTACATCCTTCTTCTCATATTGTGTCTTCATTTCTTTCTTTATTGTCATGCTGTTAGTGGGACTTTCCGAGTCCAAATTATCTTTAATAACTACCTCCTTTTCTAAATTCTCAATTTCTATCCCAACATATTCGACCATAAGAACTCTATTCTACACCATGGAGGAAGCCATGTTCCTTTTCTCCACTATATCTCCCTCCTTAACATCCTACATCTTAGATTCTTAGGAGTTGTTCACTAACTTTGGCTCTATATTTTATTTATAAATGTGATCAACCAACTCTAATTCCTTGTTAATCTTATGCTAAACAGACTTGTTAAGGTCCTTTTGAGAGCTAGGATGAAAGAAGAAAATTAAGGTTTCATTTTGGCTCTCTATGATAAAGCCTCCCTTTTCCTCCTTAAGCTAAATGCTAACTTCCTCTGTATGTTTAAGTGTCTTTTCATTATTATCTCTATCATCTTGAAACTTAGTATTATTCTTGCTATTAGTTTTATGCTTTTGATATGGTACGCTCCTCATTTTTGAAACTACATTATTGTGAATAAGACCTCGATAAAATATAGATCTAATGATGTCTGTTTCATTTTTCATGATCAATTCTATTAGTACAAGACATTTAAAATTAATATCAAGATCTACTAAGACTTTAACATTAGATGAAAATAAAAAAAATTCCTCAAGCCCCGCAAAGCCACCTAGTAGATCTCTTATTTTCATTAGAATTTCACTATGTATTAATTCCATTTGGAGGTTGGATAAAATAACCCATTTGGAGGCTTTTTTTTATTGAAGTTTTCTAGGATCAAATTTTGGTTTCCAAACATGAATTTGAAATTATATTTTTTTTTAAAAATTATGATTTCCAAATAGAAATTTTTCTTTTAGGGTTATATCCTTACAATCAATGAACAAGAAATTTTTAGGGAGGATAGTAATACTTAGCTGACCAACGTAAGTCTCCTTCAAGCATTCCACCAATATTTCCATAGGGATCCCATATCCATACCATCTTGCAAATAGACCATGAGTCTGACAGTGATCCTAGATGCCATCTGTAAATATATCTTTAACCATAGTAGTAATGACCCTCTCTTACCAATCTACAGATTGGGGGTTCTTATTCTGTGATCTATTTTGTAGAGATCAAAATGGAGGCATAAAATTCTTGGTGTTCTTCATTAATTAGTTTCTAGGATTATATGATGGTTTTCTTTATCTATTAGGGTCTCACGTGTTACCATTTCTCTAATCATAAGAGATGTTCCAGTAGTTATGATTTTCCTAAGATGATATATCCCTTCATCATACGCCAATGTTAATACCTTCCAAGGGCTAAGAGTTTTTAAAGGTGGATTTCTAGAAGGAAACGAGAATCTAAACCTTGAATGCCTTGGTTGTGAAGATGTGAACTGCCTTCTACCTAGTGTTGTTTGATTAGCCCCAGAAGAAAATCTAAAAATCTTGGATGTAATGGGGATTGCCCATATTTGATTGTTAGGACCTATGTTGTTACCAAGCCATCCATTGCCATTAGCTACTTCCATGTTCTGAGAATTCAAGGCCCTCTTACCTTTCTGACTCCTAACAATCTTCCACTCCTTATTATTGCAAGCTATCTCCCCTCTGTTATCCACATTTGGTCTAGGTATAGGGTTTTTCTACCACCATTCCTTCCCATTGTTTACCACAACAGAGGTGGTGATCCCATTGTTATCTTTCGGTGGGAATGCAATAACACCTCGACCGATGGGAGGAGGGTTTCTTAAAACCCTAAATTGATTTGAATATGTAGTGCAATTTCCATGATCCAAGTAGGATGTATCTGAGATATTGTTCTCCCTTCCTTCTAGGGCTTCTTTTTTTGTAAGACGAGCCATTTTAAAAAAAATTCAATAGGTCTCATGTATATTCAATTTTATATTCATATTATAAATCATATTTTTCTTTAAAATGATTATTAATTGATAAAAATATCACTATTATTTATGTTTTATATGAAACCTTGACTTTATATTATTTCTTATATATTATATATTATATTTTTATATTTTACATTATATTAGCATTATGTATAATATTTTGTATCTAATTTTATATTTTAAAATGAATTGAATATCTAAAATTTTATACATAATTTTATATATAATTTTACATTTTAGAACGAGTTGAATATCTAAGATTTAATATTAAATTATCTATTTCAATTAAATTTTATATTTAAAACAAATAAAAAGATATATGTAAAATAAATATGTTACATTTTTAAAAAAAAATTATTTTATTGAAAACTCTACAATTTCATGTAATATTAAGTTCTTGTAATTTGGAGCATTCCTTTTGGATTATTTGAATATCAATGATATTATTTGATGGTTGAATTGTATGTATTTCCTTTATAGTTTGAGGAATCAACCTTACAACTTCAATTCAAATAATGTTACACAAAATCAACATCATTGTGTTGGCTCCATGTTGTCCATGTTTGTATCTTAAATTATAATTATAAATTCTAATGTCATGTCAATTATTCTATCAATTAGGTAGATAACATTCAATAATACAAGCAACAATACTAAAAAGACATATATTAGCCACTATGTGACACATGTTTTATTTTTATTACAAGTTCTTACAATATCCATTTGAATTTATTAATATTTATTTTTTTCTAAAAATCTTTGAAAAATTGTATGGAACACCACGATTTATCTATTTAATATCACAGTTCTATTTTTTAATTAAATATACTCAACTCATATAGGATTTAATTTTATAGAATAAGATTTTCTAAAATATAATGTGTTGGCCAAAATTTGTACTAGAATAAAAGTAAGTGGTCTCATACAATAAAAAAAAAATGCTAAATTAATTAGCTAATACCTTTTTCTAAGCTAATGGAATAACTTCCAAAAATTACCCCTGAATTTATTGGGTGAAATTTACCAAGAAAATCTTCTAACTTGGTGGGAACAATTATTAATGACTCTGCAAACATATACTCCTTAAATCTATTACTACTTTCTTCGAGCTACTTTTGCAACGAATCATTTCTAGTTTTAAAAATGAGACTTGGTTAGAGTTGTTTCAAAACTCTTCAAGGGTTTTTCAAAATTTGCCACTATTAAGTATAGTTTGTAATTTGAACATAGATAACAGTGAAATAAAAATTTGTAAAGATTTATTAATTTAAAATTTGATCTCTGACATTGAAATTATTAGATCTTCCTTTGTATTTGAAGAGTGGGAGTATTAATTTATATACCAAGCTTTCCAGTCTTCCCGTGATGCAGATAGAAATAATATCATAGTAGAGGAGTTGTAGAGGCAAACAATGAAAGTTGCAAATGAAAATGATTGCTCACAAACAGAGAAATCAATTTAGTGAGGAAGATGTTAGTATGTAGGGTTGATCAAATTTCAAAAAATAGAAAATACAATATTTTTTGAGCTTAGCTATAGCCACGCTTTCATACCCTTCGTCACTCTCCATAAGCTTCATGTGCAATGACTAAAACCTTTTTCCGGCAATCTAAAATATACTGGTGGCAAACCTTGTCGATACAATCACAATCATCTCTAGTAACATTTTTCATCTAAAATTTTGCAAACACCTTTCCAATTAGGTATTTTAATTTTCTCGGTGCCAGAACTTTGCGTGAGATACGTTTCTAGTCAGTTGTTTCTCTGTATAAGAAGCCTATCGGCTAATAAAACAAGAACATAAATTGAAATATAATATATGGTTATAAAGTTAGTTTCTTTCCTATATTATTGTGTCTTTCTTTTATGATATCAATATACGACTAATTTTTTTCCTAATTTACCACAAAAAATATTTAATCAGATTATAATAAATAAACTTTTATTATAAGGGAAACACTCTACTATACATTGGAAGAACTTAAATGAATGAATGTTTTTAAGTTTGATGTGAGTCTTTTAAATGTAAAGACACTCTTAAAATTTTTAAGTGATTTAGTTAGTTTTATTATATTTTTGTTAAATCATGTTATTTGAGATTTTTAGTTAATATACTGAGATTTTTAGTTAATATACTCAAAATAGTTAGATTGTAACAAGATGATTTAATTAATGAAAATTCTTCAACTTTAATTTAATACTCATTTAGTTTCTAGTAATAGAGGTACAATTATATTTCAATATCATACATTTTATTTCTATTGAGAAAGATAATGAGACATGATTAAATAGAAATACAAATGAGACATGAATGAATAGTAATACCAAAATAGAGATAAAGGTGGTGGAATCTAGATAATTAAATTATAAGGTGAGGGCATCATTTTATACAATTTGAGAAAATGATAGTTACAAAGAATTGAACAACCCTTATGCATTAACTATAGTGAAAACAATAAAATACATGGCATTATGCCAATATTACCCCTTATTACATTGATCCTAGAAACATCAAATTAACCTTACCATAGGGGTCCCCCTTAAGGATTAAATAACAAAATATGTTGATTACGTAATATGAATAAATATTTTTGGGAGAATCTTCTTCTACAAAAATAAATCCATAACCAAGTGGGACCCTATCAAGTTGTCTCTTGACCATAAAAATGGTTTAGCTTTGAGTTGTACTCTTAAGTTCTTAATCCTAAATTGTCATATCACTTGAAGTCTTTAATTATTCCACAAAAATCTGTAAGAGCTATAATAGATCTCTATAATTTTAGATAATGACCTTGAAAGGGTATTATTCATGATCATATACTCCAAATCTCATTAGAGAACAATCCATATTAAGCTCAACACCAAATCTTGAACATGTCTCTAAAATGAATCTTTACAACACATGCATTCGTTAGATTCATAAAAAAACATTTAAAGAAAGCATAAACCGAAAATGCCAAGAATGCTTCTCATGTAGAACACCATCTCAATGTGAGAAGTTGGCATGAGATCATGAAATTTCCTCCATCCTCCAATGCCACTAGCCTCCAAATGACTCTTCTAATATTTATCCATTTGATATCACATTAATCTCTCTGATAGTATAAGATGCAAGGCTTTGAAGGCCCAAAGTATATGTTGAACACACAGTAAGATTGAGAGGGTGGGTGAATCAATCTAGATAGAAATAATAACTATAATTTTGATCTTTGCATACTTCAAACCACCATAAGCCACATACTTCAATGAAACCATGAAATATAAAGCATAATCAACATAATAACATTATATTTACATGGAACTTCAATGTTGTCTCAAAAAAATGATGAGCCTAGGAGTGGGAGGTTTTTTGAATTTGAAGGCAGACGAGAATCCTAGTTTGTAGGCTATGGGATCCTCAGGGGATGCTCACATCGATGGATCCCTTGCAGATCAGGACTCTGAAGATCCATAAAAAAGAAGGGATCCCATGTGAGAAACAAAAGGACCCTGAAAAAGGGGGGGGAGGGAGATGAGATTCCTGGCGCTCTTCCTAGACCAGCCTCAGTCACGGGGACCTAGTGACATGATCAGGAAAAGAATGCCATCAATCACTCGTGGTCAACTCTTTTTGGGGTTAAACCTACAAGCAAGTCCTCTTTCCCTTCTATCAAGGACTTATCAAATAAGGAAAAAGGAAAATACGCCATAGTTATTCCTGATGAGCTGGTGGATCACAATATTACAACCATGGCTTATACTCCAGTGGAAAAATTTGTGGGGCCGAGACCAAACATCGATATTGTCAGGGTCTTTTCCAAAAAAAGATGGGATTTGAAGGGTCAAGTCTCAATCACTGCAATGATGAAGGGCTTTTTGTCTTTTGAGTTCTCCCACAAGGAGGATCTAGACAAAATCTTATGTGTTGGAACTTGGTCAATAGGGAAAGCAACTTTGGAAAAGCAAAAATGGTCTCCCAAGACATGCCAGAGACCATAGAAATTTATTCTAAACTGGGTAGATGTGTGCAGAAACTAGATTTTGAAAGCATCCCTTTCACCTATTTTTATTGCAAGAAAGCAGGACACTATGCCAAATCGTGCCCTATGTTCTAGAGTTTGGAGAAAGAAAGGAAAACATGAAATGCCCTAAAAAAGGCTGGAAAAACCATGGATCGAGAACTGGCTAATCCAACAAGGGAGAAAAAAAAGAAGCCCCAAGGGGGTATTGAGGCCAATGCCGAAAGAGTGTGGAAGAAAAAAGACTCAGCAAAGGTGAACCTAGAAACTAATACAAACCAAGAAAACAAGACAGATAATAATAACAAAGATGCTAGGAAGATCTTCCATCCTCAGAAAGAAAGTTTAGAGGATGGGGTTAGTTTCTTCTCCTGGATGGTATTGAAAAAAATTTCGAAGTTAATATCTTGCAAGATGTCTCGGAAGAGATCATTAATAAGGGAGATGAATTGGTTGAAGGAGGGGATTCTTGCCTTGGGATGGACCACATCTCCTTTGTCCTGGAATCTCTCAAACCTTCATTGGAGGAAGATTATCCAGTCTGAAGTAGAATATGTAGAGAGGTGTCCCCTCACAGGAGTTCAACCCTTTCTCTGAGAAAGAGGCCTCTGGGTAGGTTTCAAAAATGGAAGAATTGATGAAATTAGCTTCCCCAAGGTAGCTCACAAAAATGGAAGAGCTCTTTATGAGATACACAAAAGTAAAGGCGGGAGAGTGGACTACAGTCTAGAAAAAGAAGAAATTTAATAGTAGAGATCCTTCTCTGGTCTCCCCAGCAGCAACTAGAAGTAGAAATAAAGATGATGTAGGGGCCAAATAAAAAACTTTAGGGAGAAAGAAAGCAAGCTAGGCTAGGCAAGAAGAAGCTAGTAAGAACATAGCGGATCGGACCCAGAAGACCATCCAGGAAGTCTACACTTCCAAAAAGAAATGAAATTCATATCTTGGAACATTCACAGGCTAAACAGTTCACATAAGCAAGATGTTATTAGAAATATGATAAGGGATGACAAACCTGATATTATGTTAATCCAGGAAACCAAGATGAAGAAGGACAAGCTTGAGGGTATCATATTTTGCAAATCTATGGAAATAAGAGCTTCTAGTTCTGAAGGAGCTTCCAGAGTCTTGATGACTATGTGGAATTCCTTTGACCTCAAGGCTGAAGTAGTTCACGAAGAAGGTAATATTCTCCTTATGAATTTTACTAAGATAAATGATGAAGGGTGCTCCCCTTAATACTACAAACACATAACAGAAATAGAGAAACAACAACAATATGCAAGAACAGAAAATTGGCTTCTTATTATCTCCACAAATGTGGAATTACAAACTTTCAGAATTACAATATGCAAAGCCACATGGGCATTCCCTTACAATATTCTGTAGGACAAAGCCTCAAACTATTACCCAGATCTACTACCCAGAACTATTCTGAACTGCCTAAGACAATATTACAGCCTTCCTTATATAGGCAATTTTCCACCGCCTGGGAAAGTTCCAGAATTTTTAGCCAATAAGGCTGACCAAACTTAGAATTATTTTATTTTACATTTTATTACATCATAGTCGGCTCAAGATAACCTTTGAAACCTGAACATAAATTTTGAAGAAAATTATTTTTTTCCATTTCAGGTGGCCCAACTTCCGAAGACCATAAGTCATCACTAGTTGACCCGCTCGGCTATTATAACCCCATTTCGGAAATTCCATGAAGCGCTCTACAGGCTTGACCGGCGCAAGCGCTCGTCACTCAAATTTTTGACCTCATCCGGGGCCTCTAAAGCCTTCAAAACTGAGTTCAAAGTTTCTGTACCCTGCTGCCAATACTGAAAATCTTCAATATCTTCCAATATACACTTGATCTGGCAATGAAACTTTACTGACAGACTTATATGACCAAAATGAACCTCCAAGAAAGAAATAAGATCATTCTGAGCACATACGAAAATTACCAAAAAATAGTAACTTTCCATAAATAGCAGCTCTGCACAAAATAGCCCTTATTGAAAATAAAAACAAAAATATTTTTGGGTGATGCAAGATTGCTTTTACACCCAGGATGCTCCTGCATCAGACACCTAGGGTAATTTGAGAAGTGACCCTGTCACGACTCAGGTGTGTAGAGGAAAACCAAGACGGTTCACCTCCTCCTTTGTTAGCCATGAGGAATCTTCAATAGGTCCTCCTTTCCATTTGACCAAATACTCTTCATATGTCCTGTTCCTTGTGCTTCTACCAACACGACTGTCCAGTATCTCTTCAATCTCCTTGATATCTGAACTGGTTATTGGAATACTCCACTGTGCTGCTGCAACCTCATCCTCAACACCTCCTTCGTGATACTCTGTCAAATCTGAAATGTTAAACACTGGTGAAATATTCAGCTCACTAGGCAATTCTACCTCATATGCATTTCCTGAATCATGCTTCTTCAGTATCTTACATGGCCCAAACTTCTTCATTTTCAACTTGTTATATGTACCAACCGGAAACCGCTCCTTCCGCAAATGAACCATGACTTCATCACCAACCTAAAATTTCTTCTACCTCCTTTTCTCATCTACCTTAGCCTTATACTGTGCATTCATCTTGGTAATATGCTTCCTCACCTCCTCATGGATGTTCTTCAAGTGTTCTGCAAAATCCTCAGCTTCAGCACTACTTATTTCTCCTTTATCTATCTTCCTGAATTCAGATGCATTTCTTGGACTACTTCCATATACAATCTGGAATGGTGATTTACCAGTGCTTCTATTGATAGAATTATTGTATGCAAATTCCGCCTGTGATAAAATCAAATCCCATCCTGTTGGCTTATCTCCAACCAAACATCTCAGCAAATTTCCCAAGCTCCTATTCACCACCTCTGTCTGTCCATCAGTCTGTGGATGATGTGATGAACTAAACTTCAAATCTGTCTTCAACTTCTTCCACAATGTACGCCAGAAATATCCAACAAACTTAGTGTCCCGATCTGAAACTATGGTCTTTGGCAAACCATGAAGTCTCACTACTTCTCTGAAAAACAATTCTACTACATGAACAGCATCATTAGTCTTCTTGTAGGGAATGAAATGTGCCATCTTTGAAAATCTATCAACCACCACAAAAATTGAATCATGTCCCCGTTGAGTTCTCGGTAAACCAAGAACAAAGTCCATGCTGATATCCTCCCAAGGCTTCTCTGGTACAGATAATGGCTGATACAACCCTGTATTCTGCTTCACTCCTTTTGCCATCTGACATACTCTGCAACTCTGTACAAACTTCTTCACATCTTACTGCAACTGTGGTCAATAATAATTCTCACTAACCAAACCAAGGGTTTTGTCATGACCAAAATGTCTAGCCAATCCTCCGCTATGCTTCTCCTTGATGAGATTCTCCCTCATAGAACTTCGTGGAATGCACAACTGACTCCCTCTGAATAGCATATCATCCTGGATGATGAAATCCAACCATTTTGTCCTATCTAGAGTAACAGGTTCTGTACAAGCTTTCCAAGCTTCACCAAAATCAGGATCCTCTGTTTACAAATTCTTGAGTTTCTTGAACCCAACCACTTCAATCTACATTTCTGTCAGCAATAGTTGCCTTCTACTAAGAGCATCTGCAACCCTATTAGACTTTCCACTCCTGTGTTTCAAAACAAATGTATAACTCTGCAAAAACTCAACCCATTTCAAATGCCTTTGATTCAATTTTTATTGACTATTCAAATATTGCAAAGCTTGATGATCAGTATACAAAATAAACTCCTTAGGAAGTAGATAATGTCTCCACTTCTTTAATGCCTGAACTATAGCATAAAATTTTTGATCATAAATAGAATATTTCCTCTTGGCATCATTTAACTTCTCACTGAAATAAGCAACAGGTTTACCTTCTTGGCTCATAATAGCTCCTATTGCAGTACCACTAGCATCACAATCTACTTGAAACACCTTATTAAAATCTGGAAGTGCTAAAACAAGTTGTTCTGTAACTTTTTGTTTCAATAATTGAAAACTCTTTTCTGCTCTTTTAGTCCAATTAAACTCTTTTCTATCCCCTCTCATTGTTTCAGTCAAGGGTCCACAAATACTACTAAAATTTCTGATAAACTTTCTGTAAAAGCTAGCTAGACCATGAAAAGATCTTACCTCAGTAGCACTCCTTGGCGTAGGCCATTCAAGGATAGCCTGTACCTTCTTCGGGTCCATTTTTAGACCTTCTGCTGAAACTACAAATCCCAAATACACTAACTCTTTCTTCACAAAATTGCACTTCTTAAAATTAATCAACAATTTCTCTTCTCTCAACTACTCAAATACCATACAAATATGCATCATATGCTCATCCAATGTCTTACTAAAGATCAAAATATCATGTAGGTAAACAATGACAAACTTACCCAGAAATTCTTTCAGAACCTCATTCATGACCCGCATGAAAGTTCTCAGTGCATTAGTGAGCCCAAAAGGCATGACTAACCACTCATATAGTCCTTCCTTTGTCTTGAAGGCAGTCTTCCATTCATCTCCTTCTCTGATCTGAATCTAGTGATATCCACTCTTCAGATCTATCTTTGAGAAATACACAGCTCCACTCAAACAGTCCATAATATCATCCATTCGTGGCAATGGAAACTTATACTTGATTGTGATCTTGTTTATTGTTCTGGAATCTGTACACATCCTCCATTCACCATTCTTCTTTGGTGCTAATACCGCTGGTACAGCACAGGGACTCAGACTCTCGTGGATCAATCCTTTCTGTAACAGTTCATGTACTTGTCTGTTCAACTCCTCACTTTCTGCAGGTGTCATTCTGTGTGCTGCCTTATTCAGCAAACTCACTCTTGGGATCAAGTCCATCTGGTGAATGATCTTCCTGACTGGTGGTAATCCATCAGGCACGTTATCAGATACAATATCTTGAAACTCATTCAACAAATTTGCAACTTCTACACGAACATCTTCTACTTCCTCTTTACCGGCTTTTGGAATTAAAGCAAAACATACATGCTCATGCCTCATACCATCTAGGAAATTTTTTCCATCAACAAAAGTTATGCTTGCATTACCACATACCTTTTCTTCAGTCTCTTTCAATGGTTTTAGCTTATGTTGCACTCCATCCTTTGTAAGGGAATAGGTATTCGCACAACCATCATGTACAGCACATCTGTCAAACTGCCATGGTCTACCTAACAACATATGACATGCATCCATAGATATGATATCACACAATACCTCATCTTGGTATCCGCCAATCTTGAACTTCACCAGGCATTGTTCATTGACCATGACCTTGTGGTCATCCTGTACCCAAGCAATCCGATATGGATGTGGGTGTTTCTGTCTCTTGAGCTTCAACTTTGTCACCATCTCTTCTGACACCAAATTGTCAGTGCTTCTACTATCAATAATCACATCACAACATTTACCTTCACACTTGCACCTGTTGCGAAACAGGCTCCTCCTTTGCTCAGGTTCATTCTCACCACTCAACAGGACTCTTCTGTTAATCAATGTTTCTCTTCTTTCAGCATCTTCAGAATTTGATGATCTGGCATCTTCATCTACATGTGCAAATCTGGCCTGGCCTTTATTTCTCCTATTTGTTCTGCCTTGGCGCTGAGGACATTCAAATGCCCTATGACTTTCTTCTCTACAGTGAAAACATGTTCCACGAAAGCCACCTCTTCCAGATCCTTGTCCTCTTCCTCTTCCTCTCTGATCTCTATTATTCTGATCCTGGAAGTGATTGGAATTATTTCCTCGCTGATTCTAACTACTACTGGCCTCATCCTTCTTTTTCAGATCCTCATTTCGGCCACCATATGACTGTCCACTAGATCGTCCACCGCGACCTCTTCCATTTTGTCTGCTCTCAAACTTCTTGTTTATCTTTTCCTCTACTTTTAGGGCAAACTGGTATGCCTCTTCAATACTGTTCATTCGAACTAGATTCAGCTCCTCCTGAATTCTTGGCCTTAACCCATTAAGGTATCGGGCAACTTTCTCCTTATCAGCTTCTGCGTGGCCTGTTCTGATGAGAAGTCGATAGAACTCCTCTGTATACTCCTGAACAGATCTTCCTGCTTGCTTCAAACTCTGCATTTTCTTCAGTAGGTCAAGCTCATAATCAACAGGAATGAACTGTCGCTTCAATTTATCCACCATCCGATCCCATCTTGTGATTTTATCTTTCCCTCTTCTATTTCGCTCTAATTGAATTTCTTGCCACCAGTTCTTCGCATGACCTTTCAATCTGGCCTTCACAAATTTGACCCTATCAGGATCCTCAACATCTTCGTACTCAAAATATTCCTCACATTCATTGATCCAGTCGATCAATTCCTCTGGGTTAAGATTTCCATAAAATGTAGGAACCTCAATCTTAGGTCTTTTCCCAATCTTGAAAATCGCCCGAAAAAGTCTTTCTTCCTCCTGGTTCACAATTTCAGTTTCTCCTTCTTGATATTCTTCTTCGGCTTCATCCTCGCTTTCATCTCTGACATTAAGATTCATTCCTCTGCGAATCTCTTCTTTCAATGCTTTCACTTGTCTCTGCAGCTCTCTAACCTCAGGTGTTACAACACCAGCTCTTCTGCCACGTTCCCTTCGTGGAGGTATTTTCGCGATGCGCGCTGAAACCCTAGCCACGGTCCTAGTGCAAGCTACCTCACAGTCGGTGATCTATTTACACACTCAAGAAAACCTACTCTGATACCACCTGATGAAGGGTGCTCCCCTTAATACCACAAACACATAACAGAAATAGAGAAACAACAACAATATGCAAGAACAGAAAATTGGCTTCTTATTATCTCCACAAATGTGGAATTACAAACTTTCAGAATTACAATATGCAAAGCCACATGGGCATTCCCTTACAATATTCTATAGGACAAAGCCTCGAACTATTACCCAGATCTCCTACCCAGAACTATTCTGAACTGCCTAAGACAATATTACTGCCTTTCTTATATAGGCAATTTTCCACCGCCTGGGAAGGTTCGAGAATTTTTAGCCAATAAAGCCGACCAAACTTAGAATTATTTTATTTTACATTTTATTACATCATATTTGGCTCAAGATAACCTTTGAAACCCGAACAGAAATTTTGAAGAAAATTATTTTTCACCATTTCAGGTGGCCCAACTTCCGAAGACCATAAGTCATCACTAGTTGACCCGCTCGGCTATTATAACCCCATTTCAGAAATGCCATGAAGCGCTCTATAGGCTTGACCGGAGCAAGCGCCCGTCGCCCAAATTTTTGACCTCATCCGGGGCCTATAAAGCCTTCAAAACTGAGTTAAAAGTTTCTGTACCCTGCTGCCAGTACCGAAAATCTTCAATATCTTCCAATATACACTTGATCTGGCAATGAAAATTTATTGACAGACTTAGATGACCAAAATGAACCTCCAAGAAAGAAATAAGATCATTCTGAGCACATACAAAAATTATCAAAAAATAGTAACTTTCCATAAATAGCAGCTCTGCACAAAATAGCCCTTATTGAAAATAAAAATAAAAATATTTTTGGGTGATGCAAGATTGCTCTTACACCTAGGATGCTCCTGCATCAGACACCCAGGGTAATTTGAGAAGTGACCCTGTCACGACTCAGGTGTGCAGAGGAAAACCAAGACGGTTCACCTCCTCCTTTGTTAGCTATGAGGAATCTTCAATAGGTCATCCTTTCCATTTGACCAAATACTCTTCATATGTCCTGTTCCTTGTGCTTCTGGCAACACGACTCTCCAGTATGTCTTCAATCTCCTTGATATCTGAACTGGTTACTGGAATACTCCACTGTGCTGCTGCAACCTCATCCTCAACACCTCTTTTGTGATACTTTGTCAAATCTAAAATGTTAAACACTGGTGAAATATTCAGCTCACTAGGCAATTCTACCTCATATGCATTTACTGAATCATGCTTTTTCAGTATTTTACATGGCCCAAACTTCTTCATTTTCAACTTGTTATATGTACCAACCGAAAATCGCTCCTTCCGTAAATGAACCATGACTTCATCACCAACCTGAAATTTCTTATCCCTACTTTTCTCATCTGCCTTAGCCTTATACTGTGCATTCATCTTGGTAATATGCTTCCTCACCTCCTCATGGATGTTCTTCAAGTGTTCTGCAAAATCTTCAGCTTCAGCACTACTTATTTCTCCTTTATCTATCTTCCTCAATTCAGATGCATTTCTTGGACTACTTCCATATACAATCTAGAATGGTGATTTACCAGTGCTTCTATTGACAGAATTTTTGTATGCAAATTTCATCTGTGATAAAATCAAATCCCATCCTATTGGCTTATCTCCAACCAAACATCTCAGCAAATTTCCCAAGCTCCTATTCACCACCTCTGTCTGTCCATCAGTGTGTGGATGATGTGATGAACTAAACTTCAAATCTATATTCAACTTCTTCCACAATGTACGCCAGAAATATCCAACAAACTTAGTGTCCCGATCTGAAACTATGGTCTTTGGCAAACCATAAAGTCTCACTACTTCTCTGAAAAACAATTCTACTACATGAACAGCATCATTAGTCTTCTTGCAGGGAATGAAATGTGCCATCTTTGAAAATCTGTCAACCACCACAAAAATTGAATCATGTCCCCACCGAGTTCTCGGTAAACCAAGAACAAAGTCCATGCTGATATCCTCCCAAGGCTTCTCTGGTACAGATAATGGCTGATACAACACTGTATTCTGCTTCACTCTTTTTGCCATCTGACATACTCTGCAACTCTGTACAAACTTCTTCAGTAGGTCAAGCTCATAATCAACAGGAATGAACTGTCGCTTCAATTTATCCACCATCCGATCCCATCTTGTGATTTTATCTTTCCCTCTTCTATTTCTCTCTAATTGAATGTCTTGCCACCAGATCTTCGCATGACCTTTCAATCTGGCCTTCGCAAATTTGACCCTATCAAGATCCTCAACATCTTCGTACTCAAAATATTCCTCACATTCATTGATCCAGTCGATCAATTCCTCTGGGTTAAGATTTCCAAAAAATGTAGGAACCTCAATCTTAGGTCTTTTCCCAATCTTGAAAATCGGCTGAAAAAGTCTTTCTTCCTCCTGGTTCACAATTTCAGTTTCTCCTTCTTGATATTCTTCTTCGGCTTCATCCTCACTTTCATCTCTGACATTAAGATTCATTCCTCTGCGAATCTCTTCTTGCAATGCTCACACTTGTCTCTGCAGCTCTCTAACCTCAGGTGTTACAACACCAGCTCTTCCGCCACGTTCCTTTCGTGGAGGCATTTTCGCGATGCGCGCTAAAACCCTAGCCACGGTCCTGGTGCAAACTGCCTCACAGTCGGCGATCTGTTTACACACTCAAGAAAACCTGCTCTGATACCACCTGATGAAGGGTGCTCCCCTTAATACCACAAACACATAACAGAAATAGAGAAACAACAACAATATGCAAGAATAGAAAATTGGCTTCTTATTATCTCCACAAATGTGGAATTACAAACTTTCAAAATTACAATATGCAAAGCCACATGGGCATTCCCTTACAATATTCTATAGGACAAAGCCTCGAACTATTACCCAGATCTACTACCCAGAACTATTCTGAACTGCCTAAGACAATATTACAGCCTTCCTTATATAGGCAATTTTCCACCGCCTGGGAAGGTTCCAAAATTTTTAGCCAATAAGGCCGACCAAACTTAGAATTATTTTATTTTACATTTTATTACATCATAGTTGGCTCAAGATAACCTTTGAAACCCGAACAGAAATTTTGAAGAAAATTATTTTTTGCCATTTCAGGTGGCCCAACTTTCGAAGACCATAAGTCATCACTAGTTGACTCGCTCGGCTATTATAACCCCATTTCGGAAACACCACGAAGCGCTCTACAGGCTTGACCGGTGCAAGCGCCCATCACCTAAATTTTTGACCTCATCTGGGGCTTCTAAAGCCTTCAAAACTGAGTTCAAAGTTTCTGTACCTTGCTGCCAATATCGAAAATCTTCAATATCTTCCAATATACACTTGATCTGGCAATGAAACTTTACTGATAGACTTATATGACCAAAATGAACCTCCAAGAAAGAAATAAGATCATTCTGAGCACATACGAAAATTACCAAAAAATAGTAACTTTCCATAAATAGCAGCTCTGCACAAAATAGCCCTTATTGAAAATAAAAACAAAAATATTTTTGGGTGATGCAAGATTGCTCTTACACCCAGGATGCTCCTGCATCAGACACCTAGGGTAATTTGAGAAGTGACCCTATCACGACTCAGGTGTGTAGAGGAAAACCAAGATGGTTCACCTCCTCCTTTGTTAGCCATGAGGAATCTTCAATAGGTCCTCCTTTCCATTTGACCAAATACTCTTCATATGTCCTGTTCCTTGTGCTTCTACCAACACGACTGTCCAGTATGTCTTCAATCTCCTTGATATCTGAACTGGTTACTAGAATACTCCACTGTGTTGCTGCAACCTCATCCTCAACACCTCCTTCGTGATACTCTGTCAAATCTGAAATGTTAAACACTGGTGAAATATTCAACTCACTAGGCAATTCTACCTCATATGCATTTCCTGAATCATGCTTCTTCAGTATCTTACATGGCCCAAACTTCTTCATTTTCAACTTGTTATATGTACCAACCGAAAACCGCTCCTTCCGCAAATGAACCATGACTTCATCACCAACCTGAAATTTATTATACCTCTTTTTCTCATCTGCCTTAGCCTTATACTGTGCATTCATCTTGGTAATATGCTTCCTCACCTCCTCATGGATATTTTTCAAGTGTTCTGCAAAATCCTCAGCTTCAGCACTACTTATTTCTCCTTTATCTATCTTCATCAATTCAGATGCATTTTTTGGACTACTTCCATATACAATCAAGAATGGTGATTTACCAGTGCTTCTATTGACAGAATTATTGTATGCAAATTCCGCCTGTGATAAAATCAAATCCCATCCTGTTGGCTTATCTCCAACCAAACATCTCAGCAAATTTTCCAAGCTCCTATTCACCACCTCTGTCTGTCCATCAGTCTGTGGATGATGTGATGAACTAAACTTCAAATCTGTCTTCAACTTCTTCCACAATGTATGCCAGAAATATCCAACAAACTTAGTGTCCCGATCTGAAACTATGGTCTTTGGCAAACCATGAAGTCTCACTACTTCTCTGAAAAACAATTCTGCTACATGAACAACATCATTAGTCTTCTTGCAGGGAATGAAATGTGTCATTTTTGAAAATCTGTCAACCACCACAAAAATTGAATCATGTCCCCGTTGAGTCCTCGGTAAACCAAGAACAAAGTCCATGCTGATATCCTCCCAAGGCTTCTCTGGTACAAATAATGGCTGATACAACCCTGTATTCTGCTTCACTCATTTTGCCATCTGACATACTCTGCAACTCTGTACAAACTTATTCACATCTTGCTGCAACTGTGGCCAATAATAATTCTCACTAACCAAACCAAAGGTTTTGTCACGACCAAAATGTCCAGCCAATCTTCCGCTATGCTTCTCCTTTATGAGATTCTCCCTCATAGAACTTCGTGGAATGCACAATTGACGCCCTCTGAATAGCATATCATCCTGGATGATGAAATCCAACCATTTTGTCTTATCTAGAGTAACAGGTTCTGTACAAGCTTTCCAAGCTTCACAAAAATCAGGATCCTCTGGATACAAATTTTTGAGTTCCTTGAACCCAACCACTTCAATCTGCATTTCTGTCAGCAATAGTTTCCTTCTGCTAAGAGCATCTGCAACCCTATTAGAATTTCCACACCTGTGTTTCAAAACAAATGTATAACTCTGCAAAAACTCAACCCATTTCAAATGCCTTTGATTCAATTTTCCTTGACTATTCAAATATTGCAAAGCTTGATGATCAGTATACAAAACAAACTCATTAGGAAGTAGATAATGTCTCCACTTCTTTAATGCCTGAACTATAGCATAAAATTCTTGATCATAAATAGAATATTTCCTCTTGGCATCATTTAACTTCTCACTGAAATAAACAACAGGTTTACCTTCTTGGCTCATAACAGCTCCTATTGCAGTACCACTAGGATCACAATCTACTTGAAATACCTTATTAAAATCTAGAAGTGCTAAAGCAAGTTGTTCTGTAACTTTTTGTTTCAATAATTGAAAACTCTTGTCTGCTCCTTTAGTCCACTTAAACTCTTTTCTATCCCCTCTCATTGTTTCAGTCAAGGGTCCACAAATACTGCTAAAATTTCTGATAAACTTTCTGTAAAAGCTAGCTAGACCATGAAAAGATCTTACCTCAGTAGCACTCCTTGGAGTAGGCCATTCAAGGATAGTCTGTACCTTCTTTGGGTCCATTTTTAGACCTTCTGCTGAAACTACAAATCCTAAATACACTAACTCTTTCTTAACAAAACTGCACTTCTTCAAATTAATCAACAATTTCTCTTCTCTCAACTTCTCAAATACCATACAAATATGTATCATATGCTCATCCAATGTCTTACTAAAGATCAAAATATCATGTAGGTAAACAATGACAAACTTACCCAGAAATTCTTTCAGAACCTCATTCATGAGCCACATGAAAGTGCTCGGTGCATTGGTTAGCCCAAAAGGCATGACTAACCACTCATATAGTCCTTCCTTTGTCTTGAAGGCAGTCTTCCATTCATCTCTTTCTCTGATCCGAATCTGGTGATATCCACTCTTCAGATCTATCTTTGAGAAATACACAGCTCCACTCAAACAGTCCATAATATCATCTATTCATGGCAATGGAAAGCTATACTTGATTGTGATCTTGTTTATTGCTCTGGAATCTGTACACATCCTCCATTCTCCATTCTTTTTTGGTGCTAATACCGCTGGTACAGCACAGGGACTCAGACTCTCACGGATCAATCCTTTTTGTAACAGTTCATGTACTTGTCTGTTCAACTCCTCACTTTCTGCAGGTGTCATTCTGTGTGCTGCCTTATTTGGCAAACTCGCTCCTCGGATCAAGTCCATCTGATGACTGATCTTCCTGACTGGTGGTAATCCATCAGGCACATTATCGGATACAATATCCTGAAACTCATTTAACAAATTTGCAACTTCTACAGGAACATCTTCTACTTCCTCTTTACCGGCTTTTGGAATTAAAGCAAAACATACATGCTCATGCCTCATAACATCTAGGAAATTTCTTCCATTAACAAAAGTTATCCTTGCATTACCACATACCTTTTCTTCAGTCTCCTTCAATGGTTTTAGCTTATGTCGCACTCCATCCTTTGTCAGGGAATAGGTATTGGCACGACCATCATGTACAGCACATCTGTCAAACTGCCATGGTCTACCCAACAACATATGACATGCATCCATAGATATGATATCAAACAATACTTCATCTTGGTATCTGCCAATCTTGAACTTCACCAGGTATTGTTCATTGACCATGACCTTGTGGTCATCCTGTACCCAAGCAATCCGATATGGATGTGGGTGTTTCTGTCTCTTGAGCTTCAACTTTGTCACCATCTCTTTTGACACCAAATTGTCAGTGCTTCCACTATCAATAATCACATCACAACATTTACCTTCACACTTGCACCTGGTACGAAACAAGCTCCTCCTTTGCTCAGGTTCATTCTCACCACTCAACAGGACTCTTCTGTTAATCAACGTTTCTCCTCTTTCAGCATCTTCAGAATTTGATGATCTGGCATCTTCATCTACATGTGCAACTCTGGCCTGGCCTTCATTTCTCCTATCTATTTTGCCTTGGCGCTGAGGAAATTCAAATGCCCTATGACCTTCTTCTCCACAGTGAAAACATGTTCCACAGAAGCCACCTCTTCCAGATCCTTGTCCTCTTCCTCTTCCTCTCTGATCTCTATTATTCTGATCCTAGAAGCGATTGAAATTATTTTCTCGCTGATTCTGACTACTACTGGCCTCATCCTTCTTTTTCGGATCCTCATTTCGGCCACCATATGACCGTCCACCAGATCGTCCACCGCGACCTCTTCCATTTTGTCTGCTCTCAAACTTCTTGTTCATCTTTTCCTCTACTTTTAGGGCAAACTGGTATGCCTCTTCAATACTGTTCATTTGAACTAGATTCAGCTCCTCCTGAATGCTTGGCCTTAACCCATTAAGGTATCAGGCAACTTTCTCCTTATCAGCTTCTGCGTGGCCTATTCTGATGAGAAGTCGATAGAACTCCTCTGTATACTTCTGAACAGATCTTCTGCTTGCTTCAAACTCTGTATTTTCTTCAGTAGGTCAAGCTCATAATCAACAGGAATGAACTGTCGCTTCAATTTATCCACCATCCGATCCCATCTTGTGATTTTATCTTTCCCTCTTCTATTTCACTCTAATTGAATTTCTTGCCACCAGATCTTCGCATGACCTTTCAATCTGGCCTTCGCAAATTTGACCCTATCAAGATCCTCAACATCTTCGTACTCAAAATATTCCTCACATTCATTGATCCAGTCGATCAATTCCTCTGGGTTAAGATTTCCAGAAAATATAGGAACCTCAATCTTAGGTCTTTTCCCAATATTGGAAATCACCCGAAAAAGTCTTTCTTCCTCTTAGTTCACAATTTCAGTTTCTCCTTCTTGATATTCTTCTTCGGCTTCATCCTCGCTTTCATCTCTGACATTAAGATTCATTCCTATGCGAATCTCTTCTTGCAATGCTCACACTTGTCTCTGCAGCTCTCTAACCTTAGGTGTTACAACACCAGCTCTTCTGCCACGTTCCCTTCGTGGAGGGATTTTCGCGATGCGCGCTGAAACCCTAGCCACGGTCCTGGTGCAAACTGCCTCACAGTTGGCGATCTATTTACACACTCAAGAAAACCTGCTCTGATACCACCTGATGAAGGGTGCTCCCCTTAATACCACAAACATATAACAGAAATAGAGAAACAACAACAATATGCAAGAACAGAAAATTGGCTTCTTATTATCTCCACAAATGTGGAATTACAAACTTTCAGAATTACAATATGCAAAGCCACATGGGCATTCCCTTACAATATTTTGTAGGACAAAGCCTCGAACTATTACCCAGATCTACTACCCAGAACTATTCTGAACTGCCTAAGACAATATTACAGCCTTCCTTATATAGGCAATTTTCCACCGCCTGGGAAGGTTCCAGAATTTTTAGCCAATAAGGCCGACCAAACTTAGAATTATTTTATTTTACATTTTATTACATCATACTCGGCTCACGATAACCTTTCAAACCTGAACAGAAATTTTGAAGAAAATTATTTTTCACCATTTCAGGTGGGCCAACTTCCGAAGACCATAAGTCATCACTAGTTGACCCGCTCGGCTATTATAACCCCATTTCAAAAATGCCACGAAGTGCTCTACAGGCTTGATTGGCGCAAGCGCCCGTCACCTAAATGTTGGACCTCATCCGGGGCATCTAAAGCCTTCAAAATTGAGTTCAAACTTTTTGTACCCTGCTGCCAATACTGAAAATCTTCAATATCTTTCAATATACACTTGATCTGGCAATGAAACTTTACTGACAGACTTATATGACCAAAGTGGACCTCCCAAAAAGAAATAAGATCATTCTGAGCACATACGAAAATTACCAAAAAATAGTAACTTTCCATAAATAGCAGCTCTCCACAAAATAGCCCTTATTGAAAATAAAAATAAAAATATTTTTGGGTGATGCAAGATTGCTCTTACACCTAGGATGCTCCTGCATCAAACACCCAGGGTAATTTGAGAAGTGACCCTATCACGACTCAGGTGTGCAGAGGAAAACCAAGATGGTTCACCTCCTTCTTTGTTAGCCATGAGGAATCTTCAATAGGTCGTCCTTTCTATTTGACCAAATACTCTTCATATGTCCTATTCCTTGTGCTTTTGCCAACATGACTGTCCAGTATGTCTTCAATCTCCTTGATATCTGAACTGGTTACTAGAATACTCCACTATGCTGCTGCAACCTCATCCTCAACACCGCCTTCATGATAATCTGTCAAATCTGAAATGTTAAACACTGGTGAAATATTCAGCTCACTAGGCAATTCTACCTCATATGCATTTCCTGAATCATGCTTCTTCAGTATCTTACATGGCCCAAACTTCTTCATTTTCAACTTGTTATATGTACCAACCGGAAACCGCTCCTTCCGCAAATGAACCATGACTTCTTCACCAACCTGAAATTCCTTATACCTCCTTTTCTCATCTGCCTTAGCCTTATACTGTGCATTCATCTTGGTAATATGCTTCCTCACCTCCTCATGGATGTTCTTCAAGTGTTCTACAAAATCCTCAGCTTCAGCTACTTATTTCTCCTTTATCTATCTTCCTCAATTCAGATGCATTTCTTGGACTACTTCCATATACAATCTGGAATGGTGATTTACCAGTGCTTCTATTGATAGAATTATTGTATGCAAATTCTGCCTATGATAAAATCAAATCCCATCCTGTTGGCTTATCTCCAACCAAACATCTCAGCAAATTTCCCACGCTCTTCTTCACCACCTCTGTCTGTCCATCAGTCTGTGGATGATGTGATGAACTAAACTTCAAATCTGTCTTCAAATTCTTCCACAATGTACACCAGAAATATCCAACAAACTTAGTGTCCCGATCTGAAACTATGGTCTTTGGCAAACCATGAAGTCTCACTACTTCTCTGAAAAAGAATTCTACTACATGAACAGCATCATTAGTCTTCTTGCAGGGAATGAAATGTGCCATCTTTGAAAATCTGTCAACCACCACAAAAATTGAATCATGTCCCCACTGAGTCTTCGGTAAACCAAGAACAAAGTCCATGCTGATATCCTCCCAAGGCTTCTCTGGTACAGATAATGGCTGATACAACCCTGTATTCTGCTTCACTCATTTTGCCATCTGACATACTCTGCAACTCTGTACAAACTTCTTCACATCTTGCTGCAACTATGGCCAATAATAATTCTCACTAACCAAACTAAGGGTTTTGTCACGACCAAAATGTCCAGCCAATCCTCCGCTATGCTTCTCCTTGATGAGATTCTCCCTCATAGAACTTCGTGGAATGCACAACTGACTCCCTCTGAATAGCATATCATCCTGGATGATGAAATCTAACCATTTTGTCCTGTCTAGAGTAACAGGTTCTGTACAAGCTTTCCAAGCTTCACAAAAATTAGGATCCTCTGGATACAAATTCTTGAGTTCCTTGAACCCAACCACTTCAATCTGCATTTCTATCAGCAATAGTTGCCTCCTGCTAAGAGCATCTGCAACCCTATTAGACTTTCCACTCCTGTGTTTCAAAACAAATGTATAACTCTGCAAAAACTCAACCCATTTCAAATGCCTTTGATTCAATTTTTCTTGACTATTCAAATATTGCAAAGCTTGATGATCAGTATACAAAACAAACTCCTTAGGAAGTAGATAATGTCTCCACTTCTTTAATGCCTGAACTATAGCATAAAATTTTTGATCATAAACAGAATATTTCCTCTTGGCATCATTTAACTTCTCACTGAAATAAACAACAGGTTTACCTTCTTGGCTCATAACAGCTCCTATTGCAGTACCACTAGCATCACAATCTACTTGAAACACCTTATTAAAATCTGGAAGTGCTAAAACAGGTTGTTCTGTAACTTTTTGTTTGAATAATTGAAAACTCTTTTCTGCTCCTTTAGTCCACTTAAACTCTTTTCTATCCCCTCTCATTGTTTCAGTCAAGGGTCCACAAATACTGCTAAAATTTCTGATAAACTTTCTGTAAAAGCTAGCTAGACCATGAACAGATCTTACCTCAGTAGCACTCCTTGGAGTAGGCCATTCAAGGATAGCCTGTACCTTCTCTGGGTCCATTTTTAGACCTTCTGCGGAAACTACAAATCCCAAATACACTAACTCTTTCTTCACAAAACTGCACTTATTCAAATTAATCAACAATTTCTCTTCTCTCAACTTCTCAAATACCATACGAATATGCATCATATGCTCATCCAATGTCTTACTAAAGATCAAAATATCATGTAGGTAAACAATGACAAACTTACTCAGAAATTCTTTCAGAACCTCGTTCATGAGCCGCATGAAAGTGCTCGGTGCATTGGTCAGCCCAAAAGGAAGGACTAACCACTCATATAGTCCTTCCTTTGTCTTGAAGGCAGTCTTCCATTCATCTCCTTCTCTGATCCGAATCTGGTGATATCCACTCTTCAGATCTATCTTTGAGAAATACACAGCTCCACTCAAACAGTCCATAATATCATCCATTCATGGCAATGGAAACTTATACTTGATTGTGATCTTGTTTATTGCTCTGGAATCTGTACACATCCTCCATTCTCCATTTTTCTTTGGTGCTAATACCGCTGGTATAGCACAGGGACTCAGACTCTCGCGGATCAATCCTTTTTGTAACAGTTCATGTACTTGTCTGTTCAACTCCTCACTTTCTGCAGGTGTCATTCTGTGTGCTGCCTTATTCGGCAAACTCGCTCCTGGGATCAAGTCCATTTGATGACTGATCTTCCTGACTGGTGGTAATCCATCAGGCATGTTATCGGATACAATATCTTGAAACTCATTCAACAAATCTGCAACTTCTACAGGAACATCTTCTACTTCCTCTTTACCGACTTTTGGAATTGAAGCAAAACATACATGCTCATGCCTCATACCATCTAGGAAATTTTTTTCATCAACAAAAGTTATCCTTGCATTACCACATACCTTTTCTTCAGTCTCCTTCAATGGTTTTAGCTTATGTCACACTCCATCCTTTGTCAGGGAATAGGTATTGACACGACCATCATGTACAGCACATCTGTCAAACTGTCATGGTCTACCCAACAACATATGACATGTATCCATAGATATGATATCACACAATACCTCATCTTGGTATCCGCCAATCTTGAACTTCACCAGGCATTGTTCATTGACCATGACCTTGTGGTCATCCTGTACCCAAACAATCCGATATGGATGTGGGTGTTTCTGTCTCTTGAGCTTCAACTTTGTCACCATCTCTTCTGACACCAAATTATCAGTGCTTCCACTATCAATAATCACATCACAACATTTACCTTCACACTTGCACCTGGTGCGAAACAGGCTCATCCTTTGCTCAGGTTCATTCTCACCACTCAACAGGACTCTTCTGTTAATCAACGTTTCTCCTCTTTCAGCATCTTCAGAATTTGATGATCTGGCATCTTCATCTACATGTGCAACTCTGGCCTGGCCTTCATTTCTCCTGTCTGTTCTGCCTTGGCACTGAGGACATTCAAATGCCCTATGACCTTCTTCTCCATAGTGAAAACATGTTCCACGGAAGCCACCTCTTCCAGATCCTTGTCCTCTTCCTCTTCCTCTTCCTCTCTGATCTCTATTATTCTGATCCTGGAAGCGATTGGAATTATTTCTTTGCTGATTCTGACTACTACTGGCCTCATCTTTCTTTTTCGGATCCTCATTTCGGCCACCATATGACCGTCCACCAGATCATCCACCGTGACCTCTTCCGTGTTGTCTGCTCTCAAACTTCTTGTTCAGCTTTTTCTCTACTTTTAGGGCAAACTGGTATGCCTCTTCAATACTATTCATTCGAACTAGATTCAGCTCCTCCTGAATGCTTGGCCTTAACCCATTAAGGTATCGGGCAACTTTCTCCTTATCAGCTTCTGCGTGGCCTGTTCTGATGAAAAGTCGATAGAACTCCTCTGTATACTCCTGAACAGATCTTCCTGCTTGCTTCAAACTCTGTATTTTCTTCAGTAGGTCAAGCTCATAGCCAACAGGAATGAACTGTCGCTTCAATTTATCCACCATCCGATCCCATCTTGTGATTTTATCTTTCCCTCTTCTATTTCACTCTAATTGAATTTCTTGCCACCAGATCTTCCCATGACCTTTCAATCTGGCCTTCGCAAATTTGATCCTATCAGGATCCTCAACATCTTCGTACTCAAAATATTCTTCACATTCATTGATCGAGTCGATCAATTCCTCTAGGTTAAGATTTCCAGAAAATGTAGGAACCTCAATCTTAGGTCTTTTCCCAATATTGGAAATCGCCTGAAAAAGTCTTTCTTCCTCCTGGTTCACAATTTCATTTTCTCCTTCTTGATATTCTTCTTCGGCTTCATCCTCGCTTTCATCTCTAACATTAAGATTCATTCCTCTGTGAATCTCTTCTTGCAATGCTCGCACTTGTCTCTGCAACTCTCTAACATTAGGTGTTACAACACCAGCTCTTCCACCACGTTCCCTTCGTGGAGGCATTTTTGCGATGCGCGCTGCAACCCTAGCCACGGTCCTGGTGCAAACTGCCTCACAGTCGACGATCTATTTACACACTCAAGAAAACCTGCTCTGATACCACCTGATGAAGGGTGCTCCCCTTAATACCACAAACACATAACAGAAATAGAGAAACAACAACAATATGCAAGAACAGAAAATTGGCTTCTTATTATCTCCACAAATGTGGAATTACAAACTTTCAGAATTACAATATGTAAAGCCACATGGGCATTCCCTTACAATATTCTGTAGGACAAAGCCTCGAACTATTACCCAGATCTACTACCCAGAACTATTCTGAACTGCCTAAGACAATATTACAGCCTTCCTTATATAGGCAATTTTCCACCGCCTGGGAAGGTTCCAGAATTTTTAGCCAATAAGCCCAACCAAACTTAGAATTATTTTATTTTACATTTTATTACATCATAGTCGGCTCAAGATAACCTTTGAAACCCGAACAGAAATTTTGAAGAAAATTATTTTTCGCCATTTCAGGTGGCCCAACTTCCGAAGACCATAAGTCATCACTAGTTGACCCGCTCGGCTATTATAACCCCATTTCGGAAATGTCACGAAGCGCTCTACAGGCTTGATCAGTGTAAGCGCCCATCACTCAAATTTTTGACCTCATCCGGGGTTTCTAAAGCCTTCAAAACTGAGTTCAAAGTTTTTGTACCCTGCTGCCAATACCGAAAATCTTCAATATCTTCCAATATACACTTGATCTGGCAATGAAACTTTACTGACAGACTTATATGACCAAAATGAACCTCCAAGAAAGAAATAAGATCATTATGAGCACATTCAAAAATTACCAAAAAATAGTAACTTTTCATAAATAGCAGCTCTGCACAAAATAGCCCTTATTGAAAATAAAAACAAAAATATTTTTGGGTGATGCAAGATTGCTCTTACACCCAGGATGCTCCTGCATCAATAAAAGATAATGAAAGTTGGTATATTTTGAATATATATGCTCCTAATTCCAAAAAAGGTAGAAGGTCTTATTGGGAGAAAATCAAAACTATTTTGTTTGGCTCAAATCTAACTAAGGGGATAATCATGGGGGATTTCAATACTCCCCTCAAAGAAGGGGAAAAATAGGGAGGTATCTCCCTTGATATGGAAAGTAGGCAAGATATCATAGATTTCATCAATGACCAAACCCTCTTAGATGTGGACCTCCAGGGTGCTAACTTCACCTGGTCCAATAGGAGAATTGGTAGGGAGTGCATTTAGGTTCGGTTGGACCGTGCTTTGATCACTATTGACTGGATGCATCATTATAATTATAACCTTTTGACCTTGGTTAGAATTGGCTCGAATCACTGTCCCATTTCTTTGTCTCTTGACCAGATTTATAAGAAAAGGAGCTTTCCATTTAGATTTGAAAATATGTGGACCTCTCATTCTAACCTGAAAATCAAAATAAAATACCGGTGGAATATAGATGTAAAGGAAACTGCCATGTTCAGGGTGGCTAAAAAGCTTAGAAACATTAAATTGAATATCAAATAGTGGAATAAGGAAGAATTTGGCAATATCTTCTCTTCAAAAGATAAGGCTATCTTGGACCTAAACCTCATTCAAGAAGAAATCCAAAGAGAGGGCTATGACAAGATCAGATTAACTAAGGAGAAATCTATGTTGTCAAAGTACATAATATAATAGGGTAGGAGGAGATTTTCTGGAAGTAGAGATCAAGGTCCATCTAGTTAAGAGAAGGAGATCAAAACAGTCGGTTCTTCCATCTTTCAACTATGAGACACATAGCAGCCAACAGAATCAATAGTATTAAGAAGGGAGACTAGATTTTGCAGGAGGAAAAGGACATTGTGAAGGAAGCTATTGCTTTCTTCTCTTCTCTCCTGTCCATAGATAAAGAGATATCGAAGGGAGATCAAGATACGTTTCTTAAAAATATTCCTAAAATCATCTCTGAAGACCAAAACAAAGTCTTATGTTCTATCCCAAACTTGGTTGAAGTCAAGAAAGCCCTGGATTCTCTTCCAGGTGATAAAGCCCTTGGTCTTGACGACTTCTTGATGTTTTTCTTTCATCTTTACTAGGATGTGGTGAAACTTGACTTGGTCAAAGATGTATAGGAATTCTTTGGTTCTAAGAACCTCTTCAAAGAACTTAATGCTACTTTTCTAGTGCTTATTCCTAAGACCACGGGGGTGGACTCGATGGAGCTTTTCAGACCCATAAGTTTGTGCAACTCCTTCCAGATTATCTCTAAAGTCATCACCTCCATAATTCTTAAAGTGCTCCCCTCTATTATTGCTCCTTAGCAGTCTGGTTTTGTGCCCGGAAGACAAATTCTTGATTCCATAATGGTGGTGCATGAAGTGATTCACTCCTTAGAAGCTGGTAAAAGGGAATTCTTCCTTCTCAAGCTTGACTTGTCCAAGGCTTATGACTGGGTTGATTGGAAGTTCCTACTCAAGGTTCTTGGTTCCTTTGGTTTAAATTCAAATACCTATAATATTATCCATCAAATCATCTCCACCCCCTCTTTGGCGGTTTTGGTCAATGGCTCTCTATCGACCTTTTTAAAACCCACCAGGGGTTTGAGACCAAGGGATCCCCTATCCCCTACTCTCTTTATCATTATTGTTGAATGCCTCGAGAGGCTCATATCTACCTCTAGGAGCTCAGGGGATTTGAAAGGTATTAAACCATCATCTGGGACCTATGTTTTCTCCCACCAGCAGTTTGTTGATGACACCATTTTAGGAGGTGAGGCCTCGGTGGGTGAAGCCAAAGTGGTGAAGAAATTGCTCAACTCCTATACTAGAGCTACTGGTCAATCCATAAATTGGAATAAAATCTCTATCTTCTTTATTGAAACTCCCGAGGTGAGAAAAAAGAGAATTGCAGATATCTTGGGTTGTAGCATTGATTCTCTCTATGCCTATTACTTGGGCCTACCTTTAGGTGTTAAAGCTCTGGAAGCCTTCTGGAATAAATTAATTGATAGATTCAACAGGAAGTTGGCTGGTTGGAAAGGGGTTACTCTAAGTCAAGCAGGAAAAATCTAATTGGTTAAATATAATCTGCAAAACCTTCCAACATATGCATTAAGCCTCATTTCAATTCCAACTAAAGCTATGGAGGACATGGAAAGAATTTAGAGAAGATTTATTTGGATTGGGATAAAAGATCATAAGAGACTTCCTCTTATATCCTGGGACAAAGTTTGTTTCCCTAAGCCTGATGGCGGACTAGGGATAAGGAGGATAAAACCTTTCAACTAAGCTCTCTAAGCTAAACAAATATGGTGCATTTTCAATTTAGCAGAGGGGAATGGCATGACACCTTTGAAGATAAGTATCTTACTAACATCTCAATTAATCATTTCTTTGGAGATAATGATACACTGAAAGGCTCTTATATTTGGAATGATTTCATCAATGCAAAGGATATTGCTAAATCCAAGGCAAAATGGAAAATAGGGAATGACTACTCTGTCAACTTCTGTAATGATATCTGGCTTCAGTTGGGACCCTTGAGGGACTGTGAGCCTTTCAATATCTAGATGGAGGAGTGCATCCACATCTATGGATCCCAAGTCTGTAACTACAGAGTGGACAATGCCTAGGTGGACCTTTCTCATGTGTCTCAGTACCTGATTCCTCTAATGATTGCCCTTAATGCAGTCTCCCTATCCCCTTCTCAGGATGTGCTTATTTGGGAAGGTTCTCTGGATGGGACATTCATGGTGGCCTCTGCCTATTCTACTCAGTTGTCTCAAGATCAAGAAGCCAATCCTTTCTGGGCTAAAGCCTGGTTCCTTAGCCTTACTCCCAAAATTAATGTCTTCTTCTGGCTTTTGCTTCAGAATTGCATTCTAATGGTTGATAATCTCATAAAGAGAGGTTTCTAGATCCCCAACAGGCGTGTGCTCTATAGATGTCAAGTTGAATCTGTGCACCATATGTTTATTCATTGCTCCTATGTTAGCAAAATTTAGCAATTTCTCCTTTCTGCTCTTGATTTATCCTGGTGCTTTCCCCTGTCTTTTCAAGACCTTTTTACCTAATGGGCTTTCTCCTCTAAACATACTGATTCTCGCTATTTATGCTTATGGATTCTCCCAGATTTATGTTGGGGAGTTTAGAAAGAATACAATAATTGTATGTTCTAAGAAAGCTCTACTCCTCCTAAAATTATATTTGAAAAGATCCACTTTGTTGTGAAAGAAAACTTTATTTTCTACCCTTTTGCAAGAAAAAACTAGATTGCTATCTCTAAGAGGAGCATTGAGAAAAGATATTCTAATTGCACTTGGAGCTGTGCCCCAGAAGGTTGGTCCAAGGCCAACTTTGATGGTACGGCCAAAGGAAATCCTAGCATAGTAGGTAGTGCAGAGGTGATTAGAAATTGCTATGGTTTTGGGATTGTGGTTGTCACCTTCCCTCTCAGCTCTCAAACAAACCACTTTGCTAAAGCTAGTGCAGCCCTCCAAGTTACTAAACTGGCCTATGACATAGGGGTTAAAAAGCTCTGGCTTGAAGGAGACTCCAAGAACATCATAATTTTTTAAAATTTAAACCACTCAGCTTCATGGTCCATATCTAACATGATAGAAGAAACGCGTGCTCCTTTAAATTCTTTTGAAAAGGTTCACATATCCCATGTGTACAGGGAAGCCAACCAAGTTGCTGACTAGTTTGCCAACTTGGCTGTCAGAAAGGATGCAATGATAAGATGGCATCACGATGGAGATTTCCCTCATGAGGTGAAGGATTTAGTCAAGAAGGACACATACCAAAGAAAGGAGGGAATCATTAATGATAATAATGAATTTTAATATGGTTTATTGGATGTTCCATTATGTAAAAGGTAAGTACCAGATTGATAGGAAGGATAAGAACTACACATCCCTTTTGCACACTTTTTGGGTGTTCATTCCCAAGATTAATATCTATTTTCAAAGGTAAAATAGGAGAAAGCTCAGGATGAGCATTGTGAGAAAAATCAAAACAATAGCTATCTGTCAAACTAGAGTTTTGCCCAAATCCATCCTTGTGCGATGGGAGGGGAAAGACACAGAAGAGAGCCCACGAATGATAGTGGGAAATGGAAGAGAAACACCAAGGTCTGGAAAGCTTTGCAAAAAGGGGATATCTTGACCTTCATAGAAAGGTTACATGGAAGTAAGTCGGTGGTTACTAAGATGTTTGTGAAAAGCTAGAATGAAGGGTGTGTGGAGATTCAAGGAAAGAATTTCATAGTTACTGAGGTCATCTCGAAAGTCATTGGTATCCCTATTATAGGCAAGAAATTCTACAGGGACCACAAAATTGCTAACACTGCCATCAATGATTTTGTGAGAGATGAGGATGAGAAGAAAGCTATCGTTAAAGTGGGAACGTACTACTAGCCTAAAGGAATAAAAATGCTATGGAGATTTGTTCTTAAAGCTCTGATCTCTTATGTGACACTGGACATAAGGTTTGACAGGATCAGGACCTACCACTTTGTGTTGTTGAATCATCTCAGACATGGTATGAAGGTTTCCATCCCGTTCTACTTGTATTCTTCTATAAATGATAATAAAAATGGCTTTAGGGAGAAGAATATAGCTAACCCTACTTTACGTGAGGGATTGTTACTTTAAATTTATGAATATTTCAAGCCAAACCCAGGGGAAGGAAATTGTAGACAACAAGGAAAGAGAAGATGTCTCTGCTTTAAACTATGTCCCCTTAGACTCAGAAGACAGTGTGGGATTACAATCTAAGGACCATGAGGAAGAAGATGTCAAAAAGAAGAAACATGGCTCTTCCTCTAAGAAGAGAACTGCGAGTTCAGTCAAAAAAGAAAAACCCTACAAAAAACATGCAAGAATGGAGATCTCATCAGAAGAGGAATATAATGAAAAAGGTGGAAGATATGAACACTGATGAAGAGGAGGATATTTCTAGAGGTGAGGCTAAGAAGAAAAGGGAACAAGCCACATGGAAAAATATTAATTTAAAGGGGGAATGCTCTGTCTAACTATCAATAGATCTAGCTAACAGCAAAGGAAACACTCCCCCTCCCTATTCTGGAGCCCATGAAAATATTCAGGACCCAAAAAATGAGGTGCCTGATGATGACTAGGATGACCCCTCAACCCAGTCCCAAAACCCACATGACTATTTAGAAGATAAGAACTAGTCCCGAGGGGAGTATTACAGTGATGACTCTGACAAGGGGAAAAAGGTTTGGCATAACTTCAACATGAACATTGTGTGGATGGCAATCATTAGGGAAGTTGTGAATCCCAAAATTCTAGAGGATGAGGATGGAAAAATCAAGAAAGAGGATTTAATTGACCTGGCCTTGGTCGTCCTCAGTGACAAGGCCAGAGAAATGGAGCTAAACCTTCTCAATAATGCTAAGAACAATATGCTAGATCAGTTAAGGTCATTTAAATGGATTTATCATGAACTGGGAGACCTCAAGGAAAAAATCTAGGGAATCAAAAGAAACAAGGATCAAAATGCCACTGAGGAGTTTCGTTGCCTAGACTCAAGGGTTCACCAGACGGAGGAAAAGATGAAGAGCCTTGAGGAAAAGCTAAAAGGAATTGTAGAGAAGAACTTAAACATCTTGAAGGCCTAAAATGAGCACAACAAGTTTCTCATTGAAAAAATGGAAGAAAAGCTAGATGGTAAGGAAGTGAAGATAATAAAAGAGGAAAAAAAGGAGAAGCCCAATGAAGGTCCAGGAAAGAGAACAAGGGCCAGGTCCAAGAAGAATAAGGATGAAGAAGACTCCAATGACATCTAGAAGATCAAGGAGGTGGTAGAGAAGATGGAGCTTCTCGAGACCAATGCTTCTGTAATGCTCAAGCAACCTATTCCCACCTTTCTTCTTGGTTCTTTTTTCCTATCTCTATTTTGCCTTGTTTTGATGCTTCTGTAATGCTCAAGCAACCTATTCCCACCTTTCTTCCTGGTTCTTTTTTCCTATCTCTATTTTTGCCTTGTTTTTCCTATCTCTATTTTGCCTTGTTCTGCCTCTGTGGTGGTTTTTATCTCGGATTGTCTGTGGCCTGTTTCATATTTTTGTTTATGTTATCTTAAGACTTGAACTTTTTAATGCTTTATTATAAGATGTATTGGGTTTCAAGAACCCTGTAAAACCTATTTTACTTAATCAAAAACATTATACTTACATGGAAAACCCAAAATGGAAAAAAAATAATAAAAAATCAAGTTGAGAGTAAAAACCACAATATAAATAGCTTGAATTACAATGATTTAGGATCACTACCCAAGATAAATAGCCCCAAGAGAAACAACACTTGGATGACTTGCACAAATAAGGTTCACTGCCTTAGGAAAAGAGACAAAGTACTTGTACAACTGAAAGTCACTATCTCAAGACAAGATACAAAAGATTGACAATAGACTCATTATCATCTAGTAACAACATGAATCTCAAAATTGAAATAAGAATAATATCCTGAACATGAACATGTCCTTGAACATCTACATCAAGCGACTAGATTCAAGGCATGCATTTATCACTATCTTAACACACTACCTTAAATGTATTTCCTTCAAGCTCTAACTCCTACACATCTACTTCACACACAAACTTCGCTTCTTTCTTTCCTTTCCTTCACACCACATACTCTTTCCACTTCCACACTTTTGCACTTCTACAACTTTGAAAATACTTCTTAAATATGAGATAAATTATCAAAAGCTCTATTGAAAGTCAAACATAACTAAGAAAGTCATTATTACATTAAATAGGTCACCCAAACCATGGATACATGATGCAGTCCACTCCAAGAGAAATATGTTACTAAAATATATCACAATGTACTATTCTTAGATAGATCCAATAGTTCATACATCAATCAAAGTCATCTCTAAAATTTAACATGTAGAAAGGAAATAAAATTTATAGAATAGCTAGTCAAAAGACATCTTCCAAAGCAACTAGAATCACTCAGATCTCCATTTACCAAGGGGAGACACAAATTAACATTCCAACTTCATTTTTAAAGCGTATTCAGAACAAAAGAATAAACCCAAATAAGATAGCTCATCTAGACACACAATCATAGTATAATTGAACACATCAAATATAGATCATTGTAGCTCACTTGCAAAGCATAAATATCACCCAACAATACATTGTATGACTATGCATGATTATAATTATCATGTAATAACATAGTTTCAGACATATTTGAAGAACACCCAAGTTATTCCAAACCAATTGGACAAAACCATCTTCTTTCTGAGAATAACAATAATATCATAGTATGAAAGAGAAAATGGGTGGGATTAGTAGGAATCCAAACTCAAGGGTTTCTAGTGGTCGTGCGGGGGTATTTATGGATGCTTTGAAGGGAGAAGAAGCTGTAGATGGTGGTGATGCAAATGATGATGTTGGTAAGGGTGGTGTTCTAGGATTTTATTATGGTTTTAGGTTCCATTTCAAAATCCATTTTACAAGTTTGGGGAGCCATGGAAAACCCTTTATTCAATTTAAGGGAACCTAGTAAAACACTTTTTTTAATCATCATTCAGGTTAAGGTAGCCTTTGAAAACCCAATATTTTGAGATGTATGGCTTCAACTGTTGGTTTTTAATCTTGTGTGTTATATGTTGATATATTTTTAGGGTGCTACATTTGTGCTATTGGTTAGTTGTTGAATTGCATTATTCTATCTTTTATAGCTAATGGTATATGCGGGGATCTAGATCCCTTTCAAATTATGCTTGTAAAAGGGTTTTAGGGCCCCTTCAAAAATTTCTTTTCCCTTAATAAAAATAAAAATACTATAGTATTAAACTTAGATTTATCTACAACACAAATGAAATCACAAATAGTAGCAATACACAAAAATTAATCTAAAGATTCCAAGTAATAATAATACTAGATCATCAGCATCAGTAGTATCACTAACACCAAGCATCTATAGTAATTCCAAATCAATGAACTCAAAAACACTAAAATTTAAAAAATGTTATTATGAATAGTAGTAGCAAAACAAATGATACTATCCAAACCAAAGGAAATGCAAGTGTATAACATATTCTAAATCATATCAATACAAGAGACTTTCACCTCAATTCTTGATATTCATACCTTTCTGAACTAATTTTAATACAAGTGAACCTTCAATAAAACTTGATGTAACAATATCATAACCAAAATAATAATAAATCTGTCACTAATATTTCATCATTCCAACAAGTTTGACATCAATGAAAATCAAAATTCTATATATGCAACAATCTCCCCATTTTTCACTGATGGAAACACTTGTGAAGTCCAACACACAAAACTTCTCCCCCTTTGACATCAAGGACAAAGGGTAACAATGCCAATCTTCTACCATACCAAACTTTGATGCTCCTACTAAGAGAAACAACGTGAATTAGTCCAAGAGACATAAGATAAAGCTTTGGATCTCCCCTTACAAGGATACATCTCATAACCATACTATTACTAGCACATCTACTTTCCTATAAAATACTTTCATCTCTTCAATTCATTTTTTGACTACTTCTAATCGTAGCAGACAAAAATTACAATTTACCATATCTCTAAAACTAAGATCTTGACTCAATACCCAATAGAGAAGGGGAAATAAATATTTTTCAATTAGTTCTTCCCCTTAGACCATACACTATCTCTTAATTAGAATTTTTTCTAACCTTTATTGATAATTTTAACAGGAAATTTGGGGCATACTTTCTCAAGGAAAGGTCTGATGCTTTCAATAAAATTAAGGAGGTTAAATTAATGGCAGAAAAAAAAGTGGATTATTCATCAAGGTACTCATATCTGATAGGGATGGTGAATATAGTTCTAATAAATTTTTGAAAATTTGAAGAGATAATGGGATCAAGAAATAGTTCACAACATAGTACATAACACACCAAAATAGTGTATAGGAGAGGAAAAATAAAACCATAATGGAGATAACAAGGAGTGTTCTAAAGGCTAAGCACTTGTTTGATGAGTATTGGGATGAAGTAGTAGCATGTGCAATATACATTTTGAACATGATTCCTACGAGGAGTGTTAAAGAAAGATTCCCATAAGAAACATATAGTGGTAAGAAACATTTTGTGTCTCAACTTAGAATCTTTGGATGTGTTACATATGTTTTAGTGCTAGATGAATTAAGAATAAAATTGGATGATACGAGTGAGAAATATATTTTCATTGTTTATGTGAGCAATAGAAAACTATAGGGTTATATACTCATATTTCAAAGAAAATGATTACTAGAAGGGATGTCATATTGAAGGAGGAAGAAGCATGGGATGGAAATGTAGATAGTGTAGGACCACAATTCGATCACCAATACCAAATAATCAAGAAGAACAAGTTGGTAAGCCAAATCAAGCAGGACCGAGCACTCCACTAAGAAATCTTGTGCAAGGTCAAACATCAAGTCATGTAGAGACTCCCACTTCAAGTGTAAGTAATGAGTGAAACCCTACACTTGCCTCATTAAAAGGTAAGAAAATGACAATTTTGAAATAGATATATGAATAAGGAAAAGAAAGTTTAGATTTTTGCTCAAATTTTTCTTTAATCTCTTGTGATTTTATAAATTTTGAAGAATCGTTGTGGGGGAACATTGGGTCAAGCCATGAATGAAGACATTGATTACATTGAAAGAAACCAGATATGGAATCTTATGGATCTACTTGAAGGAGAGGATTACATTGGTGTCAAATGGGTTTACAAAACTAAATTTAATGCAAAAGGTTAAAATAACAAACATAAAGCTACATTAGTAGCAAAAGATTTTACACAACAACATGGAATTGATTATAACGAAACATTTTCTCCAGTTTCTAGACTTGATATAGTTAGAATGGTTTTAGTTATATCCGCACAAAATAATTGGGAAGTTATTTAAATGGATGTGAAATCAGGATTTTTGTATTTCTTTCATGAAGAAGTTTATGTTGAAAAACCACCTGGTTATGAGGTATATGTGCATGAACGTAAAGTGTGTAGATTGAGACAAACACTCTATGATTTGAAACAAGCACCTAGGGCTTGGTATAACATGGTTGATTCATACATAATGATCAATCGTTTGAATAGAAGTAGTATAAAAAACTCACTCTATACACAAAGATCAACAAAATAGGTCAAATTTTGATTGTGTACTTATACGTTGATGATTTGATTTATACTCTAAATTTGTTTGTAGACATTTTTAAGTCACCAATGAAAAAATAATTTGAAATGATAAATTTGGGTTTGATGAGACACTTCTTAAGCATTGAGGTTATTCAATCTGATAAATGATTATTTTTTTTGTAAATCTGTGTATGCCAAAAAAGTATTAAGAAAATTCAAAATGTTGCATTGTAAGCCAACACCAACTCCAGTTGCACTAGGAACAAGAGTTAGGTAAGAAGATAATGAGTCAAATGTTGATCCAACTTTGTTCAAGATACTTGTTGGGAATCTAATGTATCTAACAACTACAAGGCCAAACATCATGTATGGCATTAGTTTAATCTCATTATTCATGGAGTCACCAAAAGAATCACATTAGAAAGTTGAAAAGAGGATACTTGAAAATATGTTGTAGGAATAAGAGGATATGGAATTTTATATTTCAAAACTAATGAGTTTGTTTTGATTGGTTATACTAGTAGTCATTTTGCAGGAACACTTCTAGATATCTCTTTCATTGTGGCATATGTGCAATCTCATGGGAATCAAAGAAGCAAGCCATAGTGGGACTGTCATCAATTGAAATTGCATATGTAGTAGCAACATCAGCAGCATGCCAAACAATCTAGATGAGGAGAATATTAAAAGATCTATCGCAAGCACAAAAAGAGCCAACATTAGTGTTTTGTGACAATAAACCAAGAATTTCACTATAAAAAATTCATGTTTTTCACCAAAGGAGAAGCATGTTGATACAAGATTTGACTTCATCAGAGAATTGGTTACCAATGGAGAAATCCATCTTGAATTTTGCAAATTTAGAGATTAGTTAGCTGATATTTTGACTAAAGGATTATCTAAAAAAAACTTTGAGTATTTATGAATTTTTTTTGGGAAGGATAGAAGCTGAAATTATTAATGGAAGAAATTAAGAAAGAATGTTAATCTATCTAAACTATTTGTCGACAAATAAGGAAGACTCCTCATGCAAATTATTCTTCTTAATGCATGCAGTCAGTTAAACTTGAGTTGCATATATTTCATTGATGATTTATTGTCTTCTCACGTCTTCTCTCATGAGTCAGCTAGTAGTTAAAATTAGTTTCATCATATTTGCTAATGAAATAGTGGATAGGTCTCTGTCCACATATGTGAAACTGTTAAGTTAGACAATTAGTTTTGTCTAATCTCCTACTATTGGTGGTGTCAAATCTCCTATTAATAAAGGAAATTTAATATATTTGGGTGAATTAATCAATAAAAAAAATTGTATTTTGTTTCTCCTGTAGCAGTACGTTTGTATTTTTTTTTCTCTCCCTCTTTTCTTTCAGCCCTTATCCATCTTTTAAAACTAAAGACTATGCCTTCATTATAGTTATTTTGATATAGATAATATATTTTTCTAACAACCTAGAAACATACTATATGAATCAAATGATTAAAATTGATATTCTGCTTCTTTATGAAAATAAAATAAAATGCACTACCACATACTTAAGCCTGTAGGAAAAGAAACAAACTTGAAATGTTCTTTAGATTCTCACTCTACTGAGTTCATGAAGGGCTCTTCTGATGATCGCATGAGTCCAATTAGGACTGGTAACACTCCCCCTCCCAACCCTCAGCAAACCTTGGAGACTCCCCACCCTACTTTGCCTTTGACATTACCCCATGATCAACATAACAAGCCCCCCACTACTGAGCACAATCTCGGGGTTTTGGCTGGCAAAGATGGTCTTAAAGGCACCCTCAAGCTGAGGTTTTCTAATTTGGACAAAGAGATTACTGACATCAAGTAGGACCTACAAGAACTGAAGCTCCACTGTATGATGACTAAGAAATTTGCATTAAAGGTCATGCATGCTTTGGCTATGACCCTCTGCACTGTATAGGAAATATTGGTGGGTGGCAGTTTGGAGGTGGATGAGGACAATAAGGATCTTTTCCTGTTCCTACAGGAGGAGTGAGCCAGGACCCTGATGTCCAAACATCTGGGTGGAAAGAACTAGCTGCTGATGCTCATGAGGTTTTTATTTTTGTCTGGGCATGGCCCTCAGTTCCCTTGTTTTGATTCCGGGTTTATGGTTATTTTCCTAGCCCTTGATATAGCCCTGTGTGGTTTAGTACTATTATTTTAATTGCTACTAATCGCTTTAGATACTTTGGTTTAATCTTTTTGAAAAGTACTGTGGTGTTTATTTTTTATAGAGGCAGATTAGACCTGGTTTCTTCTGCTGTTAAACTGCTCTTGAAATGCTTATGACTAGTGCCATTAATATGATGTTAATGCACCTCTAGTCCCTTTGTACCTCGGGCCAGCACCCTCTTGCTGCTTTTTTCTATCAAAAACAATTCATCAATTTGAACAGACCTTGTTCTTGTCAAATGTAAACAAATAGGTCCAAAATTTTACATATCAAAGCATAAGTGGGATGCGTACAATCAAGTTAAAGTATTACAACATCCTCTTGACAATACAACGATTAAAAAAGAAACCTAGAAAATAATTGACCTGTGATTGTCTTTTACTCATCTAGCATTTTACTATTTTCTTTTCCATGCACATTCATATTTGACCCTTTCTCGGCTTCCATCTATTTGCTGTTTCTTCCAACCATTATTGTTATTATGTAGATAGTGTAATACGACTGAAAGGAGAATGCACAATGCATGGTGAACTAAGTTGTGAGAGTCACAATGTTCCTCTTCATCAAACCAAAATTGAAGGAAAAACTCATCAGGAAAAGAAGCAAAGTGAACTCAACAGCTAGAAAGAGAGTCACACTATATAGGGACAATAAGATTGAAAACAAACAAAACACTGACATTTGATATAACATCTACTCTCAAAAATAATTGTCATCCAATAGGTTTCTGTTTTAGGTATTTTATCTATCTACAAGAGACCATGTCAATTTCTTACGTGATATTTGTACAAAGAAAAAATAGTAACAAAACAAATTCCAGCTGCAGTAACTCTACCAAGTGAATCTTAAATGAAAATTCAAGAAAAATAAGTACATAATTCAACCCTTCGTGTGTGATGTTTAAGCCGTGGGCATAATATACAATGAAGAAAAAACTTATGTTTTTGTGTCTTTGCCAATTGTATTATTCCAGGCCTTCTTTTAACCAAAATATGTCAAATTATAAAACTATGTCAAATTGTAATACATTCCTAAAATCCATAGTGTAAATTTACCTGAATTTATTGTGTTTACCAGAATTACAAGTATTGATAGTAAACAACATGCTATTCAAAGGGAGCATATAATAGCTTTTATTTCTTGATTTAGAAAATGGAAAATGGCGAGCTGTATTCGACCCCGTAATTCACCACATAGAAAGAAACTGAAGGAAATATGAATATACCTCGAGATTAATAATTCTTCTAAATCAGGGAAAAACAAAATCCTGGAATTGACTTAATTACCGCGTTCTATTTGTCCATGCAATGTTTTCTTTGGAAAGCAACAACTGAAATTTTATGTAACATGAGTGCTATTATAGCAGTGAAAGTTCAAACAAAACAGCAGAGCACACGAAGTCCATATCTGGAATCCATGAGGATAAATTTCTGCAATCTTCCACGTCTCTAACACATCCTCTAATATCAGGACATATAAAATTTACAATTTTAAAATGGTTAAAATGAGCTAAAATTTAAGATAGTGGAATTATAACAATACTTGTTATAGTTAACTTTGTTTATTTGTAGTCTCAATTATTATACATTGGATTTCAACAATGTTTTTGTTTCTATATTGTAGCTCAAAAATATTTTTCATTTATGGACAAATGTTTCACTAATTGTAGACAAATGTTCCAATATTTCAATAATCATGACCTTTTTGTCATCTTGACCCCCCAATTACTAATACTAAATGATCCCCAAAAATAATAACACATGTACCAATAGCTGGTCACATATGTACTAATAGCCGATCATTTTTGAACTTTTTGGTTGGTAATTGGCCTATTTGTTCACCACTATTGGGACATTTTTGTAAACACTACTGGAACATTTTGTCACAAGTACTAGCATTTTTTAGTAAACAACTATTGGTGCTTGAAAAGGCCATTTCTTGACCACTGTGTGTTCAACCGTTTCTACAGAGAGATCCGCGAATACCCAGAAGAAAAATAAAAATAAAAATACATATACATAATGAAAAAAATGTCAAAACCCTACATACGATTTAAGATCTGTAGGTGTGCGGCTACTGAACCTTTTCCCTAATTCAAAATTTTTTTTATGTAATCCCATCATCATGGTTTTAAGAAGCATAAAGGGCTGAGAAAGCGTTAAAAGGTAGAAGTTTTGCCTGTCCGTGTTCTAGAGCCGTAAGATTCGAACATGCGGCCTATTGCTTATTAAAGCCAAACATCTTTAATGGCCATAAATCAGTATTGGAAGATCTGTCACAGAAATTATATAGCCTTATGAAAAATCGAACGCCAAGCAGCGATGAAAATTACAAATAGAATATCTATTTATAAGATTAGTTTACTTCTTACAATTAAACCCTAAAAAGGAAGCTTTAGGCCTAACGACTTTTTATATTATACCTATACGAATATCTATAGTCCCTGCATCTGATGTTTCTTTAATACAATTCTTGAGGTCCGGTTACTCGCTTACTATTCTAAAGTAGTAACGCAAACATTATTTCCGAAAATAGGGTTTAAGGAGATCGCAGGCTCAAGTCCAGCTTGAGATGCGCTGAGGTGCTTCTAGCTTTAGCTGAAAGGAGATATAAATAAAGAAGGCATTGCAGGAGCTCCACCAACAATAGATCTTCTGGGGGTAGAAAGAAGGCGAAGAAAAAGGTTTCAAATTTGATGTGTTTTTCATTGTACAGTCGAGAAGTAAAACAGCGGTGGAAATCATGGAATGGAGTTCGATGCAAGATGAAAAAGTAGAAATGTACGTAGTTTGAGCTGACTGTTTTTTCCCAAAATATGTAGGAAACCTAAGAATCTCACACAAGGCTGCTAAACCATGTGATGAATTATAAAAGGATATGCTTAACACTCACCCCAAACACCGCAGCAACGACAGAAAACAATCAATAGACCATACATTTTCAATCTTCTTGCATTGCTTCCATCAATTTTCACTACGCACTTTCAACATTACAATAATAAACGTGTTAAGAAAGAAAAATGGAAGGAAGAACCATTTGATACCGAAAGAAAAACTGTAGGTATAATATTGTATATAAGTAAGCTAAACCGTGGATTATTACTTGTCCAATCTAAAAAACAGAAAGCGCAGCAACATCTATTCATGGGAAAAGCCCAACACCATTATCAAACAGCTCAAGCTAGCTAAGATGACTTGGAAATACACAAGTGACTAGTGAAGCATAAGTAGTGGACCTGTAATATCTTGGGAACAACTTGGTCTCTTGAGTTGCAGATGCCATTTCAAGGACCAGTAGGTTCATTCTCAACTCCTCCTTCTTCCTCACCACCTTCTTCTTCATTTTCATCTCCTTCTTCTTCATCCTCATCAAATACTTCAGTAGCAATACTAAAACCGACGCCTTCGGCAAGCCCCTCAATAATGTTTTTCACAACCAATTTTCCCCCGCTAGCAACCTTTTTCGCCATATGTTTGCCCCAGGTTGGGCGTTGAACCGGATTAATACCATGTTGGGACATACCATGCAAATCCACTATAGCACAGTTCATGTCCAAATTGACTTTACAGGTAGTCACCTCACACTGATATTTCCATTTTTAATTTTTCTTCTTGCACTGCGTGCAATTGTATTTTCCCTCCTCAACAACGAGCTTCAGGCCATGTTTTTGTGCCCGCTGTAGGAGAGGTTTGCAGGAAGTGTCATACACGGCGGGTGAAGCTTCAAATGTCAGCTATGAGACTCGAACACGAACCCTCGAAGTACCTCTCCGCAGCCGTCACAGTGGTGACGTAAATGAGTGTTGGGACGAAATTTAAGTGGTTGCTGACTGAAAAATGGATGGATGTATTCATCGGGCAAATCAGCACAAGCCTCATGTAAGATAAAATCAGAACATGATAGGCACTTAAATCCCTTGTTGGCTCCAAATGCTTTGCATCCACTGCATGTGTAACGTGGATGTCCTTCAACCAAACATAGATTATGTTCATGGCGGCTACCATTAAAAACTTCTTTTACATTTTCCTGAGATGGGCTAGATCCATTGCCTTCAGCGGACAAGCTATGATGAATCTAATGCCTATTTCCTCATCTGTATGATTCACACGGATTACTCTTATGTTCAGCGAGATTATCAAACTGTCTAGACTAACTCATATTTTATCTTTTTCTGAGGATGGACCACTTCTGTGATCCAAATCTTTTAGGTAAAAAATAATGCTAAGTCCAGTTAATTCAATTGTTCTGTAATCCTAAGCCCAGTTAATTCATTTATTTACATAAAATGAGCAATGTACTAATCCTAAGTCCGGTAAATTCATTTATTTACATAAAATGGGCAATGTCACGGTACAGGGATTCATTAATTTTCAAAACGACATGCTCTTCTAAATCTAAGTGAATTTAGTGTTAACATATATTTTGATATTAATCGACAGAATTTTTTTTTAAGATACTGATGCCATTGTACAAAACTGATTAATTTGGATGATAAGATGTTTGGTTTTATCTTCAAAATGCCAACTTCCTTACAATCCAATGTCATGTCAATTCATTTATTTAGATATATGCTATCGGACAAGAATTCACTAAGTTGGACAATGGCATGTTTATTTTTATCTTTCGTGAGGTGGGCTGAATGTCTTTGTATTCACACTCATGTCTATTTCTATATTCTTATAATTGATGGGACTTTCTTTTCTATATATGTATGATTGATGGGACTTTCTCTCTTATGTTCTAAGAATAATAAGTTCAGTTCTTTAGATTTATAAAAAGTGCGATTAATATATTAAGATATGACCTTAAGCTTGAGGTAAGGATGCCTATTTTAATTCTTTAAATATGGGTTATTTCGTAATTGTAAGTCCATTTACTTATTAATGTATGATCTTAATTTGAAAGTAATGCTTTCATCCAAGAATTGAATTGATTGATTTTGGTGATGATATGTTCAATTTTATTTTCTAAATATGAATTGTTTTACAATTTGATTTCATTGCAATTCATTTATTAGTTCCTCCAAAGGCAGGAATACTTAAGTATTCGTTGTTTTTTTAGGCTATTAGTTTGGACCAGTCAGTCAATGCAAAAAAACTATTTTTGTTTTCTATAAATTGCAATCTTTTTAACATATTCACATCATATGTGACATGACAATAATTTCTTCACAGATAATACCTATCCTACCTATTGATTACTTTTGACTTTTTAACCCAATGTATTAAAGGCAGAAAAAAAATCCCACCTCCCAAAATTTAATTTCTACTTATCTTTATACTATATATGAACACAATTGTTTGTCCACTTTGTAAACTATTTCAACTGAGGCAATTATTTGTGAAGATTTTTATTATATGTGGATAGTTAAACCTTGCACATTTAGTGTGAGGGAGGTGCAGAGATATTCTTGACTCCTCTCTTTCCATGCTTTTGGAGATTTAGGTTTACATTCATGTAGCAATCTCTTGATTTTCTCTATTTTTCTTTTTATGATTATTAGAATATTGTATTCTTTTGTTATTTCACATTTGGTTACTTATAGGGTTTTGGCATATAGAAGCTACAATCTTCTAGTTTTGTAAAATGTTTTTCCCTTTTATCTGTTTGAAAATATATCTACGAAACTTTCAAGGGCTTGGTATTACCTCTATTTTTTTATAGTTAGAGCGGCACATCTGCATATAGAAAATAATTTTTAGCCTTTCGTAGTTAGTTAGCAAAGATGACTCAATTTTTTTAATCGTTTCAGATAAATTATTTTATGAAAATGAAGAGTATCAAATTGTAGTAGTGAATGATCTATATTTTGGAACACTTATTGTTGCATGCACATTATTTTATTACTATTACATTAATATATATATATACATGTATGTTAGAGTTCTTGGTTACATGTTTCACATTTAGATGTATTCATTATCAATATACACCAAAGGATGTTAACTATACAGGAGCAAAGATGCAACAATTCTCTACAAGGCACAATTTTTCTTTAATTGAACCCAATGACCTACAATAAATTATTTTCTTTACAAAAATTTGTTTCCATTCATATCTAGAGTATTTTTGTTGCTTAAAAGATATGTATGCATTATTTAGATTGAACATGCAAACTATTCATGAAAATTCTTTGTAATGATATGGCAAATTTCTAGTAGAAAATAGTGAGGGTCATCTCAAACCAATAAATTATACTTTCAAGATAAAATATAATTACTTAGAAGACTCAGAAGATCATTTTACAAGGCTCAGGTGAGACAATTTTTAATAGGAGTCAACTAAGAATTGATAAGTTATTGGTAGATTCCTGGTACAAGAGTTGTGTAAACTATAGACATTTTGCTAGACTCATGAGTAGCACTGATTTGATGAGCATTGGATAAGTTTTCATTCATTTCTCAATGAGTTATTTGGTGCTTTATTTTAGATACTATACTTTTTGGCGGGCGTAACACTCCCTCTTCTTACCTAGTACCTTGGCAAATTGGTCATCATGGGAGGGCCACTCCCTTTGGAATCACTGTTGTTGGTGCCTTGTTATACTATAGATCTTCTACCACATAAGCTGTGTAGCATGAGAATGAATGTCAACCATTCATTCATCATACTCTTTTACTTTACTCTTCCAATGAGCAATCATAAAAAAATATCTTCTACATACGGTCAATATAAGATAGCATCATGTGTGGGAAAAATGACACATCTATAAGAATTTTGCAAAACTATTTTAGGAATTTTGGAACATCCTTTAAGATAGAAACCACAAAGAAATACAACTAAAGTATTTAGCTTAATCCACTTATGAAACATTTCTAGGTTGAATAATGTTGTACTATAAAATATGTTACTCCATATTTTGTTTCTTTCTCTAGTTCCACTTTAATTGCTACTATTTCTTTCTACCAATCTTTGATCAACTCATAATTGGCATTAGTAGGAACTTTGTGGTGCAGGAGCACCTATCCAAACACCTAAGGACACCTTAAGATATAATGGATTTAGTGGATCTACAGAGTCCCTAAAGGTTAATTGGGATCTCTTGAAGCCTATAATAGAGATTTGTAATAAGCAATATGATTTAAATGTCAAATGTCCTAGAATTCTTGGTAAGGACTTAGGACCAAAATAATGTAACTTGGGTCAATAGTATCCCAAAGGTTCAATTAGGGTCTAGGTTTGCTTGAGCAAGGTTAAATAGGTCCTAGGGATTGAATCATCAAATTTTTGATAAGTTTGATGCAATAAAACACCAAATAAACCAAGTTAACAATTCAAATTTTTGAATGTTAATGACTAGTTATGTTTTGGTGGGAATTTACAATTAGGAGGGTTAAATAAGTCTAACTCCTTCCCAACCACTTGGGGTCGATTGTGGAAGTTGAGAACTATTTTATAAACATCCTTAGATGTTTGAGAGATGATGGAGTACGGAATGGCAAAGCAAATGTATGGGCTGTACACAATAAATTAATGAAATTTATGGTTTCTTGTATATTTTGAGTCTTTATTGCATTGGATTCCATTGTTAGATCATTAGAATGTATTGAAGAATGTTTCTAACATTTTTTTATCCATTACTTAAGGATTTAATTCTGTAAAATCAATTATATTTACAAATAGGTTGTAACAATCAGATTTCTCATTGTTTTCATAAAGGAAAATGAAGTAACCATCCCCATGCTATTGTCACTATGGTCTGGGGATTGATTATTGAATTTTACATTATTTATTTATGCCTGACATTGTAGGGGAAAGTTGATAAATGGATCAGTCAATTAATCAACTTGTTGTGTTTGGAGGCATGAAATGACCTTGAAATGTGTGGCTATGGAGCATTAGTAGGAGATCCATCAATTGGGGGACTCTATTTTATTGTTGAAGTTGTTTTAGGACACCAAGGTGATGGTGTAACAACTCTCAGAAGTTGGAGGAAGTATTGGCAAGTGTGACATTGCGCCAACCCTAGTTTATAGGAGTTTTTAGGTCACATTTGGGGATTTTATCCTTGCAAAGGTCCAAGGTCCAAATTATTTTGATATTTGGTGGATTCAAGTCATTTCCTTAGACTTTTGAAGGTTTCATGGTCACTAAGTATGTTTGGAATATACTTCCTTTGTTAGTTGCATGTTTTTAACCCTTAAAAATAGGGCACAATCAGGTTTTGGGATGTTTTGTCTAAAGTACCTCAGTAGAATATTTTGGTATGTTAAATTATGGTGAAAAGGGTGTCTGTAAATGCAATTTTTTTATTTATTATTTTGGAGGGTTTCAAAATTATGTTCATGTTTGTATCACTGGTGACCTACTAGGAGGGTAATTAGGCCTAGTAGCTAGTTTGAGCAAATTGACTATTGAAAGTTTCTTGAAAGCCTAAAACTATTTAAAACTCACTAAATCCACCTTTTTTAACCATTTATTATTCACTTTGGGCATTTGGAAGGTTCTTGAGTTGTTTGGAGGGTATTGGCTATTTGGGGTGCCTTGGAGGTTAGTAGGCTTGAAGTGCCTAAACCACTCAAATCAATCCTTTCTTGAGAACCTTGTCCACCACCCTGCTACATACTATGCATCAATTTGATGTTTTTCATCCTTGTTAGCATATGAAGTCAACTTTGAGGTAATTCCATCGTACAAGAGTTCTTTATGCTTATTTTTATCTTCCTAAGGTAGATTGAATGTCTTTTTCCTTTATGAAAAAACTAAAATAAGATAATTTTTATTTCATTATTTGTGTGATTGACAAGACTCTCTTATATTCTACAAGATTAATAATCTATTTAGAATCAATAGCTCTACCTTCTATCTTCTTTTGGAGCATGAAAATTGATCCAAATAATCAACTAAACTAAGTATTCACATTTTTTTTCTAAAGGTTTCTCTAATTAACAATTCATTTTATTAATACATATCTACTTTCATCCTAGGATATTTTATATTTCTTAGTCAGGTCAATTTATTTATTAACATATGACCTTAATCTTAAGGCAATATTATGGTAGAGGAATTCATTAATTTGGATGATGACATACTTATTTCTATACTTTTAACTATTTGATATTTTTAATCCACTTTATTTATTAACAAATGAAATGAACATGAAGATAATTCAATGATACAAGAATTAATTAATTTAGATTATAGAATGCTTTTTTTCCCCTAATATTAGATGACTAAACTAAGTAATGTAGTGGAATGTTTCTCATTTTTAGAAGGCACATAATTATATAGTCATGTGTATTTAACATTATCCACATATATATCCTCTACTTCCATTTTTTAAGATTGGCCTAAAAATGTATATTTATATCATTTATCCTCTGTTTTAATCCTCTAGTACATTAAGGTGGAAAATAATTTTGTATCACTATTGGTTTTGTAGTTAATCATGTTTCTAGTCATTTGATTAACTCTAGGAATAATTATAGAGCTAACATACTATTTACATGCATTATCAATTTGTGAGCATTTTCAAATTATTTGTATTGTATAAGAATATAGACCACCATGCATGTTTTATATTTTTATCCTTGAGATTTTATTAAGCCAGTAAATTCATATCCATCTTTCTTTGAAAATGGAGAAATAATTTGTACCTACCATTTGTATACTAAAGAGATTAAGAACTAGTTCTATATAAGTATATATTGAGAACACATGGCAAGATAAAAATAACATTTTAAAATTAGTATGAATAAGACCTTAGATAGATATAATATCCATACATTAATTGATAAGTAGCAAGCATTTTTCATAGCATGTCAAATTACAATGTTGTCTAAACAATTGAATCTTGATAGTATTATCATAATCCATACGTAAAATCAAATCCACATTTATGAGAAAGAATTTTTAGTTGCAAAAGTCATCTAGTTCGAAAAAGATATAATTATATTTTTCTCAAAAATTCATTTGAGTACCATTAGTTTCCTACTACTATTATAAAATTAGCATTTGATAACTATTATACGTTTATATATCCAAGGTTATCACCTCAAGGATTCTCAATGTTCTGCCCTCCTTGATTTCACAATAGCAATCTGGCTTCGTGCTTGGAAGACAAATCTTGGATTCTATAATGATGGTGCATGAAGTGATCCACTCCTTAGAAGCTAGTAAAAGGGAAGGATTTCTTCTCAAGCTTGACCTCTATAAGGCTTATGACTAGGTTGATTGGCAGTTCCTACTCAAAGTTCTTGATGTCTTTGGCAAATTATTTCAACCCCCTCTCTGGCGATCTTGATCAATGGCTCCCCATTGAATTTTTTCAAACCCACCAGGGGCCTGAGGCAAGGGGATCCCCTATCCCCAATCCTTTTTATCATCCTAGCAGACTACTTAGGAAGACTCATCTCTACTTCAAGGAGGGAGGGGGATTTGAAAGGTATTAATCCTTCCTTTTGAAATAATGTCTTCTCGCACCAGCAGTTCATGGATGACACCATTCTTGGAGGAGAGGCCTTATTTGGAGAAGCAAAAGTGGTGAAGGACCTTCTCAATGCTTACATAGAGTGACCGGTCAATCCATAAACTGGAATAAAAGCTCCATTTACTTCATCAACACTCCTTAGGGGAGATAGAGAAAAATTTCTAACATCTTGGGTTGTGGTATCAATTTTTTCCCATCTTCTTATCTGGGCCTGCCCTTAGGAGTTAAACCTCTAGAAGCCTTGTGGAATAAACTTATAGATAAAATCAACAGGAAGCTTGTAGGTTGGAAAGGGGTTACCCTCAGTCAGGTAGGAAAGATACAATTGATCAAATCCACCATGCAAAACCTCCCAACCTACACTCTAAGTCTCTTTTCCATCCCCGCTAAAGTTGCAGAGGTAATGGAAAGAATACAGAGAAGATTCCTTTGTTTTGGCACCGAGGATCACAAGTGTATACCTCTTATTTCCTGGGATGAAGTTTTTTGTCCAAAGAAAGTTGGGGGCCTTGGAATAAGGAAAATTAGATTGTTTAATAAATCTCTTCAAGCCAAACAGATATGGAGAATCTTAAACAAAAAAGGGGAATGGCGCAACATTATTGAAGATAAATACCTCTCACATAACTCAATAAAGATCTTCTTTCTGAATGGAAGATTGGAAATGGCCAGTCCATAAACTTCTGGAATGACAACTGGCTTCAGATGGGATGCTTGAGAGATTGTGAGACTCTCAATACCTGGAGAGATGTTTGTACCCACACTTATGGATCCCAAGCTAGCAACTATAGAATGGATGATAAATGGGTGGATCTCTCCTAGGTTTCTCAGGACCTAGCTCCCTTGATGATTTCCCTCAATGCGGTCTCTCTCTCCTCTGCTCAAGACAAGCTCATTTGGGAAGGGTCTCCAGATGGTAAACTCACTACGGCTTCTACCTATTCCACCCAACTACCTCAAACTCAAGAAGAAAAACCGCTTTGGGCTAAATCCTGGGTCCCTAGTCTTATTTCCAAAATCAATGTCTTCTTCTAGCTCCTACTCCAGAACCATATTCTTACAGTTGACAATCTCATCAAGAGTGGCTTCCAGATCCATAACATGTTTGTGCTCTGTAGATGCCAAGTGGAATCGGTGGATCACCTGTTTATTCACTGCTATTTTGTAAGCAACATCTGGAACCTCCTCCTTTCTGCCCTAGATTTATCCTTGTGCTTTCCCATGTCTTTCCAAGAAATTTTTTATCAATGGGCTTTCATGAGGTTTAATTCAGATTTCCATTTTTTTTCTCCTGGATCCTTCCTCACTTTTGCTAGGGAATTTGGAAAGAACACAACAACTGAGTTTTTCGGGACTTCTCTCCTCCTAAAATTATTTTTGAAAAGATCCACTTTGTTGTAAAGGAATACTTCTATTATTGTGGAGGCACTAATTATTTTGTAGGAAAGGCCCAGGATGTGGCTCAGGAGAAAAGATGGAATTACACCTGGTAGTTCCCCCGATTGGCTGGTCCAAAGCCAACTTTGATAGAGTTGCCAAAGGGAACCCTGACCAGGCTGGGAGCTGAGGAATAATCAGAAACTACTTTGGGTTTGGCTTAGCGGCTATTATCTTACCTCTTGGCCCTCAAACTAACCACTTTGCAGAAGTGAGTGCTTCCCTCCAAGTCACTAAACTAGCCCATGACATTGGGGTCAAGAAGCTCTCGTTCGAAGGTGACTCCATGAATATCATTAATTGCTTAAATATTAATTACCACACCCCGTTATGGTCTATTTCCAACATGATCGAAGAAATACAGGCCATCCTTAACTCTTTTGAAGCGGTGTACATCTCCCACGTGTATAGGGAAGCCAACAATGTCCTTGATTGGTTTGCCAACCTAGTAGTTATAAAGGAAGCTAAGATTTGGCATCATGGCAGAGATTTCCCTTATGAAGTGAAGGATCTACTTGATAGGGATAGACTCCAAAGTACCGAGGGAATCATACAAAAATAATAATGAAAAGTAATGGGGATTTTTAGAATGGTCATTCCATAAATGACACGTACTGGAGGGATAGAGAGGCTAACTACTACGCATCCTCTTGACACACTTTCTAGGCTTTCATTCCCAAGAAAAGCATTCCAGCTTGAAGGAATAAAAGAAACTTTATAATGATTATCACCAGAAAGTTTGACATCAAAAGGTCTCAGTTGAATGAGAGAAATGCCCATATCCTTGATAGAGCGATGGTTGGGGAAAGATACAGAAGGGAGCTTGAGAATGAAAGCTCAAATTCAAAGAGACATACCAAGGTTTGGAATGCACTACAGAAAGGGGAAATCACTAATTTCATCAAAAGGCTTCATGGCAGCAAGAAGGCGGTTACTAGCAGCTTCATGAAAAGTTGGAATGAAGGGGTTGTGGAGATTGAGGGAAAGACCTTTACTGTGACTGAGGAGGTCATTTCCAAGGTTACCGACATTCCCATTGTTGGAAATTTTTTTTATAGGGATCGCAAAATATCTGAGAATGCTGTCAATGACTTTGTTAGAGACGAGGATGAGAAGAAAGATATTGTCAAGATAGGAACCTACTACCAGCCCGAGAGAATGAAAATGTTGTGAAAGTATGTTCTAAAGGCCCTAATGTCTTATGTCACTTTGGACACAAATTTTGATAGGATTATGACCTTTCACTTTGTACTATTGAACCACTTTAGGAACAAAATAAAGGTATCCATCCCGTTCTATCTTTATTCTTTTATAAATGATAACATTAATGATTTTAGAGAGAAGAACATAGCTAACCCAGCTTTGCATGAGGGTCTGTCATTGCTAATTTATGAACACTTGAAAGCCCAAATTCTGGGAAAGGAGATTGCAGAGAAAAATGAAAAAGGTGAAGCTTCTAGGTCAGATTACATCCCCTTGGAAGGAAACAGTGAGGGAATGCACTCTGAGGACAACAAGGAATAAGAGATCAAAAAACTGAAATAAGAGTCTTCCTTAAAGAAGAGATTCTCGAGCTCGGTTAAAAAAGAAAAACCCCCCAAAAAGAAGGCCAAAAAGGAGATACCCTCAGATGAGGATTATACTGACAACAAAGAAGAGATGAACACAGATGATGAGGAGGGAAAATTTGAGAGGGAGACCAGTAAAAATATGGCACAGGCCAAAGGGGCAAATTTTAATACCAAGAGGGAAATCCTGGGTTGTCTCTTAGTTGACCTCACCATCAGCGAAGACAACTCTCCCCCTCCCCCTTCAGGTGCCAAAGATAATTATCAGGACCCTAAAACCAAGGAGCCCAATGAATACTAGGGTAACCCTTCTACCCATTCCCCCAATTGATGTAGGAGCATCCTGGGTGTAAGAGCAATCTTCCATCACCCAAAAATATTTCTATTTTTTTGTATTCAATAAGGGCTATCTTGTGTAGAGCTGCTATTTATGAAAAATTTCTATTTTTAGTAAGTTCATCATATGATCTAGGAATGTTCTGACTTTACATGTGGAGTTTCATCTCAGTCATATCTACCTACCAGTAAAGTTTCATGGCTAGATCAGGTTTAGTTTTGAAGATATTGAAGATTTTCGGTATTGGCAGCAGGGTACAGAAACTTTGAACTTAGTTTTGAAGGCTTTAGAGGCCCTGAATGAGGTTGAACATTTGGGTGATAGGTGCTTGCACAAGTCAAGCCTGTAGAGCACTTCATGGCCTTTCCGAAATGGGGTTATAATAGTCAATTGGGTCAACTGGTGATGACTTATGGTCTCCGAAAGTCAGGTCACCTGAAATGGCAGAAAATAATTTTCCTTCAAAATTTTTGTTCAGGTTTCAAAAGTTATTTTGAGCTGACTTTGATGTAATAAATTGAAAAATAAAATAATTCTAAGTTTGGTCGGCCTTGAGGGAAAAATTTATGGAACCTTCTCGGGTGGTGGAAAATGCCTATATAAAGAAGGCTCGTAGTGTTGTCTGGGGTAGTTCTGGGTATAGATCTGGGTATTGATTCGAGGCTTTTTCCTACAGAATATTGTAAGGGAATGCCCATGTGGCTTTGCATATTATAAATCTGAAAGTTTGTAATTCCACATTTGTGGAGATAATAAGAAACTAATTTTTTGTACTTGCATATTGTTGTTGTTTCCCTATTTCTATTATGTGTTTGTGGTATTAAGGGGAGCACCCTTCATCAAGTGGTATTAGAGCAGGAGTTCCTGAGTGTGTAAATAGATCACCTAATGTGAGGCAATTTTCACTAGGATAGTGGTTAGGGTTTCAGTGCGCATCGTGAAAATGCCTCCACCAAGGGAACATGGCGGAAGAGTTGGTGTTGTAACACGTGAGGTTAGAGCACTCTAGAGACAAGTGCGAGCATTGGAAGAGGAGATTCGCAAAGGAATGAATCTTAATGTCAGAGATGAAAGCGAGGATGAAGCCAAAGAACAAGATCAAGAAGGAGAAGTCGAAGTTGTGAACCAGGAGGAAGAAAGACTTTTTTGGGCCATTTCCAAGATCGAAAAAAGACCTAAGATTGAGGTTCCTACATTTTTAGGAAATCTTAACCTAGAGAAGTTGATCGACTGGATCAATGAATGTGAAGAATATTTTGAGTATGAAGATATTGAGGATCCTGACAGGGTGAAATTTGCGAAGGCCAGACTGAAAGGTCATGCGAAGATCTACTGGCAAGAGATTCAATTGGAGTGAAATAGAAGAGGGAAAGATAAAATCACAAGATGGGATCGAATGGTGGATAAATTGAAGTGACAGTTCATTCCTGTTGATTATGAGCTTGACCTACTGAAGAAGATACAAAGTTTGAAGCAAGCAGGAAGATCTGTTCAAGAGTATACAGAGGAGTTCTATCGAATCCTCATCAGAATAGGCCATGCTGAAGCTGACAAGGAGAAAGTTGCCCATTACCTTAATGGGTTAAGGTCGAGCATTTAGGAGGAGCTGAATCTAGTTCCAATAAACAGTATTGAAGAGGCATACCATTTTGCCCTAAAAGTAGAGGAAAAGTTGAACAACAAGTTCGAGAGAAGACAAAATGGAAGGGGTCATGGTGGATGATCTGGTGGATGGTCATATGTAGGCCGAAATGAAGATCGGAAAAAGAAGGATGAGACCAATAGCAGTCAAAATTAGAGAGGAAATAATTCCAATCATTTCCAAGATGAAAACAATAGAGATCAAAGAGGAAGAGGAAGAGGACAAGGTTCAGGAAGAGGAGGCTTCCGTGGAACATACTTTCACTAAGGAGAAGAAGGTCATAGGGCATTTGAATGTCCTCAATGCCAAGGAAGGATGGATAGGAGGAATGAAGGCTAGGCCAGAGTGGCACATGTAGATGAAGATGCCAGATCCTCAAATTTTGAAGATGTTGAAAGAGGAGAAATGTTGATTAACAGAAGAGTCCTGCTGAGTGGTGAGAATGAACTTGAACAAAGGAGGAGCCTGTTTCGTACCAGGTGCAAGTGTGAGGGTAAGTGTTATGATGTGATTATTGATAGTTGTAGTACTAATAATTTGGTGTCAGAAGAGATGGTGAAAAATTTGAATCTCAAGAGGCAGAAACATCCACATCCATATCGGGTTGTCTGGGTGCAAGATGACCACAAGGTCATGGTTAGTGAACAGTGCCTAATAAAGTTCAAGATTGATAGGTACCATGATGAGGTACTATGTGATATCATATCTATGGATGCATGTAATATGTTGTTGGGTAGACCTTGGCAGTTTGATAGATGTGTTGTACATGATGGTCATGCGAATACCGATTCCTTGACAAAGGATGGAGTGTGACATAAGCTAAAACCATTGAAGGAAATAGAAGGAAAGGTATGTGGTAATGAAAAAATAACTTTTGTTGATGGAAGGAAATTCCTAGATGGTATGAGGCATGAGCATGTGTGTTTTTCTTTAATTCCAAAAGCTAGTAAAGAGGAACTAGAGGATGTACCTGTAGAAGTTGCAGATTTGTTGAATGAGTTTCAGGATATTGTATCTGATAATGTACCTGATGGATTACCACCGGTAAGGAAGATCAGTCATCAGATAGATTTGATTGTAGGAGCCATTTTGCCAAACAAGGTAGCACATAGACTGACACCAGCAGAAAGTGAAGAGTTGAACAGACAAGTACATGAGTTATTGCAGAAGGGGTTGATTCAGAAGATCCTGAGTCCATGTGCTGTACCAGTAGTATTAGCACCAAAGAAAAATGGAGAATGGAGGATGTGTATAGATTCTAGAGCAATAAACAAGATCACAATCAAGTATAGGTTTCCATTGCCATGAATGGATGATATTATGGATTGTTTGAGTGGAGCTGTGTATTTCTCAAAGATAGATCTGAAGAGTGGATATCACCAGATTCGGATCAGAGAAGGAGATGAATGGAAGACTTCCTTCAAGACAAAGCAAGGACTTTATGAGTGGTTAATCATGCCTTTTGTGCTAACCAATGCACCGAGCACTTTCATGCGGCTCATGAATGATGTTCTAAAAGAATTTTTGGGTAAGTTTGTCATTGTGTACCTAGATGATATTTTGATCTTTAGTAAGACATTGGAAGAGCATATGATGCATATTTGTATGGTGTTTGAGAAGTTAAGAGAGGAGAAATTGTTGATTAATTTGAAGAAGTGCAGTTTTGTGAAGAAAGAGTTAGTGTATTTTGGATTTGTAGTTTCAGCAAAAGATCTAAAAATGGACCCAGAGAAGGTACATGCTATACTTGAATGGCCTACTCCAAGGAGTGCTACTGAGGTAAGGTCTTTTCATGGTTTGGATAGCTTTTACAAAAATTTTATCAAAAATTTTAGCAGTATATGTGGACCCTTGACTGAAACAATGAGAGGGGATAGAAAAGAGTTCAAGTGGACTAATGGGGTAGATAAGAGTTTTAAAATGTTGAAACAAAAGCTTACAGAACAACCTATTTTAGCACTTCCTAATTTCAATAAGGTGTTTCAAGTAGATTGTGATGCTAGTGGTACTGCAATAGGAGCTATTATGAGCCAAGATGGTAAACCTATTGCTTATTTCAGTGAGAAATTAAATGATGCCAAGAGAAAATATTTTGTTTATGATCAGAAATTTTATGCTATAGTTCAGGCATTGAAGAAGTGGAGACACTATCTGCTTCCTAAGGAGTTTGTTTTGTATACTGATCATCAAGCTTTGCAATATTTGCATAGTCAAGGAAAGTTGAATCAAAGGCATTTGAAATGGGTTGAGTTTTTGCAGAGTTATACATTTGTTTTGAAACACATGAATGGAAAGTCTAACAGGGTTGCAGATGCTCTTAGTAGAAAGAAACTATGGCTGACAGAGATGGAGATTGAGGTGGTTGGGTTCAAGGAACTCAAGAATTTGTATCCAAAGGATCCTGATTTTGGTGAAGTTTGGAAAGCTTGTAAAGAACCTATTACTCTAGATAGGATGAAGTGGCTGGATTTCATCATTCAGGATAATATGCTATTTAGAGGAAGTCAATTATGCATTCCAAGAAGTTCTATGAGGGAGAATCTCATCAAGGAGAAGAATAGTGGAGGATTGGCTGGACATTTTGGTCGTGATAAAACCCTCACTTTGGTTAGTGAGAATTATTATTGGCCACAATTGCAGCAAGATGTCAAGAAGTTTGTACAGAGTTGTAGAGTATGTTAGATCATGAAAGGAGTGAAGTAGAATACAGGGCTATATCAGCCATTACCTATACCAGAGAAGCCTTGGGAGGATATCAGTATGGACTTTGTTCTTGGTTTACCAAGGACACAGTGGGGAGATGATTCAATTTTTGTGGTAGTTGACAGATTTTCAAAGATGACACATTTTATTCCCTACAAGAAGACTAATGATGTTGTTCATGTAGTGAAATTATTTTTTAGAGAAGTGGTGAGACTACATGGTTTGCCAAAGAGTATAGTTTCAGATAGAGAAACTAAGTTCATTGGATATTTCTGGTCTATATTATGGAAGAAGTTGAAAACAGATTCAAAGTTCAATTCATCACATCATCCACAGACTGATGGGCAGACAAAGGTGGTGAATAGGAGTTTGGGAAATTTGCTGAGATGTTTGGTTGGAGATAAGCCAACAGGATGGGATTTGATTTTACCACAGGCAGAATTTGCATATAATAATTTTGTCAACAGGAGCACTGGTAATTCACCATTCTAGATTGTATATGGGAGTAGTCCCAGAAATGCATCTGAGTTGAGAAAGATAGATAAAGGAGAAATAAGTAGTACTGAAGCTGAGGATTTTGCAGAACACTTGAAGAACATCCATGAGGAGGTGAGGAAGCATATTACCAAGATAAATGTGCAGTATAAGGCTAAGGAAAATGTGAAAAGGAGGCATAAGGAATTTTAGGTTGGAGATGAAGTCATGGTTCATTTACGGAAGGAGCGATTTCTAGTTGGTACATATAAAAAATTGAAAATGAAGAAGTTTGGGCCATGTAAAATACTGAAGAAACATGATTCAAGAAATGCATATAAAGTAGAATTGCCTACTGAGCTGAATATTTCACCAGTGTTTAACATTTCAGATTTGACAAAGTATCATGAGGGAGGTGTTGAAGATGAGACCACAACAGCATAGTGGAGTATTCCAGCAACTAGTTCAGATACTAAAGAGATTGAGGATATACTGGATAGTCGTGTTGGCAAAAGCACAAGGAACATGACATATGAAGAATATCTGGTCAAGTGGAAAGGATGACCTATTGAAGATTCATCATGGCTAACAAAGGAGGAGGTTAACCCTCTTGATTTTCCTCTACACACCTGAGACATGAGGGGGTCACTTCTCAAATTACCCCGGGTGTCTGATGCAGGAGCATCTTGGGTGTAAGAGCAATCTTGCATCACCCAAAAATATTTCTATTTTTTTGTATTCAATAAGGGCTATCTTGTGCAAAGCTGCTATTTATGAAAAATTTCTATTTTTAGTAAGTTGGTCATATGATCTTGGAATATTCTGACTTTACATGTGGAGGTTCATCTCAGTCATATCAGCCTACTAGTAAAGTTTCATGGCTAGATCAGGTCTAGTTTTGAAGATATTGAAGATCTTCGGTATTGGCAGTAGGGTACAAAAACTTTGAACTCAATTTTGAAGGCTTTAGAGGCCCCGGGTGAGGTCAAAAATTTGGTTGACAAGTACTTGTGCAATTAAACCTGTAGAGTGCTTCGTGGCCTTTCCGAAATGGGGCTATAATAGTCAATCGGGTCAACTGGTGATGACTTATGGTCTCCGAAAGTTGGGTCACCTGAAATGGCAAAAAATAATTTTCCTTCAAAAAAAAATTTTGGGTTTCAAAATTTATTTTGAGCCAACTTTGATGTAATAAATTGAAAAATAAAATAATTCTAAGTTTGGTCGGCCCTAAGGGCTAAATTTTTGGAACCTTCTCAGGCGGTGGAAAATGCCTATATAAAAAAGGCCCGTAGTGTTGTCTAGGGCAGTTCTGGGTATAGATCTGGGTATTGATTCGAGGCTTTTCCCTATAGAATATTGTAAGGGAATGCCCATGTGGCTTTGCATATTGTAATTCTGAAAGTTTGTAATTCCACATTTGTGGAGATAATAAGAAACCAATTTTCTGTTCTTTCATATTGTTGTTGTTTCTTTTTTTCTATTATGTGTTTGTGGTATTAAGGGGAGCACCCTTCATCACCAATTTTCAAGAGAACTCAGATGGAAAAAACCATTCGGGGGACTATCAAAGTCAAGAATCAGGAAAAGGGAAAAAGGTGTGGAGGAACTTCAATATGAACACAGTGTGTATGGGGATCATCAGAGAAGCCGTGAACCCCAAAATCCTTGAGGACATCGATGGAAGAATTTAGAAGGAGGATCTGATTGACCCTGCTATGGTCATCCTCAGCAACAAGGCAAGGGAGATGGAGATGAACTTCCTAAAAAATGCAAATAATAGTATGTTGGACTAGTTCGGGTCCTTTGAGTGGCTATTCTTTGAACTTGAGGACCTCAAGGACAAAGTCCAGAGCATGGTTGAAAATGATTCTAAAGCCACATAATACAAGTGTTGCCTAGATTCTAGGATCGACCATTTGGAAAGAGGCATGAAAAGTCTAGAAGATACCCTTAAAGGCATAGCAGAACAAAACTTCAAGATTCTCAAATCCTCCAGTGATCATATCAAGTTGTTTATAGACAAAATGGAAGAGAAGAGGACCATTGAGGATAATAAGGAGAAGCCCAATGAAGGATCAGGTAAGAGAATTAAAGCCAAAACAGAGAAAAATTTGGCTGAAGAAGGATCCCATGATATCTAGAAGATAAAAGAAGCAATAGAGAAGATGGAGATTCTCAAAAGTAATGTTGCTACAATGCTTAGGAACCTTGCCTAATCTTGTTCCTTGGTTCCTTTTTTCTGCCTCTCTCTTTTTTCTCTGCTTAGACTTTTACTTTAATGCGGATGTCTATATTTCGGCCTATCTATGGCTCATTTCTCTAGTTTCTTTGCTTTAGCTACACTCTAAACTTTTAATTGATACCTTTATTTTTTGTTGTGGGTTTGAGGAACCCTGTAAAACCTATTTTACTTAATTAAAAACTATTATACATTTATGACCAAGAACTTTTAGTGAACATTTTATTTTTCTTTAAAATAGTCATTTATTATCACTGTTAGAAACTCATTTATATTTGCGATAGATTCATAATAATAATTACCTATTTATTTATTTACCTTAGATTCATCATGTCTCTTAGATTAGAAATATTTTTATATTCTCTTTTTCATTTTGGTAAACCACTGTCTATTTGTAGGGTTTAATATTCTTTGAATTTTATATTTTATTTATAAAATAATAAATTAATTATATTAATCCATCCTTCTATCTATCTCAATCACATAAATTTCAATATTATTTATATCATTGAAGAAGAGTTTGAAATAACATGGGAGCTTAGATTGAGGGTTTCATGAGAAATAGAAGATCTCTAGGGTATGGGTTTTTGAGTTGTGGGCACTGAATCTTAGTTTATTGAGAAAGAATTATGGTTTGACTACAATACTTTAGTTTAATATCTCAACTTTGAGATAAATAAGTATTTGCAGAGAAAACTAAATACTGAGTTGGGTTAAAGGTGTGCTCCTTGAGTAACAATCTATGCCTTTAAAACTGAATGCTACCTTGGTTGCCTTACTAATACAAATAGTAATGAGAATCAAGGAGTAAGCTAGAAAAGGAGGGGGATAAAAATGTTGGACTATGTTGGAACCCTTTCTATATTGGAAAATGATATCGTGCTGCTAGTGCATGAGGAAAGGGCTTAGGATCCACTAAAGACAATACATCAAAAGCTAATGAGCCTTAACAAAAATAGGACCATTCTAGTAAAATGATGGAGGAAATGAATTGGATTATAGGTAAAAATATAAAATTTATGCTTTCTAGTGATATGGTTGAATGCATATTTGAGTATTAACATAGGTATGTGATTTTATATTTTTATTAGAGGAATTCCCCTTGAAGTTAAATTTTATAAATGGGCTCAAGAAAATTTAGAGAGTAGGGGATAAATATTGAAACCTTAAGGATTAGAGAAATGGTACATAGCTTGTACATTCAGATCTATAGTTGATGCTTAGGGTGTCCTCAAACATGGCACCTAGGTTATTTGTGTTTAGATTTGTTGTTTACATGCACGGGCCCTTGAGTTTCTCCTAAAAGGCACTTCAAGATCCAAATTCCCAATATGGATTGATTTTTATTTCTTAAGCATTTCCATCCAACCTTTCTTAAGAGGAATAGTTTTATAGATTGGAATGTTTTTATAGTGTAAGAACAAAACTACTAAATTTATTACCCTAAGGGATCACCCTGGGGAATGCATGGAGATGGAACTTACTAAATAGTTGTTTGATAACATTAAATTAATAGGTATGGGTTTTGTGTTTCTTCAACCACTTGTATACTTAAACAAGCCTAATGCATGTTTCTTTTGTCAACAAGATGCACATTTATTTAGAGACCATATTATAGAGAGAAATAGATATTCTTAGGCCCAAATGACGCATGATACCAACACACCATATGGATAAAATAGTTCTCATTCTTCTATCATACAAGTACATAATCTAAAATAAAATAGGTTACTTTATATGAGAACTTTTGTATTGATAAATTTGGACCTCATATAAGGATGCCAATATGATTGATGGTTAGAAAATGGCTAGGAAGGTCCTTTAAATATCATGATTAGATATATATTGAGATAACCCCCCTCAATAGAATCTTTTGTAAGAAACTATAATTCTGAAGATCAACCAATTTACTTGAGACAGATGTCTCCTTCTCCTTCTATTATTCAAAGAACCTTGGCTTCTTCTATATGACAATGATAAAAGTCTCCATTTGCAAAAAAAGAGCTTATTGCCTTTGAACATGCTATTCCAACAATCGAGCATTTTGATTTTCCAACACAAGATTATGATCTCCCTAATTTTCCTTATCATGAAACATAAAGTTTTCTTCTTGGAATGTGAGATGGATCTCTCTCCCTCATTGAAAATTTGAGGTTAAAGAGGCTATTGTCAAATGGAAACCTGTAATTTTCATTTTTCAAGTTAAACTAAATGGTCTTTGATTTCATTCTTCCCTATCTAACAATTTGAATAAATGTAGTTTATACATACATCACTTAGAGAAGGAAGGGGAGGGGTTAGTATTCATTTAACTCATTAGGAAGGTAAACAATGATGAATGTGGCTATTACATTCTTAAATATTTTCTATCATAGATACATTATATATTCACATTACAATAGGATTTTTTTATGTGGATTTACCATATTTCAAACAAGATCATTTGAAAGGAGAAAATTCTTAAAATTGAATATTTTATAAATATAATTAGAGTAATAAGTTTGGAATGATTAAAATTTTGAACGAATTATTTGAATTTTTATTAAACAATCATAAATTAGATTAGTCTATATCTATATAGAACAATAACCATAATTCCATCCAAAATATTGACAATAGAAAGATGCATTATGATGTGTACAATTCATATAAGTATAATTATAGTACAATACGAGCTTTTATATCTCTATTTACCCTTTTTCAAACTTGATCATTTGAAGAGAAACTTAACCAATTTAGAAAAACTAAAATTTAGGGATATTATTTTTTTATATGAAATACTCATTAATTAATTCTAAAATGTAAAAGAAAAAATATTGTCAAAATTAATGTGTTTGTAAAAATTTCTACTAATTTTCTCAAATACTTTTAAGGGGATGGAGTGTTTCAAACTTAGACTTCTACTTACTAGTTGATTAATTGACATAGTTGAGACTTATGGATGTTATTAGAAATATTATTATTTATTCATTAGCTATATAACTTATATTTTATTTCTCTAACAAGCCTTGAATTTAATTTCCAAATTTCTTTATTGATATACATGGCACTATGTGGATAAGTATGGCTTGAATTTGGGAAAATTTGTAATTAAAAAAACTTGACATTTAATGAAATGAAACCTATTTAACACAAGATAGCATCATTTATTCATATGTAATTGTAAAAATATTTTTCATATGTAATTCTAGTAAGAATTTTCTCAAAATGACCTTGACATTGATAAACCTTAACCTTAACTTTAATTAAATAGTAACCATGAATAAACCCTATCTATAACCTTAATCAAAATCTAAATTAATTGAACCTTACCTTAAACCCTAAATCTAACCTTGAATAAATTATAGCACTAATACAACTTTAACCCTAAGTAAAAAAATAACTTTAATTTAATTACATAATCATAAACCTTTAAATGAATACTAATCATAAGTAAACAATAACCCTAAGTGTACACTAAACCCAATTGAAAATTGTGCACTAAACCAAACTTTAAAACTTGCCCTAACTTAACACTACCCTATTTCAATAGTAGCCAAGTCAAGGCATCAATTTATTTGATTGAAAGAAACTAAATTATTTCTACTTTGATAATATTATATTTTAATATACCTAAGTTATTTAACATAATTTAGTGTATGTTTATTATACATTCAATAATAATTACATTTTAATAAAGGATAGGTTTTAATTAAAATATTTCTTGGTATATTTGACCTATATTTATCTAAAGATAGGTATGCTAGTATCTTATATTTTCAAACTATTGTAAATCAGATTTTATTTTTAAAATATATATTATAAAATAATATATAACTACAATAGATATTTTGTATTTGCCTATAATAGTTTTTTAGGGATAATTAATAACTTGTGTGAGATATAAGGTTTTATAAAGATATAACATGTCAATCCACACCATTTAATAATAAGTTTTAAGCTACCATGCGTGATCCTAAAGTGAAAAAACAACCATACAAAATATCAAATCTCAATAGTCTATAGAGTCACTCAAAGTGGGTTTTCAAAAGAATGGACTACTAGTGTGGTTATACCTCTCCCCAAGAGTGGAGATATTAATAATATTTCTAACTACTATACTATTATGGTCAACCCACTTCTTGGTAAGCTATTGAGGAACATGATAGAGCATAATAATCAATAATTAGGTGGAAAAGAAAGAAAAAAGAGAAAAGGAAGAGGCTGGGTTTAGACTGAGACAATTTATCATCAACCACCATGTTACTCTTATGCACCTTATTAAAAAGGTTTTGGACCTCTAAGGTAGAAAAGTGTTAGTGTAGTTGTATTCAATACACACTATTACATTGTCATTATGGTTGATTGGTAACTATCCTCAGTTGGTAACTATCTAACTTTATATTTGTTGGTAACTATCCAACTATATAACTGATACATTGTATAAAAAACATTCCATGCTATGCTGAATATACACCAAGCTTTTATCATTTTCTCTATCATATGGTATCAGAGTGTAACCACTCGTGTGCCTACATGATGAAGAGAGGATTCCAATGAGAATGGACCACTCTTGTGATGAAGAAAGGGTTGCAATAAGAAAGGAAGATCATATGCATGAATATTATTGTGGCCTCCTTCCAACACCATGTTAGTAACTATCAATTTGTCAAATCTAATATTCTTGCACAACTTTGGCCTTTTTTGTCTATGCAAATTTGTAAGAAGCAAAAATCAATATTTTTTTTTAGGAAAATATATTCATTGTGGATTTTGGAATATTGTGGTTCTTGGGTATGTGCAAGATTATGAGGAGCCAAAAAGTGGCGATGTGAAAAATATTCACTTTCCACTCGTCCAAAAGCGCATGAAAATGCTTGTTGACTTTTTAGTAGGCCTGGGTGTCAGTTCACCTAGGAAAACTTGCCACCAAAGCACAAGCCTAATTGGGTACCCAATACCATATTGGGTACCCAATATTTTATCGGGTACCTGATATGTTATCAGGTACCTGATACCTGTTGCATAAATTTGAAAACCGCAAGCCCTTTTCCTCATTTCTTTTCACATTTTTTCTTGGGAAAATGGCTTGAAATATCATATATACAATATATTTTTGGGTATCTGATTTTGGCAACAACAAATTCGACTCCCCAATGTATTCAGTAAGTAAATTATTTGTATATTTTGATTATTTTATTTTATTTTCATGCCAAATGTCATTTTTTTGTTGAAATAGGGTTTTGTATTTATATTTGTAATAATGTATGAAATTAGATTGAAATTTAGATTTGTTTTTATTTAATCAGACATGGCTAACAACAATGAAGAAAATAACCCTCCCGCACCAAATAACAATCCCAAAAATAATCCCCCGTGTCAAAACCCTCGATCTTTAGAAGATTTGATATAAGATAATTTGAACACAATACAAGGTTTCCAAAACACATATCAAAATATACCTACATTAGGTCCCATGCTTGCCACACTAAATACAATTATTGAAAATATTGATACACTCATGCAGCAGCATAATGCTGCTCTTCATTGGCGTGATGATATGCACACCCAATTTGATAATGGGCTTGACCATGATGGGATTGCGGCCCTTAATATAAGGAAGATATAGCTGCCCTTTTTGTCAATCATAAAACCGGAATACAAGTTCACCCCAAAAAGCTCAAATTATCAATAAAATGGTGCACAAATGAAGCAATGCGCACACACTTTTGGGATCGCTGGTGGATGGTTTTTGATAAACCACCCCATAGCAATTTGGAGGTCCCATTTTATTTCATAAAAAAATTATATGCTAAGTTTGTGCTTGGTCACCATGTTGATTATTAGAGTATGAGGCCCAACATGGGTGTAGGCGGAGGAGCTTCTCAGACTAGGCCATTTGCCTAGCGCAAAAAGGCCACTACCTTTGTCCCCCCCACTGATGTCACACCCCCTCCTCGAGTGCAACATCTTGATATCATTGCAAAGGCTGCCTCACCGACTATTAGGGCCATCCATTTGCTGAGTGATTAGTTGATCATGTAGACCAGGTCAGTGTTACATCTTGGTGTGGATAATGCTAGTGCATCGACATCTCATCGGAGTTCACATGTATGCGAGATCCATATTTGCATTATATGCAAGAGTATGTGCCTCGGACCGCTTACTAATGCTGATACATATCAGTATGTTATTGATGAGGAGGATATAGGAGACGTAGCTATAGAGGCTGCAACACCTCATGGAGCATCTACATCTCATGAGAGTGCTCAGGAGGTGTACGCAGAGCCATGGACTCCTGTTGATATGGTAAGAGTAAACATTATAAATAAATTTGTCACATGACTTATTTAATTTATTCATTTAGATTAGTTTTAGTGATTGCATGCACTTATGTATATATATTTTTTCCATTTATGTTCAGTTGATGACATAGGAGGAGTTGGGACAGGTGGATGAGTCCACAGCTTCGACCATTTCATTTGGCCTTGATGCCTATACAGTATATTATAAATTATGTACCCATTAGTTTTTTTTTATATCATTTTGTGTACATGCTTAAATCTCTATCAATTAGAGCAATAAAATTAATACATTTACTAATATATTATCATCTTATTATACTCTTGCAGACTACAACCCATGTAAGCGGGGGGCACGAGGGGGTTCCTTCATCAGGTGTTGACAAAGGAAAGGTAATTAATTGTTTAAGATTAACTATGCATGCATATGTATGCCACTTGTGTGTATGTAATAAATATTTTACTTGAATTTATTATATAGGGTTTGGCTATTGATGATGTTCTGACATGGGTTTGGGAGCCTAGGCTAACGGGCATCTCGATTCAGAGAGATAGTCCGATTGTACGTAGAATTTTACATATTGTTATTTCTATTTTGTAGCCATGGTTGTTATGATGAAGTAAATTTATATATAATTGACAATCTTTTTACTCTCATAGGTTACTCCTAGTGTGAGGGAGGGGCCACGAGAATCTTTCGTATCTTTGTTGACCCAGCCCACTATTCCAAAGGAGGGATCACTAGATGTAAGTTTTAATTTTAGTTCAAATCATGTCCTATTTTGTAGATTTATTACTCTATGTTGCACCACTCTATTAAACTCATTATTGAAAATATATATTTATAGGTCAGAGTTGGTATTGTTGGCATGGTCCCTTCACTACCAATGACTTATGCTAGGACACCTGATTGTGGTAGGCGATTGAGAGGCCAAGTACAAATATTTGTATTTAGTTATAATTTTAATTATATTAGTGTTTGAATTATGAATTATATATGTGTGTGTGTGTGTGTGTGTGTGTGTGTGTACAAATCATATAATGTAAACAATCTAACTTGGGTTTGAACTCATTTTTGTTGCAGGATCAATCAGAGCCTAACACTTCTTCAAAGAGGCTACATTTTGATTATCCTCCTATGAAATAGGATGTAGTTTTAGTTTTGTGGTCATTTAGAGATGCCACTTGGCACATTTTGAGATGGCATATATGCCACATTGTACACCTTGAAACATTGATTTTGTAGACATTTTCAAATGGCATGTGCCATATTTGTATATGGAGATACTTTTGATACATTTGATACTTTCTATATATAGAACATGTTCATTTTTATGTTATATTTGTGTCATCTTTTGTATACATATTTATTATTCATGTTAATGGAATTGAATGGTGAAGTTATATCTTGACTATGATTATCATTATGATTTAAATTATATCTTGTTGAAGTTACATTTGTTTTTCTTTACTTTGGAATACCATGTTCATGGAGCTTATTATGTTTGAGGTTTAACTTCTAAAGATTTTCTATGTTCTTATGTTTCATATCATTATATATACTCACTTGAGCCACTTAGTACTACATTGTTTCAATACTATGTATATACTCACTATGTATATAACTCATCATATTGGGGTTTACTAAATGCACAGAGAAATGTAGCACTTGTGTTGTTAGGTCACTTGGGTTGAGCGTGGTCGCGAGCATTCCAGAGACTCTATGGGAGGAATAGGGTTGTCATTGGCATTTACCTGGCCAACCGAAGCCTATGGAGAAGATGGTTTGATGCAATGTCAGCCAGTTTGAAAGATACGTTGTTGAACCGCTTTCAACTGACCCTCATTGCAAGTTTTGGCATCGACTGAGTTATTCTTGTCAAATGCAAACAAAGTCAAATCTCCCAAAACTGAGAGAAGTTATTGTAGACCTTGAAAACATGATCTTGTAGAATCTAATGAATTGTCGATACCTCTTATGAGGTCTGAGATATGAGCCCCAAAATATCACTACCCAATCGTGCTTAGTGCACCTTGGGGTCACTTGGGTCGAGCATGTTCGCGAGCCTTCCAGTGACTCCATGGATGGAACGGGGTTGTCATTGGCATTTACTTGGCCAACCAAAGCCTATGGACAAGATGGTTCAATGTAATGTTAGACAGTTTGAAAGATACGTTGCTGAGTCGCTTTCAACTAACCCTCACTGCAAGTTTTGGCATCGACTAAGATCATCTTGCCAAATGCAAACGAAGTTGAATCACCCAAAACTAAGAGAGGTTATTGTAGACCTGTTACCCAATTTTCTCTGTTCCATACAAATTTGGCTAAAATCCATGCAGGAGTCCCTATTTTAACCCTGCCAAGCATCCCTAAAAATTTCATGACCTTGCGTCCTGTTCTCTGGTCTCTGTAATTTATTTTAACCCCCTAGTCTGTAGGTCTAAAGTTTGAAAATCTAGCCATTGGACCCTTAAGACCCTACAAGCCCTAGGCCTTGTTCTATTCTTTCATTACTTTTTCAACCACTAAAGTCTCAAAGGGTCCACGTGCATAATAATTCCCTGAGTCTAAGCGCCTAATGGTCTTTAATATTTTCCAAGTCCCAGCACTTAATCTTTTCTAATGTTTTCAGCCTTTATGTCTCCTGGGCCCGGCTCTCTGACACCATTTCAATCCAATGACTGGCACATGATCTCATGCATTCTATCAGAGCCATGAGATTATGCACCAATCATTGATTCTCCTTTGTGATGTAACTCTTCAAATAGGTGGGTCCACTACCAGGTGTGCGCAAGTGGCGTATTCTAATTGGTCCACATGCAAATGAGTCATTTCTTGTCAGTGGGACTGGGTCCTTTCGGTAGTTAGAGGCTTTGACATCTGCAGAGGATTGACGGTTGGCATATGTTCACAAGGGTTTATGTCAGAGCATGAAATCTTACGCTAGTCATTCATCTTGCTTTATCTCCAGGCTCTATCGGGTGGGTCCTCAGTTTGCTAAAGTGTTTGCTTCTCATTGGTTGGCCAGGTGATAGTTAGGATGTGTCAGTGGGGCCATGTTAGAGTATCTTCAAGGATGTTAGAAGAATAGAGATCAATGGTTGGTGCATGATCTCATGCGTTGTGCCAAAGCCATGAGATTATACACCGACCGTCAATTTTTCCAAGTGTTCAGGTTTTGTTAGGTGGGTCCATGCCAGGTCAAGGTGACATGCCAGTTTGTGATTGGCTGAAATAAAGAGATGTGTTAGTGAGTCCAGTGCTACGTGTTGCTTATGTGCTCGAATGCAATTGGTTGCTGAGTGACGATGAGGACTTGCAGGTGGACCCATGTGTCAGTGGGGTCCCAGTTCTAAAAGGATCAACGGATGCCACATGATCGGAAGGAATGTTCGGGGGCTATGAGATCATGCACCCACCATTTGATACGAATCAATTTTTGAGTGGGTTTGTTGTTAGAGGCCTACCAAGGTGTTTGCTGATGAAGTGGTCGGAGCGAATGGAAAGATGACATGTGGCAAAATGGGCCCAGGGTTAGAAAGTATTCCATGAATCGGCGACTAAGGGATTTTCTCTTGTTCACTGAGTTTAACCAGGGTCAGCTAAAGGATTAAGATATTTAGTGACTGTAGTGTTCGCATAGTCACTTAACCGGACTGGGGTTAGGAGAAGGATTTCATGAAATAAAAAAGGTCTTCAGTTGCACAGTCGCCAAATGACTTAAAAGAGGAAAGGTCAAAGTGGGTCCAAGTTGGTAAATATGCTGACGTGCTAAAGTTTCATTGGCTGTTAGGCTGCCAAGGTGGCATTTGACTTTTCAAAGGAGGTTTGCAACTATTGTCAGGATGATCTGGGCTGTTCATCTATCAGGAAACATTAGATATCAACAGACACATTTTAAAATGACCAGCTAGCCATTATAATTCAAATTTGAATATCTCTGTAGGGGGTTTTGCCAGCAATTGATCTAGCAGGCTGCAAAGTGGTGGGGTAGCTCAAAACATTTATGTCTTCAAGACATTTGCAATTGAAGAAGATAAGGAGGAGGTTTGGGTAGCTATCATGGGTCATTTCTTGTCCTTGAGAAGTACCATCTGTAGCATTCATGGCAAGACTTTTGTAGGAATGTTGATGAGTCCAGGTTGCTTGTCTGTAGGCAATGTAGTATAGGGATGGGCACATAAACAAAATATTTGATTGGCTATGGTATTGCAAAGATTCATTTATGATCAGACTTGTTTGAGTTAGGGTTAGTTATTATTCTATTGAAAATCTTGTAACCCTAGTTAGGTCTTAACTCCTGCCTGCGTGCAAAATAGGAGATGTATATATTAATTTTTGTAGCTTTTTGAAGCTCAGAGTTCACATTTTGTAAAAGAGAAAGTCTCTTTCTTGGAAGGCTATCCATGGCATTTTTTCTGCCCTTTGGTTTTCCACATTCTGTAATCTTTCATTGATAATCCAAATATTGCAAAGGTATTTTGTGACATCTTCTCTGTCCCTATGCTTCCTTGTTTGAATTATCTCTTATTGAGTTGAAGTATATGTACGTTTTGAGTGACATCTTAGGTTTCTTGACCCCTCTCTCTTTCTATAATATTTGTGTATTCTTGTGGATGATTTGATGTGAATGCTTTTTTGGGTATACTACAACCCCCTAACAATCTTGTCTCATTCTTATACTAAGTTGCATAGGTGAATGTTTGTCTGCAGGTTGTAGATGGTGTCTAAATACTTAGGAATGCTATTGTTTGTGAAAGTCTCTCTCTCTTTCCCTGAATAGCCTCTTTCTATTGCAAACCCTTCTATGAAATATTTATGCAGGCCTATTTAGTGAGTTGTGATCTCCTAGACCTGAGTTGTTCATTATTTTCATCCTCTGTACTGAGATTCAAACCCTTCATTTCGGTGTATCACCTAGTAGGTAGTTTGCTTTCAAGTCATTTCCCTTTCAAGCATTCCTTCTATCCCTTTCCCTCCAAAAGATTTACTTTTTCGGTCAAGAAGCAAATTAAGGTGATTATCCAAGAGGAACCAGCCTAGAACCTAGAGGTCTCATCTCAGTTAGCATAGGTCCCACAACCTGGAGATGATTCCCATGTTATACTAGGTTATCAAGACTATGAGAGCTTGAGACAAAGGTGAAAACTTAGTGTATAACAAGACATTGAAAACAAAATCCCATAGCATCTAATGGATTGTCGATACCTATTACAAGGTCTGAGATATGAGCCCCAGAAGATCGATGCCCAATCGTGCTTAGTGCACCTTGGGGTCACTTGGGTCGAGTGTGGTCGCAAGCATTTCGGTGACTCTGTTGGTGGAATGGGGTTGTCACTGGGATTTACTCAACCAAATGGAGTTGATGGAGTAGACAGTTCAATGCAATGTTAGATGGTTTGAAAGATACACTGCTAAGCCACTTTCAGCTGACCCTACTACAAGTTTTGGCATCGACAGAGATCATCTTGCCAAATGCAAATGAAATCGAATTGCCCAAAACTGAGAGAGGTTATTGTAGACCTCAAAAAAAAAATCCCCTAGCATCTAATGGCTTGTTGATACCTCTTATGAGGTCCGAGATATGATCCCCAGAAGATCGATGCCTAATCATGCTTACTACACCTTGGGGTCCTTAGGTTGAGCGTGGTCATGAGCGTTTTGGTGACTCCGTGGGTGGAATGGGGTTGTCACTAGCATTTAATTGACCAACTGGAGCCAATGGAGTAGATGGTTTGATGCAGTGTCAGACGGTTTGAAAGATACGTTGCTGAGCTGCTATTTAACTGACCCTCACTGCAAGTTTTGGCATCAACTAAGATCGTCTTGCCAAATGCAAACGAAGTCGAATCGACCAAAACTGAGAGAGGTTATTGTAGACCTCGGAAACATGATCCCATAGCACCTAATAGATTTTTGATATATCTCACAATGTTTGAGATGCGAGCCCTGGAAGATCACTTCCCAATCGTGCTTAGTGCACCATGGGGTCACTTGGGTCGAGTGTGGTCACGAGCGTTCTGGTGACTCCGTGGGTGGAACGGGGTTGTCACTAGTGTTTACCCAGCCAACTGGTGTTGATGGAGTAGATGATTCAATGCAATGTCATATGGTTTGAAAGATACACTACTGAGCCGCTTTCAACTGACCCTCACTGCAAGTTTTGGCATCGACTTAGATCGTCTTGCCAAATCCAAATGAAGTCAAATCACCCAAAACTGAGAGAGGTTATTGTAGACCTAGGAAACAAAATCCTGTAGCACCTAATGGCGTGTTGATACCTCTCATGAGGTCTAAGATATGAGCCCTGGAAGATCACTGCCCAATCTTGCTTAATGTACCATGGTGTCACTTGGGTCGAGCATGGTCGCGAGTGTTCTGGTCACTCTGTGGGTAGAATGGGGTTGTCACTAGTGGCCAACTAGAGCTGATAGAGTAGACGGTTCAATGCAATGTTAGACGGTTTGAAAGATACACTACTAAGCCACTTTCAACTGACCCTCACTGCAAGTTTAGGCATCGACTGAGATCATCTTGCCAAATGCAAACTAAGTCAAATCACCCAAAACTGAGAGGTTTTATTGTAGACCTCAAAAACACAATCTCATAGCACCTGATGGCTTGTTGATACCTCTCACAAGGTCTGAGATACGAGCCCTGAAAGATCCCTGCCCAATCGTGCTTAGTGCACCTTGGGGTCACTTGGGTTGATCGTGGTCGCGAGCGTTCTGGTGACTCCGTGGGTGGAATGGGGTTGTCACTTGCATTTACCTAGCCAATCGGAGTCGATGGAGTAGATGGTTCGATACAATGTCAGATGGTTTGAAAGATACGTTGTTGAGCCGCTTTCAACTGACCCTTATTGCAAGTTTTGGTATCGACTGAGATCGTCTTGCCAAATGCAAATGAAGTTGAATCACCCAAAAATGAGAGAGGTTATTGTAGACCTCAGAAACATGATCTTGTAGCACTTGATGACTTGTCGATACCTCTCACAAGGTCCGAGATACAAGCCCTGGAAGATCACTTCCCAATTGTGCTTAGTGCACCTTGGGGTCACTTGGGTCGAGCGTGGTCACAAGTATTCCAGTGATTCCGTGGGTGGAACGGGGTTGTCACTAGCATTTACCCAACCAACCAAAGTTGATGGAGTAGATAGTTTGATGCAATGCAAGATGGTTTGAAAGATACGTTGCTAAGCCACTTTCAACTAACCCTCACTACAAGTTTTGACATCGACTGAGATCATCTTGCCAAATACAAACGAAGTTGAATCACACAAAACCGAGAGGGGTTATTGTAGACCTCAAAAATATGATCTCATAGCACCTAATAGCTTGTCAATACCTCTCACGAGGTCTGAGATATGATCCCCGAAAGATCGCTACCCAATCGTGCTTAGTGCACCTTGGGGTCACTTGGGTTGAGCATGGTCGCGATCATTCCGATGACTTCGTGGGTGGAACAGGGTTGTCACTGGCATTTACCCAGCCAAATGGAGTTGATGGAATAGAGTGTTTGATGCAATGTCAGATGGTTTGAAAGATATGCTACTGAGCCACTTTCAACTGACCCTCACTACAAGTTTTGGCATCAACTGAGATCATCTTGCCAAATGCAAACAAAGTTGAATCACCCCAAATTGAGAGAGATTATTGTAGACCTTAGAAACATGATCCCATAACACCTGATGGATTTTTGATACCTCTCATGAGGTCTGAGATATGAGCCTCGAAATATCATTGCCCAATCATGCTTAGTGCACCATGGGGTCACTTGGGTCGAGTGTGGTCGCGAGCATTCTAATGACTTTGTGGGTGGAATAGGGTTGTCACTGAGGTTTACCTGGCCAACCAGAGCCAATGGAGTAGATAGTTTGATGCAATGTCAAAAGGTTTGAAAGATACACTGCTGAGCCGCTTTCAACTGACCCTCACTACAAGTCTTGGCATTGACTGAGATCGTCTTGCCAAATGCAAATGAAGTCGAATCGCCCAAAACTGAGAGAGGTTATTGTAGACCTCACAAATAGTTTTATTTTACAGATTGAGTAAGTAGTCCTTGGGAACATGTCCTTGTCGACAGTGGAAACAATTAGATTTTCATTCTGAAATAAGAGAAGAACCAAATGGGAAAGCATGCACACTTCTTTTGTTGACTAGTTCCGTTGCAATGACTATTAGTGGTATATTTGAAATTTGAAATGTGAAACTAATCATGATTAAGCTTGTGAAATTTGAACTATGAAGCTTATTATGTTTGAGATTTAACTTCTATAGATTGTTTGAAATGATAAAAAATAATATCCTTAAAGCATTAGAAACAAAAATCAAACATGTAAGAATTCAACCATGCAAATGACATAAGTAAATGACATGTAAGATCCCTTCTTGGCACTATTGGCCACCCATACATGATTTTGGTCATAAGTCCTTATCAAGACTTCTAGGACATTTAACTTTTAAATCAAAATGATTGTTACAAATTGCCATTATAGGCTTCAAAAGATCTCAATTAACCATTAAGGATCCTTTTGTCCTTCTATCTCTAATTGGATCTATGGTGACCATAGGCATCTTCATAGGTGCTCCTGCACAAGTTACAATCCACATAAAAAACCAAGTTTATTGACTCAAAATACAATCTAAGAAACATGAAATTAAGCTTAACGAACTTACAAAATAATGCACTAAGTTAACTTATTACCTAGTCAAGTGTTCCTGAAGGGTCATCTCTTTGCTTTAGGGTCTCCAATAGTTCTTCACGATCAGTAGTACTAATAGTCCAAAGTTCTTTTGTCTTTGGTCTTCCTTGATGCTTTGACAACTTGACATTTGTTGCTATAACAAGGTGTGAATACATGAGAATAGTTTTGTGCTTCTCATAGTCTTCAAATGCGGGAATTCCATTCTTTCTAATCATGTATGTTTGCAGCCATGTTCCTGCAACAACAATTGAACCAGTAGGATATGTGAACCCATCACCATCTGTCATCAGTTGTAAAAGCTTATGTTTACCTTGTACATAATGTCCTAACTAATAATCTGACCTCTCATCATTCCCCTACGGTGCAACCATTTCAAAAACATCTCCTGGATTCAGAAGATCTAAAAGATAGTCATACTCAATTGAAGTGTCTGTGTCATCATTTCTTATAGAGAGTGTCAAAGATAAAGGAGTCAGATATTGTCGAACCCATGTATCCACCCACTCACTTGACTCACAATGATCCCAATCATACTGAAAACATATGGGGCAAAAACAAGCCAACTCTTGTGTCCAAATGGTCCATGTACTACTATTGGAGCTTTGGAATGAATGCATTTTTGAAGAGTCTTTCACTATTTGACAATCCAATCTATCTCCTATAGTTCCCTCCTCAACCAACCAAAAGAATCTACGCACTGTAGAATCAAGAGTCCCCCTTGTGACAATGCTAAAATACACCAATCAAGAAGTATAGCACCTGAAATCCTCAATTGCTCCTTAACTAGAGCTCTCTTCACACACGCACCTACTCCATCATGCTCCCCTTTCACATGTCCTGACTCAAAAAAAACTCCAAATATGAGGTACACCTCTCTCCACATGCATTCTACACAACCAATAAAACATTTTGGCATTCTTAAATTGACTAGTGCAATTATCCAACCAAATGAGAAGCCTATCCATAGCAATACCATTTTCCTACAAGAAGTCAAAATAGTTCTGGAAACAATGTTGAACAAACTCATGAGAGTGAGACCTGTCATCGCTCATATAAAAATGGTACTCTTTGATTATCTTTCACTCATCTTTGTGCTATCAGGGGGATGTCTATATGTGATGTGTACAAAAATAGAAACCTGAATGGAACTGTAATATTGAGCTTTGGTCTCATTTTGGGGCTGCAATGTATAGTTCTTCGCAAAGTATACAACGGATATAATAGTTCCAATGGGGAAAGTTTCCTTACATGTCCTAAATTATTGATCCAACCATTGAGAGTTGTGACTATGCCTTGCATACTTGTAAAAAATATTTGTCTTGAAATCCGAGATAAAATCAACAACATTGTATTCTTTTGTAACTAACTCACATCTAGAGCCTTCACCTCCACTCTTCAATGTATATTTCACTGTTTCATATACCTTTTTTTGGATGAGTGTCTTTCCAAAATTGTGTTCCAAACCCTCATGAAAACATGTTCTAAACTTGGACAAGCCACCACATTCTGAGCACTTTGCATTTAAGCAATCTTTTTTATAAAATAAACAACCATCATCTCTATGACATAAAAATTGATCTAGCAAGTCTCTTGATGATTTGGGAAGACCACTTGCACCACAATGCTCTAGCATTTCATTAGTATGCAAAGTAGAATGAATGGACTGTAATAATTCATGATGCATTGAAAAATTGACATGATATTTGCAACAACATGTATTCTGAATCTCAAGGGGTACACAATAAAATGGCTTCACGTATTCAAAAGACCTTTGTGATATTTTCAATGTTGGATGTGTCTCACAAATTTTTTTATACAACATTGTTTGACTTACCTCCACATAATGTTTAGGATGTGGAGTGAGGTCTCGATTGCCAACTCTGAACTTCAAGACATCCTTCACATTTGGTGACACTCTTGAGTTAGCATCCCAAAATTGTTGAATTTCATCCTTAACAACATCTGTTAGCTTCTTGTCAAAACGTGGAAGTCTCCCACCATAAGCCCATGTTTCAATTTGAAGCGGATCATCAAGTCTTTCTCTTCTTGCAAGTTCTCTACCCAAATTTTTACGGTCTATATTGAAGTCAACACACGTTTGTCTCATCAAATGAGCCTTTCTCAACTAATGACTTACTAAGGAGGTTGTAATAACCCTCCGAGAAACTCTCTTGTTTTTTTCTCTGCTAGTCTTCCCAATGCTATTGAGAGCATTGAAAAGATTCTTCACAACAATGGCATTTCTATCCATTTTCTTGTTCACACGAATCTTGAATTTCACAAGCACAGGTCTCATCTTTTGCATCTTTAACAATTGCACAAAAATTTGACATTGCTCAACCAATGTCTTGTTTCCAAAAAAATGATCATAAAGTCTTGAAGCCCACAACCTAACAATTCTATGTGACCTATTTCCTTCCCAATTATTCATAATGTTCTCCTCAATTTTAATTAACCATTTAGGTGTTCTTGAAAGCCCCGAATTTGAAGATTGATTATCTGTATTGCAAGGGACTTCATTTCGCATATAATTTGGAGATGTGTAACGTTCATGTGGTTCTTGTGCAACATTTTCATTCCCCAAGTCTAAATTTTCAATCTCCATCTATACATTTTCATCTTCATTCCATTCATTGTCATTTCCCAAATCTACGTTTTCATTCCCCAAGTCTACATTTTCATTCTCCATCTCTACATTTTCATCTTCACTCCATACATTGTTATTCCCAAAATTAATTTCCCTATTATTTTCAAATTCAACATCCTCTTCACTTACAACGACATTTATGGGGTCACCTTGATTAATGTTTAACATACCTTCTCTCGTTCTTTGGTGATTTCCCTATCTTTTTCCCTATATGCTTGAATTTCTTCATTCGTCACCTTCCTCTTCCATTTAGCCTTTCGACAACCGGTACTTCCCATGGTGAGACCACAAGTTGACAAAACAAAAAAATCAGACCCAAATCATGTTGTTTTTTCTTGCAACTCGTGAAAAAGTCTGAAATCCCGTGCTTGTCTGGTCTACGAGGACAGAGAATATTTTGGTTAAATATGACCAATGACAAATTGGGTACCCAATATTTCCAGGCACATGAAAAAAGGGCGGGAGCAAATGAAAAAATTGAACTTTTACATATAAAATGGGGTATATAATATATAAAATGTATATTATATATATACTAGAATGTATTATATACTAATGTGTATATATATATATATATATATATTGTATATTATATATATACTAATGTATTATAATATACTAATGTATTATATGTACTAATGTATTATATACTAATCTATATAATATATATAATATATTATATATATACTAATACATATTATATATAATAATGTATATAATATATATAATACATATTATATATATATAATGTATTTGATAAGGCTTACTAGGACCCCTTGTAATTTCGGCGGTCTAACTATACTGAATAAGTAGATGACATCATCTGTCCTAGAAACTAGTACTAGGACCCCTAGAAAGTCCCCTAGGAGTCCCCGCAACCCCTTTTGACACATTTGAATGCTCAAGTGTGTCTGAAGGTCTCGTAGGATCCCTCAAGACACACTTGAGCATTCGAATGTCTCAAAAGGGGTCACATGGACTTCCTAGGGGTCCTAACGTGTGATAAGGCATATTAGGACCCCTAGGAAGTCCAAATGACCCCTTTTGACACATTTGAATGCTCAAGTGTGTCCAAGGGGCCGTAGGAACCCTTATGACACACTTGAGCATTCCAATGTGTCCAAAGGGGTCATGGGGAATTCTTAGGGGTCCTAATGCATGATAAGGCCTATTAGGACCCCTAGGAAGTCCCCACGACCCCTTTTGACATATTTGAATCCTCAAGTGTGTATGAAGGGGCCGTAGGACCCGTTCAAACACACTTGAGCATTCCAATGTGTCCATAGGGGTCATAGGGACTTCCTAGGGGTCCTAACATGCAATAAGGTCTATTAGGACCCCTAGGAAGTCCTCATGACCCCTTTTAACACATTGCAATGCTCAAGTGTGTCCTAAGGCATTCTAATGTGTCAAAAGGGGTCACGAGGACTTCCTATGGGTCCTAATGTGTGATAAGGCCTATTAGGACCCCTAGGAAGTTCCCATGACCCCTTTTGACACATTTGAATGCTCAAGTGTGTTCGAAGGGGTAGTAGGACACCTTATGACACACTTGACTGTTCCAATGTGTCAAAAGGGGTCACAGGGACTTCCCAGGGGTCCTAACGCATGATAAGGCCTATTAGGACCCCTAAGAGGTCCCCATGACCCGTTTTGACATATTTGAATGCTCAAGTGTGTTTGAAGGGTCCGTAGGACCCCTTATGACAAACTTGAGTGTTCCAATGTGTCAAAAGGGGTAACAGGGACTTCCTAAGGGTCCTAACATGTGATAAGGCCTATTAGGACCCCTAATAAGTCCCCATAACCCCTTTTGACACATTGGAATGCTCAAGTGTGTCTGAAGGCATCAAAGGACCCCTTAGGACACACTTGAGCATTCCAATGTGTGAAAAGGGGTCACAGGGACTTCATAGGGGTCCTAACGCAGCATAAGGCCTATTAGGACCACTAGGAACTCCCCATTACATCTTTTGACACATTTGAATGTTGAAGTGTGTTTCAAGGGACTGTAAGACCCCTTAGGACACTCTTGAACTTTCCAATGTGTCCACAGGGATCACGGGGACTTCCTAGGGGTCCTAATGCACAATAAGGTGTACTAGGATCCCTAGGAAGTCCTCATGACCCCTTTTGACACATTTGAATGCTCAAGTGTGTCCGAAGGTATAATAGGATCCCTTAGGGCACACTTGAGCATTCAAATATGTCAAAAGGGGTAACGGGGACTTCCTAGGGGTCCTAACATGTGATAAGGCATATTAGGACCCATAGGAAGCCCTCATGACTCCTTTTCACACTTTTTAATGCTCAAGTGTGTCCGAAGGCATTGTAGGACCCCTTAAGACACACTGGAGTGTTCCAATGTGTCAAAAGGGGTCACGGGGATTTCCTAGGGGTCCTAACGTGTGATAAGGCCTATTACGATGCCTAGGAAGTGCCTAAGACACCTTTTGACACATTGGAATGCTCAATTGTGTCTAAAGGTTTCGTAGGACCCCTTAGGACACATTTGAGCATTCTGATGTGTCAAAAGGGGTCATGGGGACTTCTTAGGGGTCGTAATGCACGATAAGGCCTATTAGGACATGTAGGAAGTTCCCATGACCCCTTTTGACACATTTGAATGCTCAATGTGTCTCCAAAGGGGCTGTAGGAGCCCTTATGACACACTTGAGTGTTCCAATGTGTAAAAAGGGGTCATGAGGACTTCCTACAGGTCCTAACATGTGATAAGGCATATTAGGACCCCTAGAAAGTCCCCATGACCCCTTTTGACACATTGGAGTGCTCAAGTGTGTTTGAAGGTGTTGTAGGACCCCTTAGGACACACTTGAGTGTTCCAATGTCCCAAAAGGGGTCACGAGGACTTCCTAGGGGTCCTAATGCGTGATAATCCTTATTAGGACCCCTAAGAAGTCCTCATGACCCATTTTGACACATTGGAATGCTCAAGTGTGTCTAAAGGCATCGTAGGACCCCTTAGGACACACTTGAGCACTCCAATGTGTCCACATGGGTCATAGGGACTTCCGTGGGGTCCTAACGTGTGATAAGGTGTACTAGGACCCCAAGGAAGTCCTCATCACCCCTTTTGACACATTTGAATGCTCAAGTGTGTCCAAAGGCATGGTAGGACCCCTTAGGACACACTTGAGCATTCCAATGTGTCAAAAGGGGTCAGAGAGACTTCATAGGGGTCCTAATGCACAATAAGGCCTATTAGGACCCCTAGGAAGTCCCCATGACACCTTCTGACACAATTGAATGCTCAAGTGTGTCTGAATGGTCCGTAGGACCCCTTATGACACACTTGAGCATTTGAATGTGTCAAAAGGGGTCACGGGGACTTCCTAGGGATCTTAACAGGCGACAAGGTGTATTAGGACCCCTAGTAAGTCCCCATGACCCTTTCTAAAACATTTGTATGCTCAAATATGTCTGAAGGCATCATAGGACACCTTAGGACACACTTGAGCATTCCAATGTGTCAAAAGGGGTCATGGGGACTTCCTAGGAGTCCTAACACACGATAAGGCCTATTAGGACCCCTAGGAACCCCCCACGACCTATTTTGACACATTTGAATGCTCAAGTGTCTCCGAAGGGGCCATAAGACCCATTAGGACACACTTGAGCATTCCAATGTGTCCACAGGGGTCACGATGACTTCTTAAGGGTCCTAACACATGATAAGGCATTCTAGGATCCCTAGGAAGTCCCCATGACCCCTTTTGACACATTTTAATGCTCAACTATGTCTAAAGGTGTCATGGGATGCCTTCAGACACACTTGAGCATTCCAATGTGTCAAAAGGGGTCATGAGGACTTCTTAGGCGTCCTAATAGGCCTTATCGCACATTAGGACCCCTACGAAGTCCCTGTGACCCCTTTTGACACATTGGAATGCTCAAGTGTGTCATAAGGGGTCCTATGGCCCCTTTGGACACACTTGAGCATTCTAATTTCTTGAAAGGGGTCATGGGGACTTCTTAGGGGTCCTAATAGGCCTTATCATGCATTAGGACCTGTAGGAAGTCCTTGTGACCCCTTCTGACACATTGGAATGCTCAAGTGTGTCCTAAGGGTTCCTACAATGCCTTCAGACTCACTTGAGTATTTAGTTGTGTCAAAAGGGATCATGGGGACTTCCCAGATGTCCTAATAGGCCTTTTCTTGCGTTAGGACTCCTAGGAAGTCCCCATGACCCTGTTTGACACATTGGAACACTCAAGTGTGTCCTAAGGGGTCCCACGATGCCTTCAAAAACACTTGAGCATTGAAATGTGTCGAAAGGGGTCATGGGGACTTCCTAGGGGTCCTGATACACCTTATCACACGTTAGGACCCCTAGGAAGTCCCTGTGACCCCTTTTGACACATTGGAATGCTCAAGTGTGTCCTAAGGAGTTCTACAGCCCCTTTGGACATACTTGGGAATTCAAATGTGTCAAAAGGGGTCATGGGGACTTCCTAGGGGTCCTAATAGGCGTTATGACACATTAGGACCCATAGGAAGTCCTTGTGACCCCTTTTGACACATTAGAATGCTCAAGTGTTTTATAAGGGGTCCTGTGGCCCCTTCGAACACACTTGAGCATTCAAATGTGTCAAAAGGGGTCATGGGAACTTCCTAGGGGTCCTAGTAGGCCTTATTGCGAGTTAGGACCCCTAGGTAGTCCCCGTGATCCCTGTGGACATAGTGGAATGCTCAAGTGTGTCTTAAGGGATTCTACGGCCCCTTTGGACACACTTGAGCATTCAAATATGTCAAAAGTGATCATGAGAACTTCCTAGGGGTCCTAATAGGGCTTGTTGTGTGTTAGCACCCCTAGGAAATCCCCGTGACCCCTATGGACACATTAGAATGCTCAAGTGTGTCCTAATGGGTCCTACGGCACCTTCAGACACACTTGAGCATTCAAATGTGTCAAAAGGCCTCATGTGGACATCCTAGGGGTCCTAATAGGCCTTATCATGTATTAGGACCCCTAGGAAGCCCCTGTGACCCCTTTTGACACATTGGAATGCTTGAGTGTGTCATAAGGGGTCCTACAACACTTTCGGACACACTTGAGCATTCAAATGTGTGAAAAGGGGTCATGGTGACTTCCTAGGGGTCCTAATAGGCCTTATTGCACATTAGGACCCCTAGGAAGTCTCCGTGACCCCTTTTGACACATTAGAATGCTCAAGTATGTCCTAAGGGGTCCTACGACACCTTCAAACACACTTGAGAATTCTAATGTGTGAAAAGGGGTCATGGGGAATTCCTAGGGGTCCTAGTAGGCCTTATCATGAGTTAGGACCCCTAGCAAGTTCATGTGACCCCTGTGGACATATTGGAAGACTCAAGTGTCCCCAAAGGGGCTGTAGGACCCCTTAGGACACACTTGAGTGTTCCAATGTGTCCAAAGGAGTCACAAGGACTTCCTAGGGGTCCTAACTCATGATAAGGCCTTTTAGGACCCCTAGGAAGTCCCCATGACCCCTTTTGACACATTTGAATACTCAAGTGTGTCCGAAGGGTCTGTAAGACCCCTTATTACACACTTGAGCATTCTAATGTTTCAAAAGGGGTCACGGGGACTTCCTAGGGGTCCTAACGCGTGATAAGGCCTATTAGGAACCCTGGGAAGTCCCCATGGCCCCTTTTTCACACATTGGAATGCTCAAGTGTGTCTGAAGGCATCAAAGGACCCCTTAGGACACATTTGAGTGTTCCAATGTGTCAAAAGGGGTCACGGGGACTTCCTAGGGGTCCTAACACATGATAAGGCCTATTAGGACACCTAGGAAGTCCCCATGACCCCTTTTGACACATTTGAATGCTTAAGTGTGTTCGAAAGGGCCGTAGGACCCCTTAGGACACACTTGACCATTCCAATGTGTCCATAGGGGTCACAGGAACTTCCTAGGGGTCCTAACATGTGATAAGGCCTATTAGGACCCCTAGGAAGTCCCCATGACCCCTTTTGACACATTGGAATGATCAAGTGTGTCTAAAGGCATCAGAGGACCCCTTAGGACACACTTGAGTGTTCCAATTTGTCAAAAGGAGTCACGAAGACTTCCTAGGGGGCCTAACACATGATAAGGCCTATTAGGACCTCTAGGAAGTCCACATGACCCCTTTGGACACATTTGAATGCTCAAGTGTGTCCGAAGGGGCTGAAGGACCCCTTAGGAAACACTTGAGCATTTCAATGTGTCCATAGGGGTCATAGGGACTTCATAGGGTTCCTACCATGTGATAAGGTGTACTAGGACCCCTAGGAAGTCCCCATGACCCTTTTTGAAACATTTGAATGCTCAAGTGTGTTCGAAGGGTCCGTAGGACCCCTTATGACACACTTGAGTGTTCCAATGTGTCAAAGGGGTCACGGGGACTTCCTAGGGGTCCTAACACATGATTAGGCCTATTAGGACCCATAGGAAGTCCCCATCACCTTTTTTGAAACATTTGAATGCTCAAGTGTGTTCGAAGGCATCAGAGGACCACTTAGGACACACTTTTGCATTCCAATATGTGAAAAGGGGTCACAAGGACTTCATAGGGGTCCTAAGGCACCATAAGGCCTATTAGGAACCCTAGGAACTCCCCATGATTGCTTTAGAGACATTTGAATGTTCAAGTTTGTCCGAAGGGGCCGTAGGACCCCTTAGGACACTCTTGAGCTTTCCAATGTGTCCACAAGGATCACAGGGACTTCCTAGGGGTCCTAACACATAGTAAGGTGTACTAGGATCCCTAGGAAGTCCTCATTACCCTTTTTGACACATTTGAATGCTCAAGTGTGTCTGAAGGCATTGTAGGACCCCTTAAGACACACTTGAGCGTGTGAATGTGTCAAAAGGGGTCACAACAACTTCCTAGGGGTCCTAATGCGTGATAAGGCATATTAGGACCCCTAGGAAGTCCTCATGACCCCTTTTTACACATTTCAATTCTCAAGTGTGTCTGAAGATGTTGTAGGACCCCTTAAGACACACTTGAGCATTCCAATGTGTCAAAAGGGGTCATGGGGACTTGCTAGGGGTCCTAACGCATGAAAGGCCTATTAGGACATTTAGGAAGTCTCAGAGACCCCTTTTGACACATTGGAATGCTCAAGTGTGTCTAAAGGTTTTGTAGGACCCCTTAGGAGACACTCGAGCATTCCAATGTGTCAAAAGTGGTCACAGGGACTTCCTAGGAGTCCTAATGCGCGATACGGCCTATTAGGACCCCTAGGAAGTCCCCATGACCTCTTTTGACACATTTGAATGCTCAATTGTTTTTGAAGGTGTTGTAGCAACCCTAATGACAAACTTTAGTGTTCCAATGTGTTAAAAGGGTTCACGGGGAATTCCTAGGGGTCCTAACACGTGATAAGGCCAATTAGGACCCATAGGAAGTCCCCATGACCCCTTTTGACACATTGGAATGCTCAAGTGTGTTTGAAGGCATCATAAGACCCCTTAGGAAACACTTGAGTGTTCCAATTAGTCAAAAGGGATAATGAGGACTTCCTAGGGGTCCTAACACATGATAATCCTTACTAGGACCCCTAGGAAGTCTTCATGACCCCTTTTGACACATTGGAATGCTCAAGTGTGTCCAAAGGTGTCGCAGGACCCCTTAGCACACACTTGAGCATTCCAATGTGTCCACAGGGGTCACAGGGACTTCCTAGGGGTCCTAACACATGATAAGGAGGACTAGGACCCCTAGGAAGTCTTCATGACCCATTTTGACACATTTGAATGCTCAAGTGTGTCCAAAGGCATCGTAGGACCCCTTAGGACACACTTGAGCATTCCAATCTATCAAAAGGAGTCATGGGGACTTCATAGGGGTCCTAACACATGATAAGGCCTATTAGGACCCCTAGGAAGTCCCCATGGCCCCTTCTGACACATTTGAATGCTCAAGTGTGTCCGAAGGGTCCGTAGGACCCGTTATGTCACAATTAAGCATTTCAATGTGTCAAAAGGGATCATGGGGACTTCCTAGGGGTCTTAACGTGAGATAAGGCATATTAGGACCCCTAGGAAGTCCCCATGACCCCTTCTAGCACATTTTTATGCTCAAATATGTCTGAAGGCATTATAGAACACCTTAGGACACACTTGAGCATTCCAATGTGTCAAAAGGTGTCACGGGGACTTCCTAGGAGTCCTAACACATGATAAGGCCTATTAGGACCCCTAGGAACCCCCCATGACCCCTTTTGACATATTTGAATGCTCAATTGTGTCTGAAGGGGTTGTAGGACCCCTTAGGAGACACTTGAGCATTCCAATGTGTCCGCAAGGGTCACATGGACTTCCTAGGGATGCTCACATGTGATAAGGCATTCTAGGATCCCTAGGAAGTCCTCATGACCCCTTTTGACACATTTGAATTTCCAACTATGTCTAAAGGTGTTGTAGGATGCCTTTAGACACACTTGAGCATCCCAATGTGTCAAAAGGGGTCATGAGGACTTCCTAGGGGTCCTAATAGGCCTTATCGCACATTAGGACCCCTAGGAATTCCCTGTGACCCCTTTTGACACATTAGAATGCTCAAGTGTGTGATAAGGGATCCTATGGCCCCTTCGAACATAGTTGAGCATTCAATTATGTCAAAAGGGGTCATGGGGACTTCCTAGGGGTCCTAATAGGCCTTATCATGTATTAGGACCCCTAAGAAGTCCCTGTGACTCCTTATGACATGGTGGAATGCTCAAGTGTGTCCTAAGGGGTCCTACGATGCCTTCAGAATCACTTGAGTATTCAATTGTGTTAGAAGAGGTCATGGGGACTTCCTAGGGGTCCTAATAGGTCTTATTGCATGTTAGGACCCCTAGGAAGTCCCCGTGACCCCTTTTGACACATTGGAACACTCAAGTGTGTCCTAAGGGGTCCTACGATGCCTTTGGACACACTTAAACATTGAAATATGTCAAAAGGGGTCATGGGGACTTCCTAGGGGTCCTAATACACCTTATCACTTGTTAGGACCCCTAGGAAGTCCTTGTGAACCCTTTAGACACATTGGAACGCTCATGTGTGTCCCAAGGGGTCCTATGACGCCTTTCAAAAAATTTGAGCATTGAATTGTCTCAAAAGGGGTCATGGGGACTTCCTAGGGGTCCTAATAGGGCTTATCGCACATTAGGACCCCTAGGAAGTCCCCATGACCCCATTTGACACATTAGAATGCTCAAGTGTCTCCTAAAGGGTCCTACGATGCCTTCAAACACACTTGAGCATTCAAATGTGTCAAAAGGTGTCAATGGGACTTCCTAGGGGTCCTAGTATGCCTTATCATGAGTTAGGACCCCTAAGAAGTATTTATGACCCCTGTGGACACATTGGAACACTCACGTGTGTCCTAAAGGGTCCTGTGGCACCTTCGGACATACTTGAGCATTCAAATGTGTCAAAAGGGGTCATGGGGACTTCCTCGGGGTCCTAATAGGTGTTATCGCACATTAGGACCCCTAGGAAGTCCCCATGACCCATTTTGACAAATTAGAATGCTCAAGTGTGTTATAAAGGGTCGTACGGCCCCTTCAAACAACTTGAGCATTCAAATGTGTCAAAAGGGGTTATGGGAACTTCCTAGGGGTCCTAGTAGGCCTTATCATGAGTTAGGACCCCTAGGAAGTCCCAGTGACCCCTATATACACATTGGAATGCTCAAGTGTGTCCTAAGGGGTCCTACGGCCCCTTCAAACACTCTTGAGAATTCAAATGTGGCAAAAGTGGGCATGAGGACTTCCTAGGGGTCCTAATAGGCCTTATCACGTGTTAGGACCCCTAGGAAGTCTCTGTGACCCCTATGGACACATTGGAATGCTCAAGTGTGTCCTAATGGATCCTACGACCCCTTCAGACACACTTGAGCATTGAAATGTGTCAAAAGGAGTCATGGGGACTTCCTAGGGGTCCTAATAGGCCTTATTGCACATTAGGACCCCTAAGAAGTCCCCGTGACCCATTTTGACACATTGGAATGCTCAAGTGTGTCATAAGGGGTCCTGCAGCCCCTTCGAACACACTTGAGCATTCAAATGTGTGAAAAGGTGTCATGGGGACTTCCTAGGGGTCATAATAGGCCTTATCACATGTTAGGACCCCTAGGAAGTCCCCGTGACTGCTTTTGACACATTAGAATGGTCAAGTGTGTCGTAAGGGGTCCTACAATGCCTTCGGACACACTTGAGCATTCCAATCTGTGAAAAGGGTTCACGGGGACTTCCTAGGGTTCTTAGTAGGCCTTATCATGTGTTAGGACACCTAGGAAGTTCACGTGACCCCTGTGGACACATTGGAACACTGAAGTATCTCAGAAGGGGCTGTAGGACCCATTAAGACACACTTGAGTGTTCCAATGTTTCCAAAGGGGTCACAGGGACTTCCTAGGGTTCCTAACTCATGATAAGGCCTTTTAGGACCCCTAGGAAGTCCCCATGACTCCTTTTGTCACATTCGAATGCTCAAATGTGTCTAAAGGGTCCGTAGGACCCCTTATGACATACTTGAGCATTCCAATGTGTCAAAAGGGGTCACAGGGACTTCCTTGGGGTCCTAATCTATGATAAGGTCTATTAGGACCCGTAGGAAGTTTCTATGACACCTTTTGACACATTTGAATGCTAAAGTGTGTCAGAAAGAATTGTAGGACCCCTTAGGACACACTTGAGCATTCTAATGTGTCCACAAGGGTCACTAGGACTTCGTAGGGGTCCTTACCCATGATAAGGTGTACTAGGAACCCTAGGAAGTCCTCATGACCCCTTTTAACACATTTGAATGCTCAAGTGAGTCTAAAGGGGCCATATGACCCCTTATGAGACACTTGAGCATTCTAATGTGTCAAAAGGGGTCACTTGGACTTCGTAGGGGTCCTAACTCGTGATCAGGCCTATTAGGACCCCTAGGAAGTTCCCATGACCCTTTTTGGCACATTTGAATGCTCAAGTATGTTCGAAGGGGCCATAGGACCCCTTAGGACATACTTGAGCATTCTAATGTGTCCATAGGGGTCACTGGGACTTCATAGAGGTCCTAACGTGGGATAAGGCGTATTAGGACTCTTAGGAAGTCCCTATGACCCCTTTTGACACATTTGAATGCTCAAGTGTGTCCAAAGGGGCCATAGGACCCCTTAGGACACACTTGAGCATTCCAATGTGTCCATAGGGGTCATGGGGATTTCCTAGGGGTCCTAATGCATTATAAGGTGTATTAGGACCCCTAGGAAGTCCCCATCACCCCTTTTGACACATTTGAATACTCAAGTGTGTCCAAATGGGCTGTAGGACCCCTTATGACATAGTTGTGCATTCCAATGTGTCAAAAGGGGTCATGGGGACTTCCTAGGGGTCCTAATGTGTGATAAGGTCTATTAAGACCCGTAGGAAGTCCTTATGACCCCTTTTGACACATTTGAATGCTAAAGTGTGTCTAAAGGCATCGTAGGACCCCTTAGGACACACTTGAGCATTCAAATGTTTCCATAAGGGGTCCTATGGCCCCTTCAGACACACTTGAGCATGCCAAGGTGTCCATAGGTGTCACAGGGACTTTCTATGTGTCCTAACACGCGATAAGGCCTATTAGGAGCCCTAGGAATTCCCCATGACCCCTTTTGACACATTTGAATGTTCAAGTTTGTTTGAAGAGGTCGTAGGACCCCTTAGGACACACTTTAGCATTCCAATGTGTCTACAGGGGTCCTAATGTGGGATAAGGCATACTAGGACCCCTAGGAAGTCCCTATGATCCCTTTTGACACATTTGAACACTCAAGTGTGTCTGAAGGCATCATAGAACCTCTTAGGATACATTTGAGCATTCGAATGTGTCAAAAGGGGTCACAAGGACTTCCTAGGGGTCATAACATGTGATAAGGCATAGTAGGACCCCTAGGAAGTCATATTATTTTCATGCATAACTTCATTTATGTCTGCTCTGGGAGGAAGATTATAATTTCCATATTCCCGCAAGCCCTGAAATATTTTCATCATTATCACTCTTGACCTTTGCTCTCTCAATTTAGTTCTCTCCCTCTCCACTGCACTCAGCTTAGCCATGCTTACCTTCTCTTTAACAGAGATTCTCCAAAATTTGCAAAATCCTTACCCGCTATCAAATCCTGACCTATGTCGTGCAAAATAAGCAAAGCAAGTGAGATGAAAGGGAAGTATGGATCAAATAGTGAAGGTGCATCAAATCGGATCAATATCATAATATATGCAGAAAATATTATTACAGACAAAAATATTTGTATAAACTAATGGGAAAGAGTGGGAAGAGCTTCTTGGACCCATGATAGAAACTATTAAGGAATTACATGATATATTACTCAACGGTGCAAGGAATATTATTGATGAACATGGGATTGCAGCTACATCTATTCAATATATAGAGGAAGATATAGAAAATCTTCTTAATAGAGAGATTAATGTGAGAGAAAAGGACATTTCATAAGAAAATGGTTATCTTGGTGCCATCCAAGGTATGCCAATTACTCAGGACGAAGAGATAAAGTCCATAGTTAATGGGAAAGAATGGGAAGAGCTTCTTGGACCCATGATAGAAGTTATAGATAAGGAGGAAGAGCTAGGAAGGGGAAAATGACAAAGGAAAGAAGTAAGATATGCACGTGTGAGCCTATGTCAGATGATGATGATGATGAGTACTCACCATCTGCTAGTAGCTCAAGTAACAAGTGCTGTGGAATTATCCACAAAGCAATGTGAAATGAAGCCTCAAATTGGTTTAGCAGGCAAAGAATTTGGTCATGCACTTCATTCTAGCACCAGAAATATTTCTATTAGAAATGCCTATTCGTTAATGACCTTGCATTTACGGGACTTGGGAAACTAGGTTTCTATGTTGGGCATTATCCCTCAAATGTAAGTTCATTGCCACCTTTGGCAAGGCAGTCTCACTCCTCATTTTACAACAAAGGGCAGCCATCTATGGTCCAAGGTTTTAATTTAGCTGACAAGTGGAGAGCTTCTCAAGGTACTGATCTCTTTCATAGAGAAGTTCCTGATTCATCTTGAGGTTCTTGTTTATGTGAACAACACCTTGGAGGTCCACAAATAGACCCATTGATTTCACAAATTGGTAAAAGGGTAGATGCAATTTTTGAAAGAGTATCCCAATTGAAGAGAAATTGAAATTCCAGTGAGCATAAAGTTATTGCAGATCCAATGGGTGTATCTCCTCCAGTGACAAATATAACTGCTTCCAGAGACTTGAGTTTAAATGGAGACTGTCTGTTCCCAAACATGCCCCAATCAAGCAGATGAACCAGATTTTGCTTGAGTAAAGAAGATAGTGGTTTATTAAAGCATCCACAATAACCCACTTTCTATCAGTTACTACTTTTTGAGAAACTTTCTGGCTGCTTCTCTGTAGGATTTCTATAATATATAATGTTGTCATGCAAGTACATGATAGTTTTTGTAAATATTTTCTGTTGTAAAGGGTTAGTGAGCAATATCAAAGAAAAGTTTATTGCATGTATTATTTAGACACATATCAATTAGGAAACTATTTTTCTCCCATTACATGGCAGAAATGCCTAGATTCACTTTGTGGGTATCAATAGGCAGCAAGATGAGGGAAGAAATATTTGAGAAGAGGAAGTACAAATGTTACTATCCAAAACCATTTCGAGAGTAATATTCTTCTCCTAATTGTAATAAGAAACTCAAAATGTAGAAGACAACAAATAGTTGGGGCATTTATTTCCTATGACCTATGCCAATTTCAGTTCAATTCCTATTGATGATATTCTCAATGTGTAAAAATAAACTAATGTGTTATTTTAAAATGGTGTTGATTGAAATTTATGAACATATGTCAAATATCCATTTTTTTCCAGAATTTGAAATAGAACCAATGGTAATATAATCAAATTTGTGAATTTCACATCCAATCATTTGATGTTAATCAAATGTACAACATAGTAATATTTTTGAACCGATAAACAATCTTAGTCTTACTTCAAACCTACTCCTGTTAATGTGGGTTCTTGGAGGTATCTATTGAGAAATGTGTAGATCTGTAATGTCCCTATCTAGGACCTTACTCACTTTGCTTAAAAATCCTAATTAGAATTTGGATTTCTAATGCCTGTTGCGATATTATTTAAGTTTGCCTTGCTCCTTACTGATTAATGTTGTAATGAATTGGTTATCCTCTCTCTCTCTCTCTCTCTCTCTCTCTCTCTCTCTCTCTCTCTCTCTCTCTCTCTCTCTCTCTCTCTCTCTCAGCCCCCACCACCTTCTCACTCTCTCTCTTCCTCAATGGCCGCCCATGAATTTTTTAAATGGCTGATTGATTTCCTTTGCTTCTTTCAATGGCCATCGATGATTTTCTTGCAATCTTCCAACCTTTCATACATAGTTGTAAAATACATATTAATATATATTATATACCTATAAAATAATATGTAATATATGATATATAATGTAACATTTAATATTAATATATATTAAATAATAATATTTAATGTAAAATGTACATATTATATAATATTTAATATATAATTGATATTATATAATATTTAATATATATAATATATAATCTAATATATATCTAATATATAGTTTTTGATATATAATATATAATCTAATATATAATCTAATCTAATATAGGATGGAGAAATGAGTCAGAGAAAGGGGAGGGAAAAGTGAAAAATCAAAATTCTGCCGGTCTTTTTGAGTACCCCAAAAATATCGGGTACATGAAAATATTGGGTACCCGATTAGGCTCGGTATTGCTTTGTGCACCAAACCTACATGGTCAACTATTGAAATGTCTCAAAAACATGTTTTTCCCCTGTTTCTCTGAGTTCTAGACTTTGACCATGTAGCTGATGACTTTTTTTTCACCCCAATTTGATGAAACAAAAAGGGTATCTTCAGGAGATTATCAGCTTTCTATCGATATAATTGCTGTCAAATTTTGAATTCCGTAAGTAATTATTAGTTATTTTCTAATTGAGTTACCTCTAAAGTGCTGATTTATATACTGATTGAAAAATGACTATAACTTTCAGATGGTATAACATTTTTGAAATCCAAAAAATGCATCACATTCTATGCTTCACCTACTATAAGGAAAAAAAAATAAAATTGAATTTTGTAAAGTTTTGAATGAGTTAAGGTGGTCAAACACGGGAGTTTTTTTATTCTGAAAATGTTGTAGAAAAAAATTCATAATTAATTATTTTTTTGGATTAAAATTACAAAAAAATCTGCGTCACATCTGGGCATGAGTCTACTACTTATATATAAAATCTTATAATAAAATATTATCATTTGATTATGATTAAGGTGGTCAGACATACACCTACTTCTTATTTTTTTCCTGAAATTTTTGTACTACTGCATTGAAATCTATACTTTTCACCAATCATACTAACTTTATTTCAAAAAAAGGCCTAGTATTTAGAAACTACATTCAATTTTCTACAGATTCTATTCTTACAATTTTTTGATATTAGGTTGATAGCTAGTTAAAATTTTCATGTCAAGTTGACTAACCCTGATTTGCTGACTTTTCATTGCCACCTAAGGGCATAGTTTGGCCCCTCATGATCTTGCACATACCCTCTTCATTAACTTTATAACTATTTTTTTTATTAGTTTGGAAATGAATACATTATTGGCAAGAATATAAATGAAGCCATGTATCTGGGGCGTCTGTGTTTATTATAGTGAAAGATTAATATATGGTGCCACTGTTATTTATGGACAAATGACTTTATGGTTTGAATCAGATATTTGAAGATATATTTTAGCACAAGAAAGACTCTTGTAAACATGTCATGCTCCAAAGCCAATACATTAGCAGGAGGTTCCATTCTTCTCATTATTTGTTGTACACACAAGATCTTTTTAGTATGAGCATTAAAATGAAAAAAATATATTCATATATAATCTTTGGTGCTGATTCCTTCTATTTAGGGTAGTAATAGAGAAAAATATTTTCATTCACATCAAATATAATTGGTTTTGTGACCCATATTTAGCCACATCTTGTGTTCCTATATTTTTCCCATGAAGAGTTAGAAGAGGCTCAACATGGGCATTTCATTTAGTTAAGATTCATTTTGATAACTTTGTAAGTTGATAAATACCATGAAAAATAGTATTGACAAGGCGACAATAAATGCATGAGAATATTTGATTAAATGTAAAATTAGAATTGGAAGGATTACTAATAGAAAATTTACAATAATTTGAAATAAGTGTTGAAAAGAAAATTTATATTGTATTCTTAGTTGCACTTGAGTTATTGGATTTCTTAAGACAAGATTGGCCATTGAATAGAAAGGTAACAAAAGTATACATATCTAAGACCAAAAATTAAAAATTAAATCATTTGGGCTCTATTAAGTTTCCCTATTGGCACCTACAAATATGCAAAGTTAAGTGGAAAATTTATGCCTTCAACCATGATTCAAGGTTCATTTGATATTGAGGTAGTACTTTTGAAGGACCTTAGTGTAAACAAAAATGAGGGATTAAAAGGATGTTCATACAATGATCATAAGGATGTGGCACCAAATCATTTTATTGAGATACTAAATAATCATGAAACTCTCCTAGTTAGGACACATAATTCAGATTCTACTAAGTCGGGTTTAACTAATGGCAAGAATAGTTTTCTTGGTGAATGAAAGCCTCCCTCTTACCATGAATGGAATTCTTGAAGATGTTTTTTTGGAGTTTGGAACATCGAAGGATGAAGGAATTTCCATTATCTCAAGTTAGCTTCTTTCTTTGAGATGGTGTTTTGCATGAGAAACATTTTTGGCATTATTTTATTTTCTATTTTGTTTAACTTTCTAATGATGAAAATTTTGAAGAATGCATGTCTTGTGAAGACTCATTTTGGAGACAGGTTTGAGATTCGATATTGTGCTCAATATAGATTATTATCAAGAAAGATTCAAAGTATACTATAAAAACATATACCCTTTCATAGTCATTAGACAATGATAGAGATCTATTGCATCTCTTAGGGATCATTGCTAAATAATTCAACACTCTTTGATTCGAGAGTTCAGGATTGAGATCTTAAGAACATAGCTCAAAGATACACATTTTCAAGGGTCAATAGATAGCTCTATGAAGCCTTGCTTGGTTCAAGATTTGCTACTTCATGAAAGAATATTTTATTAAAATATATATTCATATCATGTAATTAGTATGTTTGTTTATGTAAGCCTTAAGGGGGGGGTCCCTAAGGCATGGTGTTATTTTTGTTTTCTTAGGATCAACGTAATAAGGGGGAGATATTAGTGTAAGTATATTCAACATATAGTATTACATTATCATTACAGTTGATTGTAACTATCCTCGATTAGTAACTATCCAATTGTAGATCAGTTGGTAACTATCGAACTATATAACTAATACATTGTATAGAAATATTCCTTTCTATATTGAATATACACCAAGATTTTATCATTTTCTCTATCAAGAAGTATTTTGTTGTTTCATAGATTTAAAAAAATCCTTTGACATTGTGCTGACTTTAGAAAATAATGGAGGAAGTCATCATCCCAAATGAGCTTAGAGTGGAAATGTATAGAATTTATGATCAAGTTAGATCTAAAATCATAACTAAAGAAGGTATCATAGAATGCTTTGGTAATGATATTTGCGTAAAAAAAAGATGCCCCCTTGCACTCACTTTATTTGGCTTTTATATTGATAAACTTGAAGAATAACTAAACAAAAATATATGGGAAAGGGAGGGGGTTAGCTTGTTGGATATGTGGTGAAGCTTCTTATTTATATAAATGATCTAATTCTAATCACATAAACTGCCCAAGATTTAAAAGAACACTTGAAATCTCTAGAGAGTTTTTATTAGGAGGTTCAAGCCTAAGTTCATGATTTCCTTTTTAAAGAGAAAGAAGCGACAAGTTAACTTAATCCTTGAAGGAGGATTTTAGACATTGATGAGGAATACAAGTTCTTGGGAAAAAAATTTTTAACAAGTGCAATTGGGGTACATCTAGAACTAAACATATACAATGTCAGTGCATTACATTATAAGTAGGTTTAGTTTTTTAGTTTGTAGTAATAAAACTACAACATAGTTATTAGTAGTTATGTAACTATTTTAAGCTTGATGTATTACCTATTTAAATGCACAATTATTGAATCTATAAACATCATGTATCTACTCTTTTATTTTGACATATGGTGTTAGAGAAAATATAGTTCTTGTACACATGGGATGTAAAGTGCATAGTGGAAGAGAAAAAAATGGGAGATCTTGAATCTGTTTGAATTGATTTCCAGTTGATCATATTTTTTCTAGTTCGTGAGGAGGTCACACTAAGAAGCTGAAGTCATATCTATTGGCATTAAGCGCATGATAAGACTGATTTATGAGGAAACTGAGCATGTACACCACAAGATTAAATTGATCACATGATTAGGGGATATTTTTTAAATCATTCTAGAGGATGGGCTTGATAATAGTTGGTCCTTGTAGTTTAATGGAAGACAATAGTCTTTGTTTATTGAGCCAATGTATGAAGAATATCTCCTATAATTGTAATGGTGTAGACAAGGTTGAAGGATATGTAATCAATTCTCATGAGGCATTTACCTATGATCTATTTTGGGTTACCTATAAACAAATATTATTAGTGATATCCCAGAGATCTGTATCTAGGCATTGGAGAATACTTAGGATTTCCTCTACTCGAATTGTACAAGATTATTTAATTAGTTAAGAGTGCAAGGGATTTGTACAATACCAATGCAAATGTTGGATGGAATCAATTTTTTCTTTCCCCTTTCTAACCTTTGATATGTCATATTTATTCTCTTACAAATTTAACTACCTTACGTTAGGGATATTTTTCTTTCATAATCCATTTCATAATGTAATTGTTCTACCGAAATTGGAAGCCCGTGTAAAGAAGACTCATAAAAAGTGGAAATAAATTTGTAAAGGCATTGTGTGAATATTAAGAACATCTAAAATTCTAAAATTGTTTTTTGGAATCATAAGAAAATTAAAATAGAAAAAATAGCTACTATTGTCAAATTTGAAGGACATGAGTTTCACAAGTGGAAAGTTAAATTACAATGGCCTTTAATTGACAAAGATTTATGGGAAATTTTTAGTGAAATTATCAAAAAGCCACAAGATGAATATGAAGTAGAAAAATAGATAGATTAAGATTATATGGCTATGACATTAATTGGTCTTAGTTTATCTGATGCATATTTGCATCACATTGATCTATTTAAGATATATAGATAAATATAGGATGAGCTTAACATTTTTTTTGGTTTACGAGCTTCTAGTGCCAAAATATCCATAAAGAAAAATTATTCAAGTTGAAGATAAAAGAGGAAGACAATATTGTTCAACATATAAAAGCATTCCATTCTCTTCTTAATCAACTTTGGTTTCATAAGAAATGTTGAGAAATTATATGTAGGAATATCACTCACCAAATCAAAGGATGGATGGAGTATGATACATTAGAACACCCCCAAAGGATAAGCCTCAAACTCAATCTAGATTAGCACAACCCAAAAGGATAAAGGGGTGCTAATTCAAGATCTACATTTGAGGATGTCGTGTGATTTGGGGATGGGTTCCTTTAAAGTTAAAATGTATATGGTATATAAAAATGATACGGAAATCTATGAAAGGAATTAATGTTATGAGAAAAAAAGTGACGACTAATAAGATGTAATATCAGATCTAACATATAAAAGTAGACGGAAGTTGAAAAGAGGAGCAATGAACTCACTTTGAAGCTAGAAGAAGAGGAGTGAATTTTAGATCTAGTTTTGACTATCATAGAGCTATCATAATAAGAAATAATGTTGGATCTGGCACCCTGACGCCTCTAACTTCTAATTGTGAGAATTCTAGATCTAGAGGACAATGTTGAATAAATTCAACCTTGTCCAGAAAAGTTGACCTTGTCCCGGAGACTCCAAATATGATGAAATATGTGAAGGATATACACCTGTTGTATAACTCCTGATATATGGATCTGAAACTTTTAAAAAACTATTCCTACACACAAGAAGAAGGGGAAAATGTTGTGGAAAGGGGCTTGCCTTTGTCAAGCCCCTATATAGGAATCAACCTTGAAATGAAATATAGGTTGCAAAGGAAAGTAATGTAAACAAGACAAATGTCAGATTTACCTTGAATAAAAATCCTGATGGATGTATGTAGAAATCAGTCAAATCCATGAAGATTCTTGAAATGTATGTTTTGAATGTATGGTAGAATCAAGGATGCCTTCACAAATGCATGGATCTACACTTTCCAATCCTAGATGTTGAATGAATGTATTCTTGAAATCTTGAATGGGCAAGAGGAATGAATCTTCTTGCTTGCTTGATAATTCATGTACTTGGCTATCATGGGAGATAAATTTGCATCAATGAGAGAATATTTCCTTTTCTTGAATGGATGAATACTTTGAGATCTTGAATTGGATTTTTACCTTCGAATCTTGAATCCAAATACTCAATTAGCTTGATTGCAAATGCTCTTGAAATCACCAATAACATACCCATAGATTAGATAGTCATGGATGCCAAACTAAGAAGCATTGATATAATTTTATACTTATTTCAAGATTCAATATTATTAGGCTGACCAAAAATAAAGATCAGGAAGAGAAATATCTGCATTGGACCTAGAACCCACTTAAATGCAATGCCCAAGGACAAGGATTACTTACTTTGACATAGTCCCGACATTATTAATTTTGAAGTGGATCTAGATCTTGGGCAGTGTGAATGTTTTGGGGAGATGAAATGAAAGATGCGGTAAATCAAGCATAAAGACATTCAGATCTTGAAATCACTAAAATAGGATCAAACTAGTCCTAAGGCCACCAATAATGGGTGCTAAATTTTTAGGATGGTACAACTTCTAGATATAAACTCCAAAGTTGTTGATGATGCCAAAGTAATCTTATTGGGTAGTATGCCTTCATGTTTTGATCATATCATTTTTACATTAAAAAAAATGAATTCTATTCTAAAACCAATAATTTCTTCTCTAATTGATGTAGGAAGTAGAGTCGATAAGAGTCATTCAATTATTGAGGAAAGTGCTTTACTTATGAGGAAACAGTATAACATTTCAACAAGGAAAAAATTTAAATGTTATTATTGTCCAAAAATTGGACATGTGCGGATGAATTGCATTTAGCAAGCCAAAGATCTTTTCGATGGAAAATTGAGGAAAATTCAACTTTTACTGCAGCTAAAGGAGAAACACACTTTAGTGACTTTATGGTTCATACAAATGATTCATATAACAATAAAAAATCATCTCATAGTGAAAAGATTAATGGAATATATATTCTTTCAAAAGTGGAAAACATCCATTGGAGGTTGGAAGCAACAGAGATAGGAGGATATCTATCATTCTGGTATCGAAGCACCCTAGAAGCATGTGTTGGGTCATCATGGCCAAATTTGATTTTTTGTTTTTTATTTGTGATATTTTATGTAAATAAAGTCATTTTAGGTCATTATGATGTATTTAGACATGATTGTGCAAGTTTGAGATCCATGGGGGAAAACATGTGAAAATTGCTAAAAACTTATCATTGTTGTCAAACAACTTTTCTTGCAAAGTCAAGTCATAAAGTCATTTGTTTGTTAGATGTAATTTAAAATATGGTTATTAACAATTTTAAATGGTTGGGAAACATATAAAAGGTCATGTAATGTCAACCCAAGGGGTTGGTTATGAATTTGGAGGAGTGAAACTGCAATAAAAAAACATTACTTATTTTGTAATTTGAACACGTTTTTCTCCGTTTCTCTACTTTTTACAAACTTGCATGGATATGTACCTACTTGAAAATTATTGGAGAATGAAGAAGAATGAATCTAGTTTATGATAAATTTGGTTGCATCCAATTTCATTGTGTTTCAAGAAAGATATGCTTATTTTACTACATACATGTTTGAAACCCTAGTAGGCCTAATTTGAGGGAGAACGTACCCCATATTTAAGTCATGTGTTCCAAAAAAACTCTACCCCATTTCAAGGTATGTTATAAAATGGCCAAATGAGTATTTTAAAGTGATTTTATTTTTCTTATAACAAGCCTATACTAAAAGTTATCTGCAAAAAAAGCCCATTTGCTACACACTTTTTGGTCTAAGATGACAGCCAAGCTTAGGGTATATTTGTACAAAACAACCTTCCCTAATTTTGGGATATGTCAAATAAGGACCAAAAGGGTATCTGAAAAATGTTTTATATTTTGGATATGAGGTATGATTCACAAGTTATCATCATTTTATCAGTTTTGAAAAACTACTAGAATTGGGGTGATCTAAGGAAACCACCGTATTTTGTTAGATCTATGTTCTTTGAATCTATGGATGGTTTTTATAGGTCACGTGGACACATTCAAGGGTGTCAAAAAGTTTTGGTAAGATTCTTCAGTGTTGGTTTACCAAAATTGAAGCTTTTAGCCAAGTATGTAGGCTTAAGGGCATTGAAGTAAATATGAGGTTTGGAAGAATAATAACTCACAATCTTGAAACATGGTTTCAAATCATTGATGATTGCCCCTACTTTACATCGCATCCCAAGATAGCTTCTCACTCAAGGATGATTCATTATAGGAGAATAAACATTTGCATTCCTTAAGAAAAGAGAGGGCTTGACATATTTGTGTCCTTGAAGAAAAGAGGGGGCTTAGCATCATATTTTCTCCTTCAAGGAGAAAGGGGGGCAATAATTTCTATGGGTGTACTTGGTGAATCCATGTTTGGTTCGTGATTTGTTGAGAACTTGAGGATGCATTCATCACACTAAGAGGAGATGTGGAATTTCAAAGGAAAGGTTTTCTCATGTGTAGATGTTTGGTTAGTGAGTTGTGTAATAGAGAAGGGATTATTTCCAAAATACTTGAGGAGGCATTTGATATACTTGGAGAAGATGTGGACTTTCAGAAGAAAGGTGTCTCATGTGCAGAACTAGAGGAGACATTAAACACACTTGAAGGAGAGTGAATTTTCAGTGGAAATATGTCTCATTATTCACAGGGACTGGGAACACTTTTATGTTCTCTCATGTTGTGCATATGGTTGGAGGTTCTATAGTTAGGAGATCCATTGATGCAGTTAGTTTTGTATTTTTAGGAGATTCTATAGTTAGGAGATATACTAGATTGTAGTTAGTTCGATATTTTCTGGGTGAGCAAGGAGAATTGGTGAAGGCACTTCATCAAAGTCTCTAAAAGGTTTGGGTTTAAAACCCTTGCAATGTTCCACTCTTGTTTGAATTAATGTAATAAGGGGGGAATGCTAGTGTATTACATTATAAGTAGGCTTACATTTTTAGTTTGTAGTAATAAAACTACTGCATAGTTATTAATAGCTATGTGACTGGTTTAAGCTTGATGTATTACCTATTCAAAGGTAGTATTATTGAGATCAATAAACATCAACAATTTGCACTTTTTTTCTAAAATACAAGAGGGTTGGAGATCTTCTTTCCTATTACAAAAAAGGTGTAGACAAGAAGAGTTATGGGATTTAAAAATCAAGAAAACTCCTTTTGGCCTACTAGTCATGTGAGTTGTACTCTATGGTTGTGAGATTTGGGAAAACAACCTTTCAAACCACAAGTGGAAGAAAATTGAAAGAATACAAAAACATTTTATCACTAGTAGTCTTAAATTTAAATCAATGGTTTTGTATGAGATTCTCTTGACTAAAGTAGGTATGTTCTTGATGGAGGCGTCAACGATTATCTATTTTTTAAGCTATCTAAATAAAGTTAAAAATATGGATAAACATCGCTGACACAAATTGGTTGCCAGGGAGAGGCGAGTCCATAGAAAGAAGACTTGGATGAAACAAAACAAGGAGTCACTGAGTAAATGAGACATTGACTTGCAAAAATGTCCCAATATTAATGTAGAGATAAAAAGATTTGTGTTAGAAAAATTCAAAGATTGCCATGTGGACAAAGCAAATGGGCTGAAAAAAAAGCCCACTATATGAAAGAGTTCAATCCCACTTAGGATCATGACGAAAAAACTTCTTACAAGTGGATATTAAGGGTAAGGCTAGATTGTTAGGGACACAATTAAGAACCGGGTCTCATCATCTAAGGTGTGAGATAGGTAGATGGTTGATTCCCAAAGAGGTTTGAGAAGAAATAACATATACTTTCCAACAAAAGAGTTGTTGAAACTAAAAGTCACTTTATCTTTGAATGTGTTGCTTACCAACATATTCGTGATTAATATAAGAACTATCTTAAGGAGGGTTGTCTAGAACAACTTTTTGAAGAAGCAAAGTTTCACAAAATTATTGATTTCTAATAATAAGAATCCATAATCAAAGAATTGATATTGAAAAGAACATAAAGATAGTCTGGAATTTGATTCTTATCCCTTACACTATTGATCTTATAGACATAATTAAAATTCATTCCTTTATTCATTCAAAAGGATCAATACTCATAAAGTAACACTGCAATTATTACATTGTGTGTTTGATTCAGTCAATTACGCAACTGTCTCAAAGTGTTTTGTTTCTTCCTCATGTCAAGCACTTGTTCCTCTCCCAATACGACAATCAATTAATTACATTTAACATGAATTCCACATCAACTCAGCATCCCCGATATTGAAACATAGGTTCCCATAACTTGGCTAATGTCTTCAAGACTCTGGACTGGTAAAAGTAGTGATACATCGATTTCAGTCATTCAATAAGACAAATGGTACAATAAGTCAGCAGCTTTTATTTTTTGTCCTCCCATAACTCCGTGAATTGTACATGTGCGGCTCGCTAAACGTGTGGGGTTATCTTATCTGGAGCTCCATCTTATCTTAGCCCGGTATTGGCAGTGCCGTGCCTGTGAATGCTGTCTACAGCCGTCGCGTCCTTCCAATTTCCGCCGAATTTTTTGGACTTTGTTGCGCAGTTCAGTCAATGCATTCTGTAAGAGTTCCAAGTATGTGGACACATTTTCGCACAAGAATCCTTCAGCCGTGTGAATGCTGCCGGTAGCCGTCGCGTCCTTCAGTTGCCTACTCCGTACTGTGTAGTCATATGTTTACTATGCTGTTTACCGGGCTGCCAAATTAAGAGGTTAATAGCTATAAAGGAAAGTTCAGTCATAAATTTTTGGGTCTATATAGGGGAGAGGGACTAATAGTTGTGGGGTTCTAATAGTCTCACTAGTAAATATACTATCCACTTTTACTCCACATTTTTACTATATATTGTGATTAAATAATCTAAATGTAAATTAAAAAAATTTCAAATGTTGATAAAAAATGGACTAATACTTGAACATATGAGAACCTATAAATGTTATTTTGAAAGAACATTAACAAGTGAAATAGATAATTTTTTGTCTCAAATAAAATATCATAGCTATTTATCATATGTGTGTCACTTAAAAACTAATATGCTCACTTAATAAAATAAGATGCCCACTTAAACAAGTATTGTTATCTTAGTGCACAAATACTATTATTATTATGTGTACAACTAAATTGGGGTAGCAAAGTATATGCATTAGAGTAATTCATATTAATAATTTGTTTTATCACAAATATAAAAGGTGAACACAACACTCAGTAGGAGAAACCTGAGCTTTGGTAGCCGAGATGAGTTGAGGAATTCTGAAAGGATGGATTAATATGGAAAACAAGCATGTGTGTTGACAGGGAAAGATTTGAAAAGACAGAGGAAGAAGAAGTGGAAGAGTATGCAAGGTGAAGACTCAAAGGACCTGTATGTGAAGAACCAGTTCGGGGTTTATGTGCTGAATTTCAGAAGATGTTCTTCCAGTCTTTGAGAACATCTTTTCGAACCTGGGGTGTTTGATGCAGGGACATTCTAGGGTACTCGGTAAATCTGGATGGTGGTGTGTTGATTTGGTTCTGTGTTACTCGGTTTCAACTTTAACCAACGGTCTCGGTTATTGAAGGAAGCTTGGTCACTAAAGGAACTCGGTGAAACCTCTGGCACTCAGTGGAACTTGTACTTGACGATGCTTGTGGTGCTCGGTCGACGTACTTGCTCGGTGATGCTTGGCGTGCTCGGTTGTTTCATTGGTACTTGATTGTTGCTCTGGCACTCGGTAGTTTGGGTTTACCAACTAGAGTTCTTGAAGATTTGGTTGGCCAACTTGGTGCATTTAATGTTGGTAGCTTTTGTTGTATTCTCCTATGTAGATCTTGAGGCAGATTTGGGAAGTAAGTGTGAAGATTAGATCTGGATCTTGTGAGATCTTGAAGATCAGATTGTTATCTGATAGTTGTAATAGCAAAGCTAGTGGTTTGCATGCTTAGAGATAAGGAGATTCTTTGGTGGCTTGCGAGCTCAAGTTTAGATCTTCCTTAGGGTTTCCATCAGTTGTTGATTGTTTTCAGAGCTGGACTAGCTGGGAGATTGCATAAATACTTTTGATTGTATTTGACACTAAGCCGGAAGGCCTTACAGTCGATCATGTTAATGAAAATTTAGTTGAAAATATTATCTTGTTGTGTTATTCCGCATTGTGGTGTTTGGTTGCTTGTTTGGACTGTCCTTAATTGGATCCTCCTTACATGTAGTGCGTCAGGTATGCTCCTATAGGATGATATTCATTGTGAAAATGTCACGAAAAATTCAAGGCTCTAAGATTACTTAAGTGAACCAAGTGCCACAAGATTACAAAGGTCATCTTTGCAAAAAATTAGAGATATGGTGTTGTGTGATTAAATGTTGATGGCTAACCAAGAAGAAATTGTTAGTTTTGTGAATTGAGAATTATAAAAAATAAAATCAAATTCAAGTTGATAATCTTATAAAAGCATCAAAATATATAGGGACATATTTAAAGAGTTCATGTTCATGTGTCCCTTTTGGTGGACATTGTTACAAGATACTAGGATAATGACACATTTTCTTAGGGAATAGGTGTGAATCCAAGCCTAGGAGAAAATCTATGTACATATGTTTTAAGTTTACTTATTAAACTGAAAATTATCATTATGTCGATCTCCACAAAACCTTGAAGTACCCGTCCCTGAGATGTCCCCACACCGGATACTTGGAGTACCTGAGTACTATGTTACTATGTTGAATGCTCAATGGTTTTGGTTCATTTTACAATTTTTCTATGTTTAAGTATTTCAATTTGGTATATTATACTAAAACATCATTTCATAACTAACATTTCAAGTTCTATATAACTAGTTCTAAAAAGACTTTTGTACTTGCCATATCATTTTTCTAAGTTTGTGATGGTTATAGACCGAAGTTTCCATAGCCCAATTTTTTTGCTTGTGAAGAAAAACCATGTCAGATAATATAAGCAAAGAACAAAACAAGGAGACAATTGCTAGATTATGGTCTAGCCTGAAAAGAAAAGGTGATGAAAAATGTTATTGTCCCTACAAAAATTGTAAGAGCTTAAAAACTAGAAGACTTTTTTTTTGTATTAACATAGTTTATAAACTGGGTTACATTAAAGTCTTCAATAGTATCTGGTTCACATCAAACCATTACATATAAGATTACATCAGACCTTTACATATTTTCCATATCGATTGTTCTGATAGTACGTTACAAAACATTACTGATGCTTTTTTATACAAAAAAGAGTTGAGTCCCTTTATACGACTGCAACATTGTTGTTGGATCTTCTATAAGACAAGAAAAGATTATATAAAAAAGTAGTTCCTTTGCTAACTTTGTATATTAGGCCCTGGCAGCCTTCTATCTTCAAGATGTAGATCTTTGATGAACTAATTAAGACTGTCAAGCTCCCTCTACCAGAGCATATCCTTGTGCATGGAGAAGTATTGACATGATATAATGTCCTCTTTGTGGATCAACAGTTGGCCCTCCATCATGAGAGTCATAAATCTATCCCTGAAAATCTCTAGAGCAGTAGCAACCTGTGACATGATATGAAAATGGGTGAGTTTACATCCAAACTCAGTAATTTGTCTCCTTCTCTTTTGAAAGATCTCTCCATTCCGTTCTTTCCACAAAAACCAAAGAATCTCACAAGTAAGAACAGACCAAAAAGTATTCATTTTCAAATCAAAAGACCTAACATAACTAGCTAAAATTTCAGACCAAGACAGGCTAGGTTTGTAATTTCAATCAACAGGAGACCCAAAGAAAATAGACCAAATACTCTGAGAAAAGGTACAATTAAAGAACAAATACTCAAAAGATTCAGGAAAAGAACAAAAATTACACCAAATAGACTCTCCTAAATTATGAAGCAGAGTGTTACCAACAACAAGCTTCTTCAAGAGAAAAAGCCATCTAAAATAGGATTTCTTGGGCTCACATGGGGAGTGCCAAAAAAAGTTAAAAAAGATTTTCCATTTAGGGACTAGGATATCCAGCCCCCAGCCAAGGTTCACCCTCTCAAAAATATCAACCTTATCTTTCAGCATATTATAAATATTTTTTGTAGAAATCTTGTGAAACTCACTACCATCCTTCCATTCAACCCATTGCATGAATTGTTTAGTGTTCATACTTCTACCAAGAAAGAAAGGGCCCACAACTTTGGATAAAATAGAGTATGTCTTTTTCTGTGAGGTAGGGATGTGGTATTTAGTGGATAGCTCCTCCCAATCTCCTAGTCGATTGTCAATCATAACATCCTGTACAAGAGAAATACCATATTTCAACCAATTTTTTGCAGAGAAGCTTTGAGTTAATGCCAAGGAATTTTTATTGGCCTCCACCCCCCACCAGACTAATCTATCCACCATAGAGTATGTACGGGGACCACCACTGGATCCCCTAAATAGAAGGTCCCTCACATGAACCCATGTTGCATATAGACTAAAACACCTTGAAACCAAAAACTGAGAGGTTCATGTTCCCCATCAGTTTGTCATAGAGAGGCACATTTTTTCATCCTTTACCTTTCTTGATATCTAATCTATTGATATTGTTTCTAACCAACACCTTACAAGGTTCATCACCTGTCACTTCTTCTATAACCCACTTGGAGGCTAGTGCCATTCCTTGATCTCTTATGTCTTTTATGCCCAGGCCCCCTTTATTTTTGGGCATACAACACCACTGCGATTTTACACAGTGTCTTTTTTTGTTACCTAGACCATTTGACCACAAAAAGTCTCTCATAATTTTCTCTATTTGCCCAGTCTGATAGTTGGAGAATAGCCATGCTGAGGAAAAATATATGTGGTGAGCTAACAATATTTTTTGCACAATCTGCACTCTACCAACTAAAGATAACGTATGTGTTTGTCATTTGATGTATTTTTTTCAATCTTGAAGTATAACTAGTTCCACATGTCTTTGAGAGATGGATCAATAGAGAAGGGGATGCCCAAATATATTACAATATCATTAGGTCCTATCCACCTCCATCCCTTCCCTTCTAACCATTATGGGGGAGTAGGAGACCACCCAATGACTGAAGATTTGTGAGGAGACACTTTGTCTCCCAAGACATCACAAAAGAACTGAAGCCTATTAAGCATGTTATCAAAGTTGTCTTCTTCCATGGTAATAAATAGTGTCGTGTCATCTACAAACTGAGCATTAAGCAGAGGTTCCTCATTTGGGAGAGTAATACCTTTTACAGGGGGACCTAGCTAGGGAGCTCTAAGAATATAGAATAAAGCATCAACAACAATTACAAACAAGGCTGGAGCAATTGGACACCCCTACCTAATGGATCTTTGGAGATTGATACTTTCAGAGAGATCACCATTCACATCTATAACCGTAGAGGAGTCTTTGAGTAGGATATTAATCCATTTATAGAAATATGGAGGGAAACCAAATTCTCTCGGCATTCCTATAACAAAGGGCCACTCAATCCTATCATATGCTATTTCAAAGTCTAGTAAAACCATAACTGCATTCTGATCTTCGCTCCTAGCCCAGTGCATGGCTTCTCAGCTAGTAATAAGGTTTTCAAGGATGAATCTCCCTTTGATGAATCTTTTATGTGTTGGAGATATAAATTCATTCAATAGGCTCCCAACTCTCCTAGCAAGAACCTTAGCTATCACCTTATATGACAAGTTCAGAAGTGTAATGGGTCTCCAATTTTTAACTAGGGACTTGTCATCCTCCTTGGGAAGCAATTTAATAACACCCCTATTGATGTTAGGACCAAGAGATCCTTGCCTGAAGGCTTCCTCATATAACTCTAGTAATTCATGCCCAATCCATTCCAAGTTGTGCTTATAGAACTCAGCAGGGAGGCCATCTGGCCTGAGGGCTTTATCATTGGCCAGAGATTTGATTGCATATTCTATTTCCTCCAAGGATACCAGCAGATTGAGTTTACTAGCCTCCAAATCCTGGATCTTTTTGGGGATCGGCTTAAGATAGTCCTCCATTTTCCTGATATTGTGTTCACTAAATTCTGAAGAAAATAGATTTTTATAGAAGCTAAAAAAGGCTTCTTTAATGCTACTTGGATCCATAGAAAATTCCCCATTGATTTGAATACCTTCAATACATTCTCTCTTATGTTTGCTTCTAATGATATTGAAGAAATATTTAGAACCTTTATCGCCACCTTTCATCTAATTCATCCTGGCTCTTGCCTTCTGGCCATTAATCTTATATTGTTCATTATTCCTTAATTGACATTTAAATTCCTTAATCTTTTCCTCCAATTGGGGGTCAGATCCCTTGTTTTGCAATTCTTTTTCAGTAGAGTTAAGGGTACATTGAAGGGCATGCTCTTTCTGATTTCTGATAATATCCTTTTGTTTCCCCACTATCTGATACATTTTCCTCCAAGACTACACTAAGTGACTCCACATATCCACATGATTCAACCCATGGTTACAAAGTTTACATAGACTAGTAACCATTCTGATAGCATCATTAGTGTCTTCATCATTTAGAAGCGAGGTTTTTATTTTAAATCTAGTTTTCTTCTTAACAGGATAGGCCTCAACTTCACAATCCAAGGAGATTAATGCATAAATTGGGTGGTGATCTGACATAGATGTGGGGGAGACACTCATAGGGGCCTTGTCATTTTTTTTTCTCAAAGGAGAAAATAGATTCTTCTGCATACATCTTGTCTAGCCTACAATAGACTCTCTGTTGCCCTACCTGGTTGTTACACCATGTGAACCATATATCTGAGAAGGAGTTCTTTTTACGCCTGAGGGGATCTTCAATCCTAAATTTTCTCTTAAAGTTGGACCATAAAAATAGTTCATTCCCTCTCGAACCATGAGCATTGCCTCCACACTTACCCTCTCTACTTTCTACCATGTTGAAATCTCCAACAAAGATCCAGTGTTCTTTAGGAAGGCCATTAATTAGCCATTCCCATAAGGTGGCACGTTCTCTATAGTCACTAGGGGCATAAATGTTGCACACTCCAATTAGAACATCCTTGTTATTAAATATAACCCATAATGCTCTGTGATAGGGAGAGGACCCATTTGAGTTGATTTTGTCATCCCACTAAGGTCCTACCAGAATGTCAATGCCTCCTTTACCTCTAGGGTGATTAGAATGAAAACCAATAGCCCTGTCCCAGATAAATTTCATAATGGTAAATGCTTGAAATCCAACTATCTTAATCTCTTGTAGACATACAATATCCTTTGCTTTGAGATTATTACACCATTTCATGACCACATACTTTCCATCAGACATCTCTAGCCCTCTCACATTCCAACTATGTATGTGCATCATTGAGGTAACATTTTAGGGTTGTTATAGAGCCTATTAAAACAATCTGGCATATTCTTCTAAGAATTCCTGCTATCATTTGACAAGAATTATCTTTCAACCATCTTCCTTTTCTTTTTTTTGACCTCGGTGAATGGCTCCTCAATCAAGGGTGTTGCTGTTCCATTATTATTCTTGTGACCATTGGTCATTTTAAAGGCTCTTGAGATTCCCGTCTCTCTATGTAGGGGCCCATTAGAGGTCCTCCTAATACTCACAGCTTTATCATTAATAAAACTTAAAGAAATTTGTTGGGCATTCGGCTTGGGAGGGGCCAGGAATTTTTCATCACTTTTGCCACTAGTTTTCTCAAGATTGTTACTTGGTTGACAATCAGCTAGGGATTCATGAAAACCCTTGTTTATGGCCACTAGATCCCCTCCTTCAAATAGAGGATTATTCATACAGACAAAGACATCATTATCCAGTTTATCCTGACTGGTATTATTCTTTGTATTCACATTCGGCTCCGGACCTAATATTTTACCATTATCTGTAACCACCTCTTCAACTCTAGAATTATTAGCATCTTTCTCTCTATTAGGGTCATTAATCTCTGGACTAATTCTTTTACCATTAGTTTTCAATTTACTAGCAAAAATGGGGTTCTGAGAATCCCGCAGGGCCGGGCACTCTCTTTTCGAATGGTTGTTCTTCTTACAATGAAAGCATGAACCTAAATCTCCTAATAGTGAAATTTCCCAGGAAAATTTTTCGTCCTCTAGGTCCATCGAAATGATATTTGGGAATTCAATTTCTGGTTCAAGGGCCATCAAAATTCTTGCGTTCAAGTGGGGTAACGTATATCTTGCCTCCTCAATTTGCAGAACATAACTGAGGGGGTGTACAATATGAGAGATGAACAGCCAGAATTTAGATTGGAGATTTTTAATCTCAATCCAATGGGAAACAGAGCGGGCCACAACCTGCTCTACTTCCCCTTTGGCTGACCATTGAAGGGCTTTAAAGATGGAACGACCCACATTTCAGTGCTTCTTCTTGAGCACTCTTTCCTGCATAGCATGTGTTTTAAAGAAAATGACAAATAGACCCTTTTGAATGATCCCGCAAAAAATGACTCAAATTCCTAATTTCTTCCCCCAAACATGAGCAATCCAGTCATTAAAAAACTTTCTTGTAGGAAGAGAATCCTTTTTTAAGAAAACAAAGAAAATTGCAATTTCTTTAAGCTGCAACTGTTCCTTTCTAATGGCTTTTACCATATCGTCATTAGGGGAAAGTGAGAGAGTTCAAAGTTCATGGGGCGAGCTTACCAGTTCTACACTCTCCGCCTTCAGCCGCTTTACTCCCAGTGGCATCCCCATCCAGTCTATCTCCATCGGTTGCGGGCCATAGAAGGGACTCTTTTCCAGCGCAGAAGACTCCATTGAATGCGACCAACAAAGGGCATTTAGGTCATGGTTTCTCTGCAAGCACGTCCTTGTATGACAGCTTATCTTCCACCTTTCCATTATAAATCTGTACGGAATTCCCCTGACACGTTTGGGTATTATTATCCTGACACCCTCCATCAATAACTCCACCAATATCCATGTTTAATACTTTTCCATCATTCGTCTGCGCTACTCCGAACTCACACACGAGTGAACCAGGCTAGGAGTCGAGAGGACCCGACTCCAAAGACATTTCTATTTAACCCTAACCACACCATAGGAAAAAAAAACAAAAACAATGGAGGCAAAGAAAGAAAAACAAAAGGTGACCTAACCACACAAAGAAAAATGCAGGGCAAAAGACCACGAAAAACAATGAAAGCACGTAGGAAAACAAAAGGGAGCCACGAGGTCTGCACAGAGTACGACAAAAGAAACATGCAACACCTCAGCCTCGGGAGTCGTACGGTTGCAGAGCCCCATCTAAGAAAAAACTAAAAGACTTATAATCAGAACAACTAAGAAACATTGTAGGGAACATGGTCACATTGAAGGGGGGCATGATTATCGTCCATTGATAAGTTGTTCATTATATCATTTTAACAATTTGTATACATAGGAAATCACTTGATGATGAGACCATGATCATGGTTTATTTATGTTGATCATTTTTATATAGGTGGAGCATCCTAGGACACATGATATGAACCACCACAACCCGAAGAATGTGGTTTTCCAAGTGGAAGAATATGAAGATGTGAATATCAAAGTTGAAGATTATGATCCTATAGAAGAAGATGATCATGCACTATAAAACACATTTAAAGATGATGGTACAAATACATTGATCCATGACACATTTAGTACTAGCACAACTAATCATGATGATCAAGATGACCTTGATGTTGTTCATGATTTACCTCTACTTGAGAAGGCATACGAGCCTCTTTACGAAGGCTCCCAAACAACTTGTCTCTGTTGTATTGTTGTTGGTGAACTTGAAGGTTATGAATGGCTTATCTAACATAACAATCTCACGTATGTTAAAAAATGTCATATATGTCATCCCTTTTCGTCTATTCTTGTTGTAATTTCATTATAGTTAATAAAATGATAAAATATGTACCATTAATATTCTTTATATTAACAAATTATATATATATATATATATTTTAGTGTAGATTGATAAATGAATTTTTGTTACTACCATCAAATATTCTACCTTGCAAATACCCAAAATTATTGTCATTTTGAAAGATATTGAAATGGAGTAAGGGTTACAGGTAAGGGTGACTGTCAAGTTCCAAACGTGCCTGCTGATTGACAGAACATAATAAAAAATAAAAAATCCTTAAAAAAATCTATTGGTTGTCTACCGCATACGCCTAGAAACCAATTTTCTAGGTCGTGCAACACTGTATACATCATTGCTTACGTCACCACCATTGCGTCAATACTGGAAATACCGTCTGGGGAAAGGCAGGGGAAATGGCATTCTAGCACCTACAGTGAATGGACATGGATGCTCTGGCTGGATGGCCATTTCCTTTCCTTCTCTATATATACATGCAACAATGACAACAGTCCCCTCACAGACCAGTCTTTCTTGAAAAACTAAAAGAAAGTGGAGTCAGTAGAGGCTTTGTCACAGCTTTTTCGACTGACAGCAATGGGAGACGGAGGAGTGGTTTCCAATCCTACACGCCATGAGCATGAGCTCCATTTGACAGGAAGGCTCGATGCTTACAAAAGAAGAGGGTGCAAAGGACGTGGAGCCAATACTGGATATAAGTGCCGATCGTGCCCAGAATTCATGTTACACGAGACCTGCACTGCTTCGCCCGATGAACGCGACCATCCCTTTTTCCCCCAGAAAATCTTTCGATTTCTCCTCAAGACTCATGTTCGGCACGACTGTGATGCCTGTGGAGTCTTAATTAGAGCGTTTCTATTCCAGTCTGAGGATCGTTGGAGACTTCATCCGCTGTGCCTAAACCTTCCCCTGCAATTTGGGCACAGTGGTCACGGACATGATAACCTGCAGCTTTTTAATCAAGAGCGGGGGAGATACAGTTGCACGCACTGCGGTAAGGAGAATACAAAGTGGTGTTATCGGTGTCGTACGGTTACTTGCAGGCCAGGATGGACATGAACTGTGCTGTAATAGATATGCATGATCTGTCCCAACATGGCATCACACAAGTTTACAAGCCAAGCAAAACCAGGCATGTTCTGAAGATGGTTGGTAGGGCGGCTACAGGTGTTGCGACCTTGGTGTTGGGCAGCCTCATGAGTACAGGTGTGGGAGAAGCTACTGATGCTCTTACTGATAGGGGACGAGATGAAGAAGAAGGACGTGACGACGGAGGAGAAAGCCGGGAAGGAAGGAGGCCCCAACAAGCCTAGCGGTCCATGAAATGGCATCTGCAGCTGAGCAGACCTAACTGTTACCTAAAATATTTACAGTCCTATTTTTATTTCTCTAGCCACCATGTGCTTTTGAAAGTTATGGTAGGTAATACTTTTGATAGCGCATGTACTTCATTTTCCCTCGATTTGGTTGATGACCCTTTGATTCATGTTGTGTATATTTATGTTTATTATACTTCATAGTGTGTTATATCTATGAACACATTTTATGTGATCTACGCTATCTGTATCTAGTACTTTACCCCTATCTTGGATAAATGTTCTGATAAATACAATGATACTCCTTCTTTGTCTAGTCTTTCTTTGTCTAGTCTTAATGATTTATCTCTAATATTCAGGATAGCTTTGATTATTTTTATTTGATGATCTGCTACGCTTTTTTAACCAAATGATATCAGAAATTATGATCATGCTTATTAACTAACATCTAGTGATACACATGTACATGTGGAAAGTTCTTATATATCTCATGCTGCTTTAGTTCTTATGTTTTATAGTTATCATAGTATCGCAATCATAAAAATGAACCCTTTCCAAAATTTATCAGTAAGCCGGGGTTAATTTACAAGTGGATGATATCCTCAATCACCATAGATTAGCTTTGATTCCAGTGTTCTAACTACACATTCGAACACTATTTTTCCTAAAGGCATCCATCAGTGGGCTCTATTCCCTTTGTGTTCAACTCCTCAATTTCTTCCAACTCGCATCTTTGTTGATGCTCTGATTCTTTGACTGTGAGTGCCGTGTTCTTCTCTTTATTCCCCGTTAATACGCAGCAGTCCACTTTCTTGTCTCTCATGCCTCACGCAGCATACTTTTCTTTTTTAGGGTTTACTAATGCTAAAACGCGGTCTCTCTGTTTTTATTCTCTCTTGTCACATTCTGATTTAGCCGACTCTCTGCTCTGTGTCCCACTCAAATTGCACTTTTCTACTTTTACTCACTGCTCTTTCTGGCTGTCTTGATTTTTTTTCCCAAAGTCTGCTCATAACCTTTTACGCAGGGTCTTTTCATTTCTCCCTAAAGCACAAGAAGATCCTCTTGTCAGGACTTGCGCGGGATATGTAGCTTTCAATGTTGCCGTCTGGCGAAGATGAAGAGTTCTTTGTAACACCACAACCGAAATTAAAACTACCGTAGACATTTGTCTTGGCTCCAATGAATAAGACTGCAAAAGGAAATTACAAGAATGATAAAATTGACTATGGTTCAGGTTTTGATTTAATGAGCAAACATTAGAAAACATCTCAAAATGCCCTGCAGGAAATGAACACAAGAATGGTTAGCATGGTCATGAAATACCTTTAATGCATGCTAAGTGTTGTAACTGAAAAGCTTCTTCCAACAAGAAAATCTGGTTTGTAACTCGAATTAGTCATTGACATTAAACATTTTGTGTGAGTTTTGTAATTTCAAAGAATTATAAGTTATTTTCAGACTACATGCTACTACTATAACTACACCTTTTAAGCAATACAAGTTCCACATTTAATCTCCTCAACAGTCTTGTTGTATGCATCAGATAGATGGGTGGATTTTCTTTTATATATTTTTTGCAAAATCTTCAGGCCTTTGTCTCTTTTTCTATCTTTAGGTAGAAAATAATATGTTTATGCAGGTTGTAGATTGTATAAACAGTTTTGTTCATAAAATTTACGATCTTCCTTTGGAAAATTTGTAAACCATATCTTCTTACAAAGTTATGATGTGTAGATACATGAAAATGTTTGAGTTGTGTGGACAACAATTGGACATTTGAATATTTGTGTTTGAGACACAATAACATGTAGGTCCGAGCAAGATTTTGGTCCATCATTGTCATAGTTGTAGTGTCTACATTTTAGACCTATTTCTTAATTTAAATTTCCACCAAATTTGAATTCGTCATTCCAAATTTCATTTCTAATTTTAGTTTAATTTCAAAAATCTAAATTCAAAAATATAAAAAAAAAATCAAATTTATGAGTTCAAATAAATCATAAAAATACAAAAAACATTTTCAAATTTGCATTAGGTATTTTTGGAAATTAATATCTTCAAAATCTTCAAATTTCTATCATCTCATCTTTTTTCAAATCAACTTACTACTTTTTGAGTTTGAAAAGGAAATAAATCTTTTTAACTCATCTTGTGACTAGGAAATTTCCCAACATCGATAACTCAGGTTCCATTATTCTCAACCACTGATCCTAAATTTCTCAAAACAATCTCAATCGTCCATTTGATTTTGGAAGTTTATATAAACCCACCTTCAAACCCATTTTAAGGATCCTAGGTTATTGATGCAGGAGCATCCTGGGTGTAAGAGCAATCTTGCATCACCCAAAAATATTTCTATTTTTGTATTCAATAAGGGCTATCTTGTGCAGAGCTACTATTTATGGAAACTTGCTATTTTTAGAAAGTTGGTCTTATGATCTCAGAATGTTCTAATTTCACATATGGAGGTTCATCTCAGTCATATCAGCCTGCCAACAAAGTTTAATGGCTAGATCAGGTGTAGTTTTGAAGATATTGAAGATTTTTGGTATTGGCAACAGGGTAGAGAAACTTCGAACTCAATTTTGAAAGCTTTAGAGGCCCCGATTGAGGTCAAAAATTTGGGTGATGGGCACTTTACATGGGTCAAGCCTGTAGAGTGCTTTGTGACGTTTCTAGAATGGGGTTATAATAGCCAATCAGGTCAACGGGTGATGACTTATGGTCTTCGGAAGTTGGGTCACTTGAAATGGCAGAAAATAATTTTTCTTCAAAATTTCTGTTTGGGTTTCAAAACTCATTTTGAATCGACTTTGATGTAATAAATTGTAAAATAAAATAATTCTAATTTTGGTCGGCCCTAAAGGCTAAATTTCTATAACCTTCTCGGGCGATGGAAATTGTCTATATAAAGAAGGCCCATAGTGTTGTCTAGGGCAGTTCTGAGTAGTAGATCTGGGTATTGATTCGAGGCTTTTTCCTACAAAATATTGTAAGGGAATGCCCATGTGGCTTTGCATATTGTAATTCTGAAAGTTTGTAATTCCACATTTGTGGAGATAATAAGAAGCCAATTTTCTATTCTTGCATATTATTGTTGTTGTTTCTCTATTTCTATTATGTGTTTGTGGTATTAAGGGGAGCACCCTTCATCAAGTGGTATCAGAGCAGGAATTTCTGAGTGTGTAAATAGATCACCGACTGTGAGGCAGTTTGCACCAGGATCATGGTTAGGGTTTTAGCGCGCATCACAAAAATGCCTCCACGAAGAGAACGTGGCGGAAGAGCTGGTGTTGTGACACCCAAGGTTAGAGAGCTGCAGAGACAAGTGCGAGCATTGCAAGAAGAGATTCGTAGAGGAATGAATCTTAATGTCGGAGATGAAAAAGAGGATGAAGCTGAAGTTCTGAACTAGGAGGAAGAAAGACTTTTTTGGGCGATTTCCAAGATTGGGAAAAGACCTAAGATTGAGGTTCCTACATTTTTTAGAAATCTTAACCCAGAGGAATTGATCGACTGGATCAATGAATGTGAGGAATATTTTGAGTATGAAGATGTTGAGGATCTTAATAGGGTCAAATTTGTGAAGGCCAGAATGAAAGGTCATGCGAAAATCTGGTGGCAAGAAATTTAATTAGAGCGAAATAGAAGAAGGAAAGATAAAATCACAAGATGGGATCGGATGGTGGATAAATTGAAGCGACAGTTCATTCCTGTTGATTATGAGCTTGACCTACTAAAGAAAATGCAAAGTTTGAAGCAAGTAGGAAGATCTGTTCAGGAGTATACAGAGGAATTCTATCGACTCCTCATCAGAACAGGCCATGCAGAAGCTGATAAGGAGAAAGTTGCCCGATACATTAATGGGTTAAGGTCAAGCATTCAGGAGGAGTTGAATCTGGTTTGAATGAACAATATTGAGGAGGCAAACTAGTTTGCCCTAAAAGTAGAGGAAAAGCTGAACAAGAAGTTTGAGAGCAGACAAAATGGAAGAGGTCGTGGTGGAAGATCTGGTGGACAATCATATAGTGGCTGAAATGAAGATCCGAAAAAGAAAGATGAGGCCAGTAGTAGCTAGAATCAGAGAGGAAACAATTCCAATCATTTCCAAGATCAGAATAATAAAGATCAGAGAGGAAGAGGAAGAGGACAAGGTTCAGGAAGAGGAGGCTTCCGTGGAACATGTTTTCACTGTGGAGAAGAAGGTCATAGGGTATTTGAATGTCCTCAACGCCAAGGAAGGACAGATAAGAGGAATGAAGGCCAGGCTAGAGTTGCACATGTAGATGAAGATGCCAGATCATCAAATTTTGAAGATGTTGAAAGAGGAGAAACGCTAATTAACAGAAAAGTCCTGCTGAGTGGTGAGAATGAACCTGAACAAAGGAGGAGTCTATTTCACATTAGATGCAAGTGTGAGGGTAAATGCTGTGATGTGATTATCGATAGTGGAAGCACTGACAATTTGGTGTCAGAAGAGATGGTGACAAAGTTGAAGCTAAGGAGATAGAAACACCCACATCCATATCGAATTGCCTGGGTGTAGGATGACCATAAGGTCATGGTCAGTGAACAGTGCCTGGTAAAGTTCAAGATTGGCGAGTACCAAGATGAGGTACTATGTGATATAATATTTATGGATACATGTCATATGTTGTTAGGTAGACCGTCGCAGTTTGACAGATGTGCTATACACGATGGTCGTGCGAATACCTATTCCCTAACAAAGGATGGAGTGCGATATAAACTAAAACTAATGAAGGAGACTGAAGAAAAGGTATGTGGTAATGCAAGAATAACTTTTGTTGATGGAAGAAAATTCTTAGATGGTATGAGGCATGAGCATGTGTGTTTTTCTTTAATTCTAAAAGCTAGTAAAGAAGAAGTAGAGGATGTACCTATAGAGGTTGCAGATTTGTTGAATGAGTTTCAGGATATTGTATCTGATAATGTACCTGATGGATTATCACCTGTAAGGAAGATCAGTCATCAGATGGATTTGATTCTAGGAGCTAGTTTTCCAAACAAGGCAGCACACAAAATGACACTAGTAGAAAGTGAAGAGTTGAATAGACAAGTACATGAGTTGTTAAAGAAGGGATTGATTCGGGAGAGCCTCAGTCCATGTGCTGAACCAACAGTATTAGCACCAAAGAAGAATGGAGAATGGAGGATGTGTACAGATTCCAGAGCAATAAACAAGATCACAATCAAGTATAGGTTTTCATTGCCATGAATGGATGATATTATGGACTGTTTGAGTGGAGCTGTGTATTTCTCAAAGATAGATCTACAGAGTGGGTATCACCAGATTCAAATCAGAGAAGGAGATGAATAAAAGATTGCCTTCAAGACAAAGGAAGGACTGTATGAGTTGTTAGTCATGCCTTTTGGGCTAACCAATGTACTGAGTACTTTCATGCAGCTCATGAACGAGGTTCTGAAAATATTTGTAGGTAAGTTTGTCATTGTTTACCTAGATGATATTTTGATCTTTAGCAAGACATTGGAGGAACATATGATGCATATTCGTATGGTGTTTGAGAAGCTGAGAGATGAGAAATTATTGATTAACTTGAAGAAGTGTAGTTTTGTGAAGAAAGAGTTAGTGTATTTGAGATTTGTAGTTTCAGCAGAAGGTCTAAAAATGGACCCAGAGAAGGTACAGGCTATCCTTGAATGGCCTACTCCAAGGAGTGCTACTGAGGTAAGATCTTTTCATGGTCTAGCTAGTTTTTACAGAAAGTTTATCAAAAAATTTAGTAGTATTTGTGGTCCCTTGACTGAGACAATGAGAGGGGATAGAAAAGAGTTTAAGTGGAGTAATAGAGTAGAAAATAGTTTTGAATTGTTGAAACAAAAAGTTACAGAACAACTTGTTTTAGCACTTCTAGATTTTAATAAGGTGTTTCAAGTAGATTGTGATGCTAGTGGTACTGCAATAAGAGCTGTTATGAGCCAAGAAGGTAAACATGTTGCGTATTTCAGTGAGAAGTTAAATGATGCCAAGAGGAAGTATTCTGTTTATGATCAGGAATTTTATGCTATAGTTTAGGCATTAAAGAAGTGGAGACATTATCTGCTTCCTAAGGAGTTTATTTTGTATACTGATCATCAAGCTTTGCAATATTTGAATAGTCAAGGAAAGTTAAATCAGAGGCATTTGAAATGGGTTGAGTTTTTGCAGAGTTATACATTTGTTTTGAAACACAGGAGTGGAAAGTCTAATAGGGTTGCAGATGCTCTTAGCAGAAGGCAACTATTGTTGACAGAGATGCAAATTGAAGTGGTTGGGTTCAAGAATTTGTATCTAGAGAATCCTGATTTTGGTGGAGCTTGAAAAGCTTGTAAAGATCCTGTTACTCTAGATAGGACGAAATGGCTGGATTTCATCATCCAGGATGATATGCTATTTAGAGGGAGTCAATTGTGCATTCCAAGAAGTTCTATGAGGGAGAATCTCATCAAAGAGAAGCATAGTGGAGGATTGGCTGGACATTTTGGTCATGATAAAACCCTTGCTTTGGTTGGTGAGAATTATTATTGGCCACAGTTGCAGCAAGATGTGAAGAAGTTTGTACAGAGTTGCAGAGTATGTCAGATGGTGAAAGGAGTGAAGCAGAATATAGGGTTATATTAGCCATTACCTATACCAGAGAAGCCTTGGGAGGATATCAGTATGGACTTTGTTCTTGGTTTACCGAGGACACAGCGGGGACATGATTCAATTTTTGTAATAGTTGACAGATTTTCAAAGATGACACATTTCATTCCCTACAAAAAAGACTAATGATGCTATTCATGTAGCAGAATTGTTTTTCAGAGAAGTGGTGAGACTACATGGTTTGCCAAAGACCATAGTTTCTAATCAAGATACTAAGTTTGTTGGATATTTCTGGTGGCCATTGTGGAAAAAGTTGAAGACAGATTTGAAGTTCAGTTCATCACATCATCCACAGACTGATGGAAAAACAGAGGCGGTGAATAGAAGTTTGGGAAATTTGCTGAGATGTTTGGTTGGAGATAAGCCAACAGGATGGGATTTGATTTTACCACAGGCAGAATTTGCATACAATAATTCTGTCAATAGGAGCATTGGTAAATCACCATTCTAGATTGTAGATGGAAATAGTCCAAGAAATGCATCTGAATTAAGAAAGATAGATAAAGGAGAAATAAGTAGTGTCGAAGCTGAAGATTTTGCAGAATATTTGAAGAACATCTATGAGGAGGTGAGGAAGCATATTACCAAGATGAATGCACAGTATAAGGCTAAGGAAAATAAGAAAAAGAGGCATAAAAAATTTCAGGTTGGAGATGAAGTCATGGTTCATTTGTGAAAGGAGCAATTTTCGGTTGGTACATATAACAAGTTGAAAATGAAGAAGTTTAGACCATGTAAGATATTGAATAAGCATGATTCAGGAAATGCATATGAGGTAGGATTGCCTACTGAGCTAAATATTTCACCAGTGTTTAACATTTTAGATTTGACAGAGTATCATGAAGGAGGTGTTGAAGATGAGGTTGCAGCAGCACAATGGAGTATTCCAGCAACCAGTTCAGATATCAAGGAGATTAAAGACATACTGGACAGTCATGTTGGCAGAAGCACAAAGAATAGGACATATGAAGAGTATTTGGTCAAATGGAAAGGATGACCTGTTGAAGATTCATCATGGCTAACAAAGGAAGAGGTTAACCATCTTGGTTTTCCTCTGCACACCTGAGTCGTGACAGGGTCACTTCTCAAATTACCCCGAGTGTCTGATGCAAGAGCATCCTCGGTGTAAGAGTAATCTTGCATCACCCAAAAATATTTCTATTTTTGTATTCAATAAGGGCTATTTTGTGTAGAGCTACTATTTCTGAAAATTTGCTATTTTTAGTAAGTTGGTCTTACGATCTTAGAATGTTCTGATTTCACATATGGAGGTTCATCTCAGTCATATCAGCCTGCCAACAAATTTTCATGGCTAGATCAGGTGTAGTTTTGAAGATATTGAAAATTTTCGGTATTGGCAGTAGGGTACAGAAATTTCAAACTCAATTTTGAAGGCTTTAGAGGCCCCGAATGAGGTCAAAAATTTGGGTGATGAACACTTTGCATGGGTCAAGCCTTTAGAGTGCTTCGTGGCATTTCTAGAATGGGGTTATAATAGCCAATCGGGTTAACGGGTGATGACTTATGGTCTTCTAAAGTTGGGTCACCTGAAATGGCGGAAAATAATTTTTCTTCAAAATTTCTGTTTGGGTTTCAAAACTCATTTTGAGCCAACTTTGATGTAATAAATTGTAAAATAAAATAATTCTAAGTTTGGTCAACCCTAAGGGTTAAATTTCTAGAACCTTCTCGGACGGTGGAAATTGCCTATATAAAGAAGGCCCGTAGTGTTGTCTAGGGCAGTTCTGAGTAGTAGATGTAGGTATTGATTCAAGGCTTTATCCTACAAAATATTGTAAGGGAATGCCCATGTGGCTTTGCATATTGTAATTCTGAAAGTTTGTAATTTCACATTAGTGGAGATAATAAGAAGTCAATTTTCTATTCTTGCATATTATTGTTGTTGTTTCTCTATTTTGTTATGTGTTTGTGGTATTAAGGGGAGCACCCTTCATCAAGTGGTATCAAAATAGGAATTCCTGAGTGTGTAAACAGATCACCGACTGTGAGGCAGTTTGCACCAAGATCGTGGTTAGGGTTTCAGCGCGCATCGTGAAAATACCTCCACGAAGAGAACATGGCAGAAGAGCTGGTGCTGTGACACCCGAGGTTAGAGAGCTGCAGGGACAAGTGCAAGTATTGCAAGAAGAGATTCACAGAGGAATGAATCTTAATGTCAGAGACAAAAGAGAGGATGAAGCTGAAGAAGAATATCAAGAAGGAGAAGCTGAAGTTGTGAACCAGGAGGAAGAAAGACTTTTTCGGTTGATTTCCAAGATTGGGAAAAGACCTAAGATTGAGGTTCCTACATTTTTTAGAAATCTTAACCCAGAGGAATTGATCGACTGGATCAATGAATGTGAGGAATATTTTGAGTATGAAGATGTTGAGGATCTTAATAGGGTCAAATTTGTGAAGGCCAGAATGAAAGGTCGTGCGAAAATCTGGTGGCAAGAAATTTAATTAGAGAGAAATAGAAGAAAGAAAGATAAAATCACAAGATGGGATCGGATGGTGGATAAATTGAAGCGACAGTTCATTCCTGTTGATTATGAGCTTGACCTACTAAAGAAAATGCAAAGTTTGAAGCAAGTAGGAAGATCTGTTCAGGAGTATACAGAGGAATTCTATCGACTCCTCATCAGAACAGGCCATGCAGAAGCTGATAAGGAGAAAGTTGCCCGATACATTAATGGGTTAAGGTCAAGCATTCAAGAGGAGTTGAATCTGGTTTGAATGAACAATATTGAGGAGACAAACCAGTTTGCCCTAAAAGTAGAGGAAAAGCTGAACAAGAAGTTTGAGAGCAGACAAAATGGAAGAGGTCATGGTGGAAGATCTGGTGGATGGTCATATGGTGGCCGAAATTAAGATCCGAAAAAGAAGGATGAGGCCAGTAGCAGCTAGAATCGGAGAGGAAACAATTCCAATCCTTTCCAAGATCAGAATAATAGAGATCAGAGAGGAAGAGGAAGAGGAAAAGGTTCAGGAAGAGGAGGCTTCCGTGGAACATGTTTTCACTGTGGAGAAGAAGGTCATAGGGCATTTGAATGTCCTCAACGCCAAGGAAGGACAGATAGGAGGAATGAAGGCCAGGCTAGAGTTGCACATGTAGATGAAGATGCCAGATCATCAAATTCTAAAGATGCTGAAAGAGGAGAAACTCTAATTAACAGAAGAGTCCTGCTGAGTGGTGAGAATGAACCTGAATAAAGGAGGAGCCTGTTTCGCACTAGATGCAAGTGTGAGGGTAAATGCTGTGATGTGATTATCGATAGTGGAAGCACTGACAATTTGGTGTCAGAAGAGATGGTGACAAAGTTGAAGCTCAAGAGATAGAAACACCCACATCCATATCAGATTGCTTGGGTGCAGGATGTCCACAAGGTCATGGTCAGTGAATAGTGCCTGGTAAAGTTCAAGATCGGCGGATACCAAGATGAGGTACTATGTGATATAATATCTATGGATGCATGTCATATGTTGTTGGGTAGACCGTGGGAGTTTGACAGATGTGCTATACATGATGGTCGTGCGAATACCTATTCCTTAACAAAGGATGGAGTGCGACATAACCTAAAGCTATTGAAGGAGACCGATGAAAAGGTATGTGGTAATGCAAGAATAACTTTTGTTGATGAAAGAAAATTCTTAGATGGTGTGAGGCATGAGCATGTGTGTTTTTCTTTAATTCCAAAAGCTAGTAAAGAAGAAGTAGAGGATGTACTTGTAGAGGTTGCAGATTTGTTGAATGAGTTTCAGGATATTATATCTAATAATGTACCTGATGGATTACCACCGGTAAGGAAGATCAGCCATCAGATGGATTTGATTCTAGGAGCTAGTTTGCCAAACAAGGCAGCACACAGAATGACACCAGCAGAAAGTGAAGAGTTGAATAGACAAGTACATGAGTTGTTAAAGAAGGGATTGATTCAGGAGAGCCTCAGTACATGTGCTGTACCAGCAGTATTAGCACCAAAGAAGAATGGAGAATGGAGGATGTGTACAGATTCCAGAGCAATAAACAAGATCACAATCAAGTATAGGTTTCCATTGCCACGAATGGATGATATTACAGACTGTTTGAGTGGAGATGTGTATTTCTCAAATATAGATCTGAAGAGTGGATATCACCAAATTCGGATCAGAGAAGGAGATGAATGGAAGACTACCTTCAAGACAAAGGAAGGACTGTATGAGTGGTTAGTCATGCCTTTTGGGCTAACCAATGTATCGAGCACTTTCATGCGGCTCATGAACGAGGTTCGGAAAGAATTTCTAGGTAAGTTTGTCATTGTTTACTTAGATGATATTTTGATCTTTAGCAAGACATTGGAGGAACATATGATGCATATTCATATGATGTTCGAGAAGCTGAGAGATGAGAAATTATTGATTAACTTGAAGAAGTGTAGTTTTGTGAAGAAAGAGTTAGTGTATTTGGGATTTGTAGTTTCAGCAGAAGGTCTAAAAATGGACCCAGAGAAAGTGTAAGAGAAATCTTGCATCACCCAAAAATATTTCTATTTTTGTATTCAATAAGGGCTATCTTGTGCAGAGCTACTATTTATGGAAACTTGCTATTTTTAGTAAGTTGGTCTTACAATCTTGGAATGTTCTAATTTCACATATGGAGGTTCATCTTAGTCATATCAGCCTACCAACAAAGTTTCATGGCTAGATCAGGTGTAGTTTTGAAGATATTGAAGATTTTCGGTATTGGTAGCAGGGTACAGAAACTTCAAACTCAATTTTGAAGGCTTTAGAGGCCTCGAATGAGGTCAAAAATTTAGGTGATGAGCGCTTTGCATGGGTTACGCTTGTAGAGCACTTTGTGGCATTTCCAGAATGGGGTTATAATAGCCAATCAGGTCAACGGGTGATGACTTATGGTCTTCGGAAGTTGAGTCACCTGAAATGGCGGAAAATAATTTTTCTTCAAAATTTTTGTTTGGGTTTCAAAACTCATTTTGAGCTGACTTTGATGTAATAAATTGTAAAATAAAATAATTCTAAGTTTGGTCAGCCCTAAGGGCTAAATTTCTAGAACCTTCTCGGGCGGTGGAAATTGCCTATATAAAGAAGGCCCGTAGTGTTGTCTAGGGCAGTTTTGAGTAGTAGATTTGGGTATTGATTGAAGGCTTTGTCCTACAGAATATTGTAAGGGAATGCCCATGTGGCTTTGCATATTGTAATTTTGAAAGTTTGTAATTTCATATTTGTGGAGATAATAAGAAGCCAATTTTCTATTCTTGCATATTATTGTTGTTGTTTCTCTATTTCTGTTATGTGTTTGTGGTATTAAGGGGAGCACCCTTCATCAGTTATCTAGATTATCAAGCTTTATTTCTATTTTTAGGATTATCAAACAATCTCATTCTCAAAACTGTGAATTGGGACGCTGCAAAAATCAACTCTAAGTGTCATATATCTATGTCCCATAGAGTGTAGAAAAATGATAAAATTAAATAGGCAAGGTATAAGAACTATATTTAATTTGTTTATCTTGTTTTAGCTTCTTTATCTTATGCTTATCTTTTATCATTTACATGGTAGTTGATTTTAATTACTAGTTTGATTTTATTAATCATCTGGTGTTACTAATCTTCTCTCTAAGCCTTGTGCGGATTTACCTATAGTAGTTCGATGTAGATGTCTTTAATCACATTTCTTTGTTGTTTATGAATGGATGTGTTTGTCCACACACACGACATAGTGTAAGTGATTGGAAGTGTTTGTCCCCAATCAAAATAGTTAGTGATTATGATTGGATGTACATGTCACAATCATAAGTATTGTGTGTGTGTGTGTGTGTGTGTCCTTGTTCATAACCTTTATGTTGGATGGATGTGTTTGTCTCTATCCAAAATTAATGTAAGACCTTGGATAGATGTGTTATTCCCTATCCTTGGTTACATGGGTAGGTGTGTTTATCCATATGGACTTGGATAGAAGTACACTAAGTGTAGTGAGGCTAGTTCCACTATTGCTTGACATGAGTAGATGTGTTTCTCCCTACTCTTACCTTATATTTTTCATGAGATAATGAATGTGGCCATCAATTATTTTGATGTACTTTCTCCCCATGTTCACACTAAAGGGCGTATCAAGAATTAGTATTCACACATGGGTGTTTAGGTTAGCTATAAAAAAGTTTGAAAATAACTTAATATTATTGTTAGAATATAATATTGTTAATATGGTCTATTAGAATGTCATAGAATAATATATATATTATTAGTTATATGAGATATTATAGGTATGTGAGTTGTTAGAGATTAGGATTATCTTGTGTAATATTCTTCTTCTTCTATTTATCTTTGTCTCATATTTTCTTATAAAGATCAATCTCAAAAATCATCTCATACAAGTTCTATGAGGATGTCAGTCTCTAAATATCATGACCAAAACCCATTCAAGGGAATAGTGCATCAATAAAGATGTAATCCAAATATGAATGATGAACTTTTGAAACCATTACCTTCAGATGTTATGACACAAAATTGAAAAACTAGCACACCAAGTAGAAGCCTTGCAAACCAAAGGAACTAAAAATGGTTATAAGATCAATAGGATATATGTCGTAATCTATTTGACAAGATTTTGTAAATGCCTCCCTTTCCTGCAAATTTTGGATTACCAAAGTTTGATAAATATAGAGGAAAAAGAGAACCCAAAGACCACATTAGGGAATTGTATGCATCTTTCATAGAGGTTTCTTACAACAACACATACCTTATGTGCCTCTTCCCTCAGAATATCTCAATACTAGCAATGGATTTGTATGCTCAAAGTTTCCTGAAAATATAAAATCATGGTTCATGTATTAGCTGAAAAGTTCCCCACTGACTTTACTTTCAATATTGTCAATGAGATCACTATGATATACTTGTATCACAAAACTGCATACAAGAGAACCTTAAATTCATATTATTTTTGCAATGATGGCATAACCTTATCAGTTGATGCCCTTACAACATTCTTGAAGAGAAACCAGTGAACTTCTTCATTAAGAATCTCATACCCAAACTGATGTATGAATTGAAAGTTAAAATTTCCAACACAATTGAATAACTCATTAAAAAGGGGACATATGTTGAAAGATGTTTCATTCAAAAAGAGATTATTAAGGTTTGCAAAGATAACAGTAACAATGCAAGGTTTACATGGTGTAAGTGATTGTAATTGTTTGTCCCCAATCAAAATAGTTAGTGATTATGATTGGATGTGCATGTCACAATCATAAGTATTTCAAGTAGATGTGTGTGTGTATGTCCTTGTTCATAGCCTTGATGTTGGATGGATATGTTTGTCCCTATCCAAAATTAATGTAAGACCTTAGATAGATGTGTTATTATCTATCCTTGGTTCCATGGGTAGGCATGTTTATCCATATGGACCTGGATAAAAGTACACTAAGTGTAGTGAGGCTAGTTCCACTATTGCTTGACAGGAGTAGATGTGTATCTCCCTACTCTTAAACCTTATATTTTTCATGAGATAACGAATGTGGCCATCAAGTATTTTGATGTACTTTCTCCCCATGTTCACACTAAGGGGGGTATCAAGAATTAGTATTCACATGGGTGTTTAGGTTAGCTATATAAAAGTTCACAAAAAACTTAATATTATTGTTAGAATATAATATTGTTAATATGGTCTATTAGAATGTCATTAGATAGTATACATTATTAGTTATATGAGAGATTATAGGTATGTGAGTTGTTAGAGATTATCATTATCTTTTGTAATATTATTCTACTTCTATTTAACTTTGTCTCATATTTTCTTATAAAGATCAATCTCATAACTCATCTCCTACAAGTTCTTTGAGGATGTCAGTCTCTAAATATCAAGACTAAAACCCATTTAGGGGAACAGTGCATCAATAAAGATGTAATCCAAATATGAATGATGAACTTTTGAAACCATTGCCCTTAGATGTTGTGACATAAAAAAATGGAAAAAATAGCACGCCAAGTAGAAGCCTTGCAAACCAAAGGAACTAAAAAGGTTTATAAGAGTAGGAAATATGTCGTAATCTATTTGACAAGATTTTGTATATGCCTCCATTTCCTCCAAATTTTGGTGTACCAAAGTTTGATAAATATAAAGGAAAAAGAGAACCCAAAGACCAAATTAGGGAATTTTATGCATCTTTCATAGAGGTTTCTTACAACAATACATACCTTATGTGCCTCTTCCCTTAGAATATCTCAATAATAGCAATATATTTGTATGCTCAAAGTTTCTTGAAAATATAAAATCATGGAATGTATTAGCTGAAATGTTCCCCACTCACTTTGTTTTCAATATTGACAATGGGGTCACTGTGATAGACTCGTATCATAAAACTGCATGCAAGTGAACCTTAAATTCATATTATTTTTGCAATGATGTCATATCCTTGTCAGCTGATTCCCTTACAACATTCTTGAAGAGAAACCAGTGAAATTATTCATTAAGAATCTCATGCCCAAACTGATGTATGAATTGAAAGTTAAAATTTTGAACACAATTTAATAACTCATTTAAAAGGGGACAGGTGTTGAAAGATGTCTCAATCAAAAAGGGATTATTAAGGTTTACAAAGATAACAATAACAATAAAAGTACATTTCATATGATAGGAGCATGTTCTGGTCACAAAATAAAAATGTTACAAATGGATTTGTCAACACAAGAGATCATAAATGAGCCAGCTATAAAACCCCCTTGGTGGGATGACAACAAATTTTGTGACTATCATTGATCCAAATGTCACAAAACAACTTTTTATTTCCAATTGAAGCACTTGGTACAATATGTCATTGATCAAGTCCTTATCGAAGTAGAACCTCCATTAGGTTCTTCCAATACTAATCATACAATTTTTAAAGACCCATTAACTGACCATGGGAAAGGAAAAGCATCTAGTTCAAGTTCAAATTTGAAGTCCAATGTTAATTATACCCGAACTAGTTATGATTATACCATAAATTATTTTTATGAGTTAGACACACATGTGTCTACTATTACCATCAAGGAAAAGACTCCTTAATGTGTAGTCACTACTCGTCACACAAAGATTACTATGCCTGGAGCACCTCCTAGACCAAAAGTCTCGACTTAATATAACCTTGCTCACCAACTTGGCAACATAGATTTCTATCCTTGAATTATTGCATACGTCCCCTCAGCATAAAGATATCCTTGATAAATCTTTTAAATAATCCATTGTTCCCAATGAAATTGATGTTTACTAGTTTCAAGCCATGATAGGGTACTTTTCCACATCACAACATGTTACCTTTTTTCCAAACTATATCTCTCACTTGAAAGACTTGGCCACAATGATCCACTACACCTTGAGGTTTTTGTCCATAATTGTAAAGTCAGATGAGTCATGAGAGGTGGTGGAGAAGGACTTAACATCTTCACTTTGAGAGTTATCACAGGTCTTAGCTACACTGAAGTTGATATTGATCCATCCAAGAAAATCACAATCAAAGCATATAATGATGTTGAACATCCTTCCAAAGGAGTCAAAGTATTTCCTATCAGAGTTGGTCTATCTATTGAACACACATTGTTACAAGTCTTGGATCTGGATCTTCCTTACAACATGATCTTGGGACACCCTTGGATCCATGCTATGAAAGAAGTCCCATCTAATTATCACCAATGCTTGAAATTTTCCCATAATAGAGTGAAAATCACTATCCTAGGAGACCCTAATCCCTTTTAGTTCTATGCCAACTAAGAGATACTCCTATACAACAAGTACCTACAAATAGTGAAGTGACATCAACCAATTCCTCTAAGTATTTTGATGCATCTACCCTTACTAAGATGGATAAGGGAAAATTGAAGATTGAAGATAAAGGTTGTAGAGAGTATTCCATGGCTCAAGCCTTTCATATTGGAAAATTACCTCTTTCCCCAAAGACTTATGGTAAGCCAAAACTACTACAGAAAAAATATGCACCTGAACCAATATCCAATATGATCCCTCTACCACATTCACAAAATGGGGAGGATTGCATGAAGAAAATGTCTATGAAAATGTATCTACATGGATGTACCAAGATGAACAAGAACAAGAACCTACTTATATACTTGCTAAGAAGTATGGACCAAGGTTCACAATTATGCAGAAAAAAGGATATGATGGTTGTAGTGGTTTGGACACATATAAAAAATGAATTTTAGAACCTATTTCTGCACAAGGATGGTCTCCTAATTTGGGACTTGGATTTAAACCATTGCAAATTGGCTCTTTGAGTACTAATTTTCTAATTTGTGAAAATAAGAACACTTTGAACAATGACAAGGCATCTAAAGATACCCATCTTGAAACTACCGATTCCAATGACTAGGAATGGAGATCCTATTCTTCCAGCCCCTATGAAATTTACCATGTCTTTGACGACCATAATGACCCATCCATTGAAAATAAACATGTCTATGATACCCCCCTCCTAAAACTTGTCCTCAAGGCTGGATTGAAACTTTCTAGGATCCTAGTCCCGATGCTTCTAAGGATGAAGCTAGTAACATTGATGAAACATATATTTATATCTTTTCACTTAAACCTAACTCCCAAACAATATGCAATACCGATGATGACATCTCCTTAGTGTACCCCAAACTGATAGATTGGGATCAACAAGGACCACCAAGCTTGGATCGATTTGAAAATGATTAAGCAATAGAAGAATTCTTTAAGCTTCTAGAATACATGCCACATCATGATCACAAAGAAGGATTCACCATTGATCTTGATTCCATAGCATATTCTAGGGAGTGAACTCCATCTTCCAGTCGCAAAATGAAAAATAAAATTTAAAAAAAAAAAGAATAGGCCTTCTGGTGAAAACCAAAAGGTTCCATTAGACTGTGAAAAAGTAAAAATAAAGGATGTATCCAAGGTTGAAAACCTCTCAGAGGCTCCTGAGGATGGAAGATTGGATGTACCCCCGCAAAAAGAAAATTCAGCACTATTAATTGAATTGATAGAAGAAGTTAATTTTGGAACATATGAGAACCAAGAATTCATACACTTTGTAGCCTCACTATCAAAAGAAGATTTGAAAGTGTATGAGGATTCCCAATTAGTCACCTATCAAGTTAATGATGACTATGAAACTAAAGATGTGAAATTGGTGTCATACAAACAACTAACTAACTTCCTAAAGTCTCAATTTGTTACAATAATGTTTCAACAACTTCCCAGGGTACATACTAAGTAGGAAGATTCTATGGAAGCTATTGCTTCCATGATTGAAATACCACCAAATGAAGACCACTGTGAATTTATAATGGATTAGTTATTGATCCTTGCATTCAACATTCCAAAATCTGAGATTGTGTGTAAAATTGTTGGTCTCGATTCCCCTTGGTATCAAGATATTTATAATTACCTACATACCCAAATATTACCTCATGACCTTTCTAAGAAAAAATTATGAGCCCTAATCCGATAGACTGCTAGATATGTCATCATCAGTGATACTCTTTACAAACTGTCCTTTGACCAAACCCTCCTCAGATGCCTCAATTTGTGAGACACGAGGTCCACAATGGTATATGCAGAGATTATTTAAATGGGTTAAGTATTGGAAAAAAGATGGTAAGAGATGGATACTATTGGCCCACCATGGAGTAAGATGTACATAGCTTTGCAAAGAAGTGTTACAAATGTAAGATACATGGTAATTTGATTCATGCTCTAGCACAAGATATTCAATTAGTTATCTCTCCATGGCATTTTTCTCAATGGATATTTGATCTCATAGGGAGGATCACTCTGCTTTCTTCAAATGGCCATAAGTATATTATAATTGCTATTGAATATTTCACCAGATGTGTTGAGGCCATCCCTATGACTTATATCATAGGAAAAGAAATCTCTAAATTCATCCTTAATTACATCATTTTCTACTATGGAGCCCCTTTGGCTATCATCATTGATCATGGTAGCCCATTCTAGAATAAAGATGTTACAAATATTTGTGATAAATTCAAGATTTTCCATGGGTTTTCCATTATTTATTATCAACAAGGAAATGGATGAGTTGAGGCATCAAATAATACAATAGTCAAGATACTCCAAAAGACTGTCAATGACACTGGTTGAGACTATCACCCATAATTAAATTTAGCTCTGTTGGCCTATAGAACTAGCATTCAAACCCCCATTGGTGCCACACCATACTCTCTAGTGTATGGTGCTGAGGTGATCCTACCTCTTGAAGTCAAAATACCATCACTCAGAGTATTATTACAACACATTATAGATGATAAACAATAACAAGTGACTAGACTTCATGAACTTGAAATGCTAGATGAGCAGAGACAAGTTATATTAGTCCATTTTCAAGAATATAAAAATTGTCTCAAAAGGAGTGATAACAAGAAAGTTAGAGGTTATCATTTTGAGATTGAAGATTTGGTTCTGAAGATGAATTACAAGACCCAACAACAACGAGAAAATCCTAACAAATTTGAACCAAACTGGGAAGGACCCTACATAATCATTGTAGCATATGGGTTCAAAGTCTATCAACTTGAAACACTAGAGGGAGAACCGTTTTCATATGTAGTAAACAATATGCACCTCCACAAGTACTTCACATGATCTTGAAAAAAAAAAAAAAAAAATTCTAAAAAAAAGTAAAAAAAGTGAAAATGTCAAAAAAAAAGAAAAAGAAAAAAAGGGTGCCTTGATGAAAACCTGGTAAACAGGTGCCTTGGCATACAAAAATGGAAATAAAGAGAACTTTTGCCCAAAAGTGAAAACCTAGCAAATAGACGCTTTGGGAAAGTACCATGTTGAAAACTTGGAAAATAAGTGCTATGGTAGTAATTTGTTGCTCTAGTATCTATCTTTACTCCATTTGATCGTTATTAGTGTTTTCCCTTATCATATCCTTTTCCATGAATAAACCCTAGTTGCATTTTATGGCATGTAACTAGTTGATAGTCTTTGACATTTTCCTAAAAGAAACCAGTCAATATTTGTCTCATCCCTGGCCTCTATATATAGTTTGTATGTCTAGGTGTATATTCTTTGCATTTCTCAAATTTGAATTTCAACTAGGGGCAAATCTCTTAACATGGAAGGCTTATGGATTGCTCATTTTTATCAGATTGGACATAACAACATGTAAATACTTAATGACCTAAAAAATATTCTAAAAATTAAATAAGGACCTAAAAAAATCCTAAATATTTAATATGATCCTAGAAAAGACCTAAAAAAAATCATTAAATGTCCTGAAATCACTAAAAAGCATAAAAAATTTGAAAAATATCTTAAAAATTATAAAAAGTCATAAAAAATCCTAAAAACTGTAAAATGTCTTAAAAAAAGCACAAAAAATTAAAATATTTTGAAAACCCTAAAAATTAAAAATTCCTTTAAAAATCTGCAATAAACTTGTGCATATTCATCTTTCTTTTGTGGCTCAACCAACATGCATGCAGACATGAATTGAAGACTCATAACAAGAAGCTTTAATGCAATCAAGTTTTAACAAACACCAATCTTAATCATTTGATCTGACACTCAATCTGATTGGACTTGTTCGATCAATCAATCAATCAATCATCATCATCAACCATTCAATCTATCAATCATCCAACTTTGTCAATTAGTCAATCAATATCAACTTATCAAAAAGAGCACAAAAAAAAGTAACAATAAAATAAGAATGGGTGTTGGATCACATGTTTCTATCAGTATTTTTATCTTTTATTGATTTTCTTTTTGGTCATGTTCCTATGCTACTCGATGATATTAACTAATTTATGAGAGTGGCCAAGATGGTTCATGATCATTTTTTGTTTTTTCTTCTTCTTGTTGGATGTTCTCATGAAATTCTAAGGCATGCATTCATGTTATATAATCAGGTCCAAGATCACTAAGAGGGGAGGGGGGGGGATGAATCCGTAATCTAATAATTCAAACTTTTCATAAATCATTCACCAACTTATATCAATTAACATTGATTGCATGCATAAATAAACTAATGAAGATAAACATCCACAATCATGCAACACAATAACACCAATATTTTTCTCATGGAAACACTACTGGGAAAAACCACATGTGGGTATGACACCCACAAATAATTCTTCACTCTTTTGAAGTATGCCCGATTAAGAGCTTAGCCCTATTAAAAGCTTACAAAATTGACGGTTAAGAGAAAGACCCTGTTAGGAGTCACTTGGTTAAGGGATTTACCTCTAGCCCTATTAGGAGCTTTACTGTATTAGGAGTAACCTTGTTAAAAGATTTCAAACCCTAATTAAAGAGTCACATGATTAAAGGATCTACAAATAAGACCTATTAAATTTTACTCGATTAAGGGATTTTGTCTTCATGCAACTATTAGGAATCAACAAGTAAACTAATCTCGGTGTAGCATTTTTCCTTTTCTTATTCATATCCAATCAAGAATAGTACATCTACTTCTTGCAGGAAATCTCCAGTCTTCACTTGATCTTACCTTCCCATCCACGATCTAGACTTGTATTTTCTATTGATTTACATATAAATAGATTTCATTCTTATTAGGGGAATAGTTGACTTACAAAACATTTTTCAAATGAATTTGATTCATTCCTGCTCAATTTGTTGAACCCTTAAACATGTTAAAAATTTAGAACCTTTGGTTAACCATCCGTGTCATCCTCAGGATTCATCACAAATTGATTTAATATAAGAATAGTCAAACTTTATTAACTTCCCAAACACACTTCCAAAACTTGATTAAATCAGACCATTTTGAAAAATGTAACGTCAAATAATCATTATGAATTCATTAAGATACATCATCACGAACTCTAGAACACATAACCACTTATCACAACATGCTACACCATCACTAGTTAAGGATCTGACTGATTGTTCTAAGAACTTCATTTACTTTTCACTAAGTGATCTTCTGTCCATTGAAACCTTGTCTTCCGGTTCACAAAAAATGATGTGGTCATAACAGAAACCCCATAACATAGTCAAGATAGCATATCCTGAATTACAAAACTAGAATCCAAATATATTAGATACAATCATCAAATCATTCCTCCTTGTCTTCATCATGTTCTTCATGTTAACCTGTCAACCTTCAATCAATCATAAGTCACATCATACTTATGATAAACCTGTGTAGTTGTAAATATAGCATCTAGAGACATCACCGATTCTTCTATTATGATCGCACACCATAACTCTTACCACATCTTTGGATCCATCCTTTTTGTTGATCCCTAAGTTATGTTGTCCATTAGTATCTAGCACTTAGTCATTTTCTAGGCAATGTTGGTCGATCATCACTGCGACCGAGCCATCTTGTAAAGGTTGAGTCATGGATAAACTTGAACAATTAATGGGCAGTTGTTACTGCCGAGTGTGTGTGTGAATTTTGTACCTAGCTGTAGACAAAACACTTCAGTAAAACATTAGAGGTTAGTAGAAATCAAAATCATGCAGTGAAATGGAAACTAATTTAACCAGGTGATTTACTACCTTCTAATAGGTGCAAGTATGTATTCTCAAATTGGACCGATATCAGTGACCTTGACGACACCTAAACGAAGGATTTGAATGTAGAATCTAGATATGTGATGAGTGCAAATTAATCTATATTTTTGGTTTTTTCTGTGCAATAAGATGAAATAAATTGATATGAATCTATTCTATATGAAAAATTGATATGACATGCAATTAATCTAACAATGATATGCTAAATATGAAACTAAAATGACAAGATTGATCTCACAACAGTTGTTGATTTGAAAAAGAAGCTTCAATTCTTCCGATGTTGATTCACCTATGTGATTGTGCAAATTCATCGGTTGATTTTGGTAGAGTAAGTATGCAAACTTGTGAGATCAATTTGTGAAGAGCTGAAGCCTTATTTTATAGAAATCCAGGGCTTTGGGGATGCATGGAAAAGCCATAAATCACTCAAGTTGATTTTTGAGTCAACAAGGAATTAAAGATAGTTAACTCACAAAAAACCATGCAAAAATAGCTTTTTGATTTAAATCAGAAGTTGAGATCAACTTTTAACTCAAAAGAGAGTTGAGTTTATTTTTAAAACAACTTGAATTGATTTTCTGATTTGAAGTTCAACTGCTTTTTGGATGTGCATAATTAATTATGAATTAAATTAATAAATAAAGTCATTTATCCTCAACTTAATTGATTTTAAAAATAAAATAATTGATTTATGGGTTAATCAATTATTAAATCAAACTTTTATTCCAAAATAATATCATTAAATATGACAACTTGCTTTAATTAATTAAATAAGAATTTAATCAATTAATGATAGGAACTTTGATTTATTGTCAAATTTAAATAATAATAATTAGGAATAAATATAAATAAATTCAATTAAATAATTAAGTGGCAGTATTAAATCTAATTAATTAAATATTCAAAATATTCAATTAATCAAACTTTAGAATAAATAGGATTTATTGTCAAATAATTATTAAATCAAAGATAATTAGGATAATTTAGGAATATTACTAGGAATATTCCCTGATGCAGAATTTAGGATAATCAATTAGGATTTGATGATGTTTAGATGTGCCTTAGGTTAGGACTTTGATGTCAATTTCGTTTGATGTGTCGATATAGGAAGTTAATGAACTTATAGCCCATTTTTGGGGTATTGCATTTTGCCCCTCTTTGAATTGTTGTGCGAAGCGCAGTGGTTCAAAGACAGTTTGTGTATGATGTTGAAACTGAAATTGGAATTGTTATGAAGCAGAAATTGATTGAAATTGATATGAAGATAATAGGTCCGGAATGACCAAAGATAATGTTAACTACAACAACAATGAATTGATGATTGCGAAGAAGTGTCAAAACACTTGATTCTGAACCTTATGATTGCGAAGAAGTGAGTGATCGATTCCAGACCTGATTGTCGATAAGAATCACATTGGTATCACATATGAACCCTTTAGTTATGAAGAACCAAGGAAATAACACTAATGAACCGATGGTTACAAGAGATTGATATAGTTTACAAGATTAGGAGAATACCAGATTGATATGGATCTTGATGAATTTGATACGCCCCGAGTGATGATTGATTTGCCCCAAGTGATGAGGTCTTTTTGATGAATCAACAACTAGACGTGGTTGTTGTCTTGATTACTGAGGAAAGATATGATTTCAAATTTAGATTACAGACTTTTGAATGATGTGCAATACCATGCCCCCTTCGGGATCAAAATTGAAATCTGACAAGAAAAGTCAGCATTGAATAGTTCAGAAGCATGTTAATTGATTTGAGAAATGGTTATTCACGTTTGAGAATGCGTTCTGTATCGTTTGGAGGTCTAGAAGACCAAGTTTTGACTAGGTTTGACCATGAGTTGACCATAGTTGACCAAGTTGAAATTTTGATAGTTTGATGTAAGATAATCAGTTAAGTTGAAAAATAGATTTCTGTGATGATAGAAGGTTGATTATGCAAGTAGTTAATAATATGCATGATCGTAGATTTTGATTTTGATCCCGAAAAAGGATTCTACTTGCTGTTTCATTGGAGGAACCTTCGTGTGAGATTCAGCTCTTGTTAGATTTGAAGATGCGATTTGAAGAATCATTTAAGCATTGAAGTTTAGCCAACCATTGTGAGATCATGCAAACATGCAAAATGCAAAGAGACATGCAGAATGAAATGCAACCCAAGACCTAGGACCTAGTCACTGATCATGTGTCGATCATTCTCATCATTGAATTTTTAGGTAATCAGATAAATCAATACAATTCCTACTAGTTATGAAACCATAGACATATGAATATCGATTTGTATGTGCAGGAATCAATACAACACCCACTGATTAGGAAACCATGGATATATGAATATTGATTTTATTTTGGGAATGTCAAATTAGATATAAGCACCGAGGCATAAATGCCAGGATGACCTGAATATCATGTCCATTTTGATATAGCAATTTGTATAATAATCAAAACATAAACGTCGTGATGACCAAAATACGCCTTGCATTCAAACACAACAAAAAGTCAAGAGATCATTCTAAATCCAATGTGAATTACCCGTAGTGACCCTTTATCATTCACATCATTAGGTAAGATTGCATTTCACAATAGGAGAAATAACTCACTCAAAAAAAAAGACAATAGTTAGATCAAACTTCCTTGAATTTTCTAGGTATCAATGGTCGAGGTACGCATGGCCATCCAATTCGAGATAGAGGCTCTTATAGTCAGACACCATTTCAATCTAGAATTTCCAAAGTTGTTAGATTTTCACATACAAGCTGAAGATAAAGAAAAGATTATGCCCCCAGTCATCACTCTCTAAATCCTATAAAGGACATCATCAAAGAGCTTGAAGGGACACAATATGCAAAAATCTCAATGCGAATCAGTAAGCATACAAGGAGACAAAAGCATGCAAAAAGTATAGATTGTTTTCAGTTTGCGTTTGATGTTTGATTGCGTTGTTGTAGATGCAAAATCTTTTCTGGAGACAAGAGAGACAGACTGACTCGAATGAAGCTTCAAAGGACTCTGACTGGATATGATACATCTAAGATACATTGGAGGCTATAAGATATGACTTTGATTGCCCCCAAGTTTGAACATTGATAGGAGACAGATGCTTTAGCTGATTGGTGTATAGACTGACTTATTGAAAATAGGAATGCATGAACAAACCAAGAGATATGTACAAAGTAAAGCAAGACTAAAAGCTAGGAAAGACCAAGATTGTGCTGATAGATGGAGCATTTTGAAACAAGTGGCACCCGTTTGCCAGGTTTTCACCATCTTGGTAGAGATTCTATTTTTGCTACTGAGGCACCTGTTTCTAGGTTTTCACCAAGGTACTTTTTCTTTTTCTCATTTTTTTTGTATTTTTCATTTTTTCAATTTTTTTGTACTTTTGATATTTTTTTAAACTTTTTTTGTGAATCATCAAGGTGCCCATTGCTAGGTTTTCACCAAGATGTTTATTTTTTTAGGACTTTTTCCAATTTTAAAGATTTTTTAGGATATTTTACCATAGACCAAATGTCTTAGGCATATAATTTCTTCAAATAGAGAGTGTTGATTGGTTCTCGGAGCTGTTCTCCTTCAGTCATTGAGAGTTGATATGCATTAGAGCCAAAAATAGTAGTGATAACAAAGGGACCCAGCCAGTTGGGTTCAAACTTCCCCTTGCATTCTCGATGTGATTGATTTTTAGGATTCTCTCTCAAGACTAGATCGCCAACCTAAAATTCTCTGTGTCTGACTTTCTTGTTGTAGCCTCTAGACATTCTTTTTTGATACACTCTGAGATGATCATATGCTTCTTGTTTGTGCTTATCTAGTAGTTCAAGTTATTACAACATAGACACTCTGTAGTCATCATTAATTACTAGACCATGCATTCTGATTCTTAGTGATGGGATTTCAACCTCAATAGGTAGTACCACTTCAGAACCATAAACTAAAGTGAAAGGTGTAGCCCCAGTAGGCATTCTGATACTTGTTCTGTAGGCCCAGAGAGTTGGATTGATCATGAGATGCCAGTCTCTTCCTATTTTATTAACTGTTTGGTGCAAGATTTTCAATAGATTCTTGTTAGAAGCCTCTACTTGTCCATTCCCTTGAGGATAATAGATAGATGACCAATGTTGTGTAATCTTGAATTTAGCACATAAATCATCTAGATCTTTGTTCTTGAATTGTCCACCGTTATCTGTGATTATGGAATGAGGTATCCCATATCTACATATGTTATAGTTCAATATGAACATAGATATTTGTTTTCCAATTGCTTGTGTCAAAGGGACTGCTTCTATCCATTTTGTAAAATAATCTATCGCTATGATTATATGGGTATGTCCATTAGAAGAATGAGGATGTATAGCTCCTATAAGATCAAAGGCCCATTGATGAAAAGGCCATTGTGTAGTGAAGGGAATTAGATCTCTCCCTGGAGCATGAATTAAGTTTCCATGCACTTGGCATTTTTTACAATTCTTAGCAAACTTGATAGACTCTTTCTCCATTTTAGGCCAATAGTACCCAACCCTAATAAGTTTTCAAGCTAGTGTTTAACCGTTTGAGTGTGACCCCCAAATACCATCATGGAATTCCTCTAATGCACGTTGAGACTCTTCCCATTCTAAACATCTAATTAGTGTACCATCTAGACCTCGTTTGTATAGATCTTGACCAATGATGACATATCAGGATGCATTACGAATAAGGTATCTCTTCTCATGGTGGTTGAAGGTATCAAGAATGATTTGGTCTTGGAGATAGGAGAATAGGTTTTTTTATCTGGATGAATCATGACCAGAAATAGTGCAGATCATGCGGGTCTCAAGGGAATCATATGTAGGATAAGATAGTGCTTCCACTAGGAACTCATAGCATAGATCATGTTTAGGCTGCTATAATAAAGTAGATAGCGTTTTCATTGCATTGACAGCCTTATTCTTTGTTCTAGGTATTTTCTCAAATGTGATAGATATGAAATGCTTCTTTAGATCATCTACCATTCTCTTGTATGGAATAATCTTTTCATCTTTAGTTTGGTACACATCATTGACTTGATGGATAACAAGTTGTGAGTCTCCATGAATGTGTAATTCTATTACTCTCCATTCAATTGCTATTTTCATACCATTCAAAAGGGCTTCATATTCAACAATATTGATTGTGCAAGGGAACTTTAATCTGAATGCTTTTGGTATGGAGCATCCTTTACGAGTTATAAATAATATGCTTTCTCCTGATCCATTATGTGTATAGGAGCCATCAAAGAATAACTGCCATTCTCTAGAAGAAAGAGTCATGATAGAGGAATCTGGAAATTCCATTTGCATTGGGGTATCATCAATCATTGGTGCATCTGCTAATTGATCAGCAATAACCTGTCCTTTGATAGATTTTCTTTCCACATATTCAATGTCAAATTCACTTAAGAGCATGACCCATTTAGCTAATCTACCTGTGAGGGAAACTTTTCTTAGTAGGTACTTGAGTGGATCAATTTTAGCTACCAGATGTGTGGTATGAGCTAACATATAATGTCTCAATTTTTGTGATGCAAAGATCACAGCTAGACAAGCTTTCTTAATCATTGAATAGTTCTTCTCATATGCAACCAATATTCTACTGATATAGTATATAGTTCTTTCCTTTTTGTTCTCATCATGTTATGCAAGCAATGCCCCCAGTGATGTATCTGTAGTGGAGACATATAAGATCAAAGGCTTCCCTAGAATGGGAGGCATCAAGATAAGATAATTTGATAGATACTTCTTGATATGGTTAAAGTTGTTCTCACATTCTTCATTCCACACAAATGTCACACCTTTATGTAATGTTTTTGTAAAAGGTTGTGATATATCTGCTAGCTGTGATATGAATCTTCTGATAGATTGAACTCTTCATTGCAATGTCCTCATTTGACTGATGTTTTTGGGAGGTTGCATCTCCATGATAGCCTTCACTTTAGCTGGATCAACTTCAATGCCCTTCTTTGAGACTGTGTATCCTAAGAGTTTTCTAGAAGTGACCCCAAAAGCACACTTCTTAGGATTTAGTCCGAGACTAAATTTTTCCATTCTATCTAGTATCTTGCTCAAGTCATTTAGATGTTCAGCTCTAATCATAGATTTTGCTAAAGTATCATCAACATAATCCTCCATAGTCCTATGCATCATGTCATGAAAAATAGATGACATGGCTCTTTGATATGTAGCACCAGCATTCTTAAGCCCAAATGGCATGATATTCCACTAGAAGGTGCCCCATGCACATGTGAAAGCAGTTTTCTCTTGATCCTCTGGAGAAATTTTGATTTGATTATATCCAGAAAAACCATCCATTAAAGAATACATCTCAAAGCTCGCAGTCATGTCCACTATCATATCAATGTTAGGTAATGGAAAATCATCCTTAGGGCATGCTCTATTTACATCTCTAAAGTCTATACACACTCTGATTGATTTATCTGGTTTTGAAATAGGTACAATATTAGAGATCCACTCTACATAGTCAATAACTTGGATGAATTCGACTTTCAGGAGCTTCTCCAATTCAGCTTTTACCAAGAGTGCAACATGAGGATGCATCTTTCTCAATTTTTGCTTGACAGGTTTGACATTTGGAGCTATAGATAAATGATGCATTATAAGATTAGGATCCAACCTTGGCATATCTGAATATTTCCATGCAAAGTTGATCTTCTTCTTTGTTAGGAATGTTGTAAATTTTTCCTTCTCTTCTTTTGATAAAGATTGTGTGACATGAATCAATTGTGGTTCTTCTATTGTTCCCAAGTTGATGGATTGAGTGGGCTTAATTAGAACTGGAGATCTATCTTGTAAATGACTTAGAAGGACATCAAATATCTCATCCTTAGGCACCTCAGAGAGGTTTTCACCTTTGGATACATCTTTTATTTTTACTTTTGTAAGTTTTGAGACTGCCACAAAGTGGTTTTCACCCTCAAAACTCCTTTTCTTTGTATTCTTATTCTTATTTTTCTAACTAAGATACTTGATGTCCGACTCCATCATGCTAATGCTTGGTTCATTGATGGAAGTCCTCATAGGCTCAACTGCATTGAGGTAGCAAGCAAGGGCATATTCATTTAGGAAGGTATAAATACCATGGCTCAGATTTGTGGAGGTTTGATCAAGAAGTTCAGGATGTTGGATAGTCAAAATGGGGACAAATTGGGAGATAGTGTTTATGGATATGAATCTGTCATCATTGGTCCTAACCCGATGCTCGAGTTCAAAGGTGATATTACAACTTCAGACATTCAATTCATGAATAGGCTCAATGTCATTGTGGGAGTCCAATTCAGCCATAGGTGGATCAGACTCGATAAGTTCATCATTTTGCTCTAGGCTTACATTGGGTTTAGGTGCATATTGGTGAATAACATCAACATGTTTCTCTGTAATAAGCTCATCTTCTTCTGGAATGGCTCCCCATTCATAGTCATTAGATTCTTCATCTATGCCTCTAGGAAATCTAAGAACATGAGTAAAGTCAGGATGAATTCCCCAAGAAGGGTTACCCTCAAATTCTGATTTGAATTCATACTCATGAGAATCTGTCTCAGAATAACTACCACCTTCCTCTTTGTCTGTTTGATTGTCTTCGAGATTAGCTAGTTCTTGTGTTGTAACTATCTCTTGCTCTATAGTAGGTTCTTGTGTTTCTACTACATTGATTCTTTTTATTGGATCATCTTCAGCTTCAACGAGATCTTTGATTTTCTTAGGCAAATGCTCTAAGGGATAAGTTCTGAGTTGTCTGAATCAGTATCTGATGGTTCAGTTTCTTCCTTCTTAAGAAGGGGTTCACCTGGTGCGATCTTCTCTATGACATGAGAACAATTACCTTTGAGGTGGAAGGGTTTCTTTTTAAAGCCTAAGCCAATAGTATCTTTGTTTTCCCTACCAGTATGTGAAATAGGTGTTATAAGATCTCCTTTGACTCCTAGAGGTTCTTTACCTAAATATCCCATCTTAGTTATTAGTTTATCTCCTGGACCATATGCCTTAGAAGGGATTTTGGATACTGTAGAGTCACTAGTCTAAACAATTTGAGATTCAGGTTCATCTTTGTATAACCATGTAAGCACAGCTTCATCCTCTTCAAATTCTTGCTTGGAGACTTGCTCTACTACAAAATTCTTTTTATATTCCTCAAGAGGTTCTTTAGAGTTTGCTTTGGACTATTTTAAAGATTGTCCATAAGACTTAGGTGAGATAGGTAGAGATGTCAAAGATAAGATTGGATCTATAGTATATTCTCCCATACCATTTTATTTGATATTGACCTCTTTTGTAGGGTCTTCCATTTTAGATGTGGATGCTTCTTTTGTTGGCTCAATGGAAGATTCTCTATTATTAGGCACAAGTTTATCTGCACTTTCCTTCAATGTATTGCAAGTGGTGGATATGTCTACTGGAATAGTGACCTCTACTCCTTCATAAGGAAATTTCAAGCATTGGTGGAATGTAGAAGGAATAGCCTTCATCTCATGTATCCAGGGTCTTCCTAGAAGAATGTTGTAAGCCAAAGGTAGATCAAGAACTTGACATATAGTATCTTTGATAACCGGACCTGCTCTGATAGGTAAGACAATGGTACCTTTAGAAGATCTTTCTTGTTTATCATAGGCTTTTATAGTTATTTTCTTTCTAGGATCAATAGCCAATTCTAAAAATCCCAATTGTGTGACCAAGTTGTAAGAACAAATGTTAAGGCCAGCACCCCCATCTATCAAGACATGTTTGACTCTACGGTTCTGGATCAAGACTTCTATATGCAAGGGTTGGTTATGTGGGTGAGTCAAGGAGTTGTCATCTTCCTTTGAAAAGGAGATATATTGTGGAGATGTAAGATGTCCAACCATAGTCTGGAACCTATCTAAATCAAGGTCATCATGAACATTGGATCCGAGCAAAGCTTTGTCTAGAATAGCTCTAAGAGCTAAAGATATCTGAAGCAACTCAAACATGGAGATTTTCACATTAGTGTGTTGGATTTGTTGAACAATGCTATAAGATGTTGGCCTCGTATCTTTAGGATTGGAAGATTTAGAAGCAGCCTTCTGTTTGGAAGTGGAAGAAAGATTGAAGGGCATCTTAGGGATATTTGATGAATCTAGGATTTGTCCGTTCAGATGTGCCTGAGCCTATGATCGAGTCACTACATTAGCTGAAGTATGATCTCTATCTATTCACACAATTGTGATGACATTGCAATGCTCAGAGAGAAAAGGTTCAACCATATTGATAACAACATTATTTCTAGGGTAAGCGTAATTGACCTTTGCCCCCATATTAGGTTGAGAAGATGAAGCTTCTTGACCATGTTTCAGAAATGGTTATGTGAATGTTGTATGATCATTGTTTCTCCTATGATTTTCAATCATGATGTCTCCTTTATCAATCTAATCTTGAATAGTATGTTTCAAGTGTAAGTAGTTATTGGTTTTGTGGCCTTTACCCTGATGGAAATCACAAAATTCATTCTCTCTCCATTTTGGTTTAGGGTTAGGATCCGATTGGTGGATCTCAGGCAAAGAGATGATGTTATTAGCCAACAAAGCTCTCATAGCTGATTCCAAAGATTCTCCAAGAGGAGTGAAATTTTGTTTATTATCAGTGGACCAAGATTTGTATTCTAGCTTGTTCTAAGATAGTTCGGCCACCTTTTTCTCTGAGGGTTTGATGGCTTGGGTACCAATAGTTAGATTGAAAGCTAGTGCCTTTGATGGTGCACAGATAGTATCAACAACACCATTTGTGAAAATGCCTTTATTCTTGTTTTAGTTTTTGTTCTTGTCTTTAGAACTGGATCCTGATTTTTACTTGTCCTTTTGAAGTGTGATGTCTCCTTTTTTCACAAGTACTTTTTCAATTTTGATCGCATTGTCTACCATCTTATCAAAAGATGTATGATCTTGCATTTGTAAAGGGTAGTTGATCTCTGGAACAAGATTATTGATGAAGATTTCTAGTTTCTCAGTTTCTAGAATAGGCCTAGCATATAGAGAGAATTTCTTCCTCCATCTCTTGAGAAATGTCAGGAATGGTTCTCCTAGATATTATTTGAGATTGCAAATATCAATCATGGTGACCAGATGTTGAATGTTTTAGGAGTATTTCTGATAGAATAATTTGATCAACTCCTCAAAAGTTTTGATAGTAGAAGGCAATCTAGAGAACCAATGAATGGCTGCTCCCCCCAGAGATCAAGGAAAGAGACACATCAGATAAGTTGGTTCGTGCATGAACTCCATAAATTGTGTAAAGAAATCTCTGACATGATCTTGAGGATCAGAGTGTCCATCATACTTGTCATATTTAGGCATCTCCACTCTTTTTAGGAATGGTGGCATGTACAAGTCTTTGTCAAATGGAAAAGGACATAGGGCCTCCTTGGAGAACTCCTTGGGTTCCTTTTCTTTCTCAAGTTTATTAAGTTTGACTTGCATAGTGTGAATTTGTTTCATCATAGCCGAAATAGGAGTTTCTTCCTCATGTGTAATGATATCTTCAACATTAAAGTTGGGAGGAAGTTTAGCTCCTTGATGAGATAATTGTAAAAAGTATGCCTCTTTGTCTTCTTTCAAGAAATGCTTCATCATTCTTTTGAAGTTATCATCATTTTGATATTGAGCAATTTCAAAAGGTGTAGGTTCTTGATTTGCACCATGTTGAGATTGAGCTCTTTGAGAGCCAAAGTTTTTCCCTGCTTGAGACATGGTAGGAGTTTTCCCTGGGATAGATCATGTAGGAGTTTGTTGATTACCTCCATCAGTTGATGAAGGAGGAATGTAACCTGTTTTCAATCAAAAATTGCTAAGATCGTCGTCTTTATAAAGAATAGAATTGTAGAGTTGCTCAAGAGTTGGAGCTTGGAGAGTATTCAGAGGTATGGGATGGGATACTTCTCTAGATTTCTTATGAGAGGAAGCTCTAGTTTCCACCATTAACCTTGGGTGAAACAAAAGAATATGATGAAGACAACTAAAGAAAGATCTGATTCAAGAAGATCAAATGACACAACCTTGTCAAGGTTTGATTGATTGAAGCTTAGATTAGACATAAATGAAGGATACTGTGCCTTGGGTGTATGGGTAGATGCCCAAAAGATAGCAGACATGAGTTCACAACACTTAGCCATTTTGAAGATGGATTGAAGATTGATAGCCATGACAAGGTTTTGACACAAGATTAAAAGGACTCAAATTGATTAAACAGAAGGCTAAACCAGATTCAAAAGGACACTTTAGAAAAATGATTGGATTCTCAATAGTTGCTGCTCTATTCCTAACACAGTGATTTTTTTGACAAACTTTGGAAATAGGCTGGAAAAGCCAGGTTTTTGATAGTTCTAACAACTTTTTGGCAATTGTTCAAAATTTCTCAAATGACTTTCTACAAGCCCGTACGATAGTGGGTATAGGATGAAATGACAATTGACAAACTTGTACGACTATTGCAAAACTTGCACAATAGTTGATAGCAGGGTTTTTGACCTTTTTGAATTGACTGGAAGCAAAACTCGTATGACAATGTACCAGCTACTTGTAAGGAAACTCAAGTGCGGAAACAACTTCCTACACTAATCTCTAAAGGAAAGTATTGTGCAAATTCTTTTAAATCCTTACAATTTCAGATTCATTAACTACTTTAACAATGATATTGCAGCCATATACCATGCATACAGAAAATAGAGAATGACACAATGATTTACCCTAGGGAAACCTTTCGGTAAAAACCCCAGCACTCCAAAACCTGGACAGTGTATTGATGAAAACTATTACAGCTTACAATACACTTGCAATGCAAGCTCTTTTAGAAGATTTTTCCAACTCTTGAAGACAAATCACGACAGCATAAAATGTTCCAACAATACACTAACTTCTCCTATCTTCGCAACCCTAAAAATGCTTATATCATGCACTTCCTTTTTTAGGGCAACTTCCAAAGATAGCTATATTAGGGTTTTACCATTCTCTAAGAAAATAGGAACCTGAACCCCACAATTGGGGAAGAGTGTATAGTACTCAATTTTATTAGTTCCCACATGTCTTCACCTGTCATTGAATCTTCCAGACATAGCTCTTGTGTGTCATAGGAATCCATCATAACCATTTCAGCCATGATCTCCTTACACACAATTCAAGATGCTGAAACATCAAGTGGAGTGACACATCAACATGCCAACTAGACATGTACACTCATACTTAATTACATTATTTGCAAGAAATACATTTTACAAAATAAATAATAAGAATAGGAATTATCCAAGGGTGAGACACCTTATTCCTAACACTACCATATGACAATCTGGGGGTTCTGAAATGACAATAGACAAAGGTCGTATGAATTTTTGACCTTACAAGATGAATTTTGACTCCACAAAGGTATTTGACATTAGATTTTGCAATTCTTTAGATTTTTAGTTTTAGATTGTTCACAAAATTATCTGTCCAAATTTGAAGATTATAGTGGATCGATTCATTCTTAGTAACCAGATAGATAGACATGCACGCAAAACAACAAGGAAGTGATTTCAAGCACATCTAAAAACAATGAACAGGGGACAAAGAAACCCTACACATGAATAATCAAGTGACTAAATTGTGCTAATCCCTAGGAGTGCTAACAGTGTATCTTCCAAAAAGTTTTGCAATAACACATATATTCCTAGAAAATGAAAATTTGGCCTCACTAGGGTTTTTAGTAATGGTTTGAATCTGCAACTTTTGTGATCTGAAGAGGGCGAACTCCAATCTAGGTGCATCAAGGTTTTGACACAGTCTGAGAATTTAATCAATCAGGAGTTGCTAGGGAGATCTGACAGCCCAACAAGAGACCACACTTGTGAAGATTTCATCCACAAGGACATTTATATAGCGGCTTCTACTATCACGATGAAAATGGCTATTACCGCTTGAGGTTCCATCAATGTGGTTGACCCAATTAAGGGAATGTCCACTATGGTTAACCCTCTCTAAAGGTGACTCACAAAATATACCACATGGAGATTGGTTCTAGATTCAAGGATCTAATTTTTTGGTACTAACCAAAAAGGGAGTAGAGCATAATCCTCTAGCCTTTTCACTTTTAACCCAAACAAAGTAGACAGATTAATCCGACATGTTAAGACCAAGATTATCTCACAAAGATCTATGATGTCAACTACTTATGATCTATCAACCTCTCTAGAGAGAGAATGTATCAATCAGAAGCTAAAGACGCACAAATATGGTAGAATGTGAGACACTCTCAGTAACCTCCCTACCTACAAGGGTTCCTTCATTGAGAAGAGTTTCGTTGGAAACCCACTCTCTCAAGAACCATGAATAGTGTTCATAGGGCCTATTTACTATGTGTAACAAAGATGCTGAAAAGCAAATCTATATTTGTTTTTATAGCCCAAAATGAAATATGTGATATGAAAGAAATAAAGGTCACACAAGCTTGACATGCAAGAGTTCTTTTTAATCCAAATCGAAACGTTATCAGTTGAAAAGATTACCTGAATTCCTCACAACGTGCTTAGTTGATTCTTACTTATTTTTTTAGCAATTCTCACACTTTTTTCCAATCAAAATTAGCAAAAACCAATCAGAAATAATAAATTTCAATTGTTAATGTTAGCTGTCAATCCAAATCAGGAAAACAAATCTAGAAAATTTCTTGAAAAAGTGAAATGATAATTGAAACCTAGCACTAAAAATTGTACGACAATGGGTCCCTACCAGATGACAACCCAAAAACTTGTATGACAATGGGTATTAGATCATACGACAAAAGAGTTTCCAAATGACACTGTATTTCTGATGGTATGATCCTCGATCAAATCAACTGTCATACGACAGTGGGTATCTCCTGATACAAGTTTCTGACAAAACTCGTATGAAAATTGTATGGACATAAATTAAAAATCATAGCTTGGACCAGAAAATGACAAGAAGATGATAGAAATTGATAGAAATTGAATGGAAACCCATTTCAGGGCCCCGCGCTAGGTGTCAAAAATGTGTGTGTGAATTTTGTATCTAGCTGTAGACACAACACTTCAGTAAAACATTAGAGGTTAGTAGAAATCAAAATCATGCAGTGAAATGGAAACTAATCTAACCAGGTGATTTACTACCTTCTAACAGGTACGAGTATGTATTCTCAGATTGGATTGAGATCAGTGACCTTGACGACACCTAAATGAAGGATTTGAATGTAGAATCTAGATATGAGATGAGTGCAAATTAGTCTATATTTTTAGTTTTCTTTGTGCAATAAGATGAAATAAACTGATATGAATCTATTCTATATGAAAAAATGATATGACATGTAATTAATCTAACAATGATATGCTAAATATGAAACTAAAATGATAAGATTGATCTCACAACAATTATTGATTTGCAAAAGAAGCTTCAATTCTTCCGATGTCAATTCACTAGCGTGATTGTGCAAATTCATGGGTTGATTTTGGTAGAGTAAGTATGCAAACTTGTGAGATCAATTTGTGAAGAGCTGAAGCCTTATTTTATAGAAATCCAGGGCTTTGGGGATGCATGGAAAAGCCATAAATCACTCTAGTTGATTTTTGAGTCAACAAGGAATTAAAGATAGTTAACTCACAAAAAACCATGGCAAAACAACTTTTTGATTTAAATCAGAAGTTGAGATCAGCTTTTAACTCAAAAGAGAGTTGAGTTTATTTTTAAAACAACTTGAATTGATTTTTAGATTTGAAGTTCAATTGCTTTTTGGATGTGCATAATTAATTATGAATTAAATTAATAAATAAAGTGATTTATCCTCAACTTAACTGATTTTAAAAATAAAATAATTGATTTATGGGTTAATCAATTATTAAATCAAACTTTTATTCCAAAATAATATCATTAAATATGACAACTTTCTTTAATTAATTAAATAAGAATTTAATCAATTAATGATAGGAATTTTGATTTATTGTCAAATTTAAATAATAATAATTAGGAATATATATAATTAAATTAAATTAAATAATTAAGTGGTAGTATTAAATTTAATTAATTAAATATCCAAAATATTCAATTAATCAAACTTTAGGATAAATAGGATTTATCGCCAAATAATTATTAAATCAAATATAACTAGGATAATTTAGGAATATTACTAGGAATATTCCTTGATGTAGAATTGAGGATAATCAATTAGGATTCGATGATGTTTAGATGTGCCTTAGGTTAGGACTTTGATGTCGATTTCGTTCGATGTGTCGATATAGGAAGTTAATGAACTTATAGCCCATTTTTTGGGTATTACACCGAGCAAGTCAGAGGTCACCGAGTACTTCAGTAATCATTGCATAGTTTATGCTGAGTTATTTGGAAGTGTCAATGCTAAGCATGAGTATATGAAGAATAGTTAATGTCAAGTATCAGAGACTTCATATGTCGAGCAAGCCTGTTTTGACATATGTGTTTGTAATGGTACAAACACTTAGGTAAACCATTTTGGCTGACATCTATGCAATATTTAATATTTGTTGAGGGAATCACCAAGGTGATTATGCATTTTATTTGTAATCATTAATCCCTAGTAAGCTATGTAGCCTATTAGATAAAGGGAATGCTTAAGCAGCATAAGCAGAGAACCTAGATCATTGATCTTGATCTAGGAGGCTGATTTTTTGTCTATATAAGATGAGATCTTAAACCATAAAATGTAGTATGTATGTGTATGAATGGAAAGAAGGGGATCTCATATATGCAGAATAGAAAGGTACTTTGATATATTTAGAGATCAGTCAGAGTGAACGAGCAAAGAAGTGAAGGGAATGATAGAGATATATTTGATTGAGGAGATCAAACAAGTATTGGAAGGAGAAGATATGTTATCAACATCATAGTGAAAACTGAAGGATCAGGTACTGATACATTTTAGCTAGTGAATCATGGTAAATATCTTAACAGTGTGACCTCCTCATAGGCTTAGGTAAATCTCTTATCTGAGTGCTTACTTTGTTGTAAGTTTTAAATCCTTTAACCAAGGTAGATTGTATAAGTCTGTAAGCTCTTAACATGGCAGACCCCTCAGAAGGTAGATCATTAGTTTATGATCAAATTTTGTAGCCCTAACAAGAAAAATTTAATATTGCAGTAGTGAAGATGTGTGGGTGTCATCCCCACCCTAGTTTTACCTTTCAAGGGTTTCTGTGTAACCAAAATCTTTGTGTTATGTATTTCAATTTCATGGATGAAGTTAGATTGTTAAATCCATTTTAGTATTGAATTTTATGTTTATGATAAGTAAGTTAAATTTATGTCAAAGTGGAATTAATAGTAGATATCTAATTTACCCCCCTCTCAGTATCTCACTTTCCCATATTAGATTTCCAACAATTGGTATAAAGAAGTCTAATCACTTGTGAGTTAAGATCTTGGAGATGGAGGTTTATAAGTTGGGAAAGATAATAAAAAATCAGAAGATTGACATTCAGCTTGCACTTCACCAGCTTGAAGCAGCCAAAGGTGAATTGAAGAAATCCTTAAGTAGAAGGAAAGAATTGAAAATTCAACAGAATGATACACTGTATCAAGAAGAGGATACTAAAGGTCTATTTGACAATGACAATACCATTGAAAGTGATGCATCTATAATAGATTTGTTAAAGAAAAACAACATACTAGATGAAGTTATCATAAATGTAAAGAGAGAACACGAATGCCAATCAGTAAGATTATGTGAAGTAATTGAACATAAAAAGAAAGCTAAAGAAGACAAGGACATGGTTGAAGAAGACAAAAGACAAATTTCTATAAGACTTGATGAAATGACATGTGGCATGAAAAGGATAAAAAATAATCAATTGGACATGGTGAATCAACTGCTACTTGCTAATCAAGAACTGAGTAGAAAAGATATGGAAATCACAAATCTGAGATCAAAGAATAGCCAGCTGGAGAATGAATTGAGATCTAAAAAGGAACCCAATGAAAGGATGAACAAGCCAAATGACACTATGAAATACTTTGAAGAACTATTAAGGTCACCAAGAAGATCTAGTGATACTTGTGGACTTGGACATGATGAGCACTTGTCATCCACTGAAGAAGAAGAATTATCAAAAAGTGGAGAATAAAGGACTACAAAGTCAAAGAGAAAGAAACCCACATGCCATCATTGTGGAAAGCTAGGACACACAAGGAACATCTGCAGAAGAAAGAATGGTAAGTCCAATCCTAAACAAAAGTTCAATAGAAATTGTTTCAATTGTAAGAAACATGGACATCAGGCACATGAATGCAGGTCAAAGGTCAGTGATCCACCTACCACACCTAGATTTCAAGGACATTGCTTTAACTATTAGAAATATGGTCATAGAGCACAAGAATGTAGATCCAAAGCTAAGTGGGCATCCAATAAGAAGAACAAAGCACCTAGGAAAGGTAACACATTTAATTGGGACTACAACACATGGTATAGTTGTCATTATTGTGGAGAATATGGTCATATTGGAGTAAACTATATGAAGACACATTTTAGAGGTAAACCAAAGAGTTGGATGAGTGGAAGTCTAGTCTATTACAAATGCTACAATATTGGTCACATAAAAAGAGACTATAGAGCACATGCACTGAACAATGAATAATTCAGGAATGAAGAAACTATTGAAAAAATAAGGAACCAGATGAATAAGACATGGAAAAAGAAAGAGGAAGCAAGTAGTAGTGGAGCCAGTGAACCCGAGGTCACCCAATCCAATGGATCAAGTGATCACACTACATCAAACTAAGAAAAGAAGGTATGTGAGGAACTGAATTTTCTAATGATTTATTTTACATTAGTTCTTGACATTTGATATGTTAAAGTCCATATCTGCATAAATTGAGATGTATTAGGACAAATTTGAGAAAGAATTTATATTACACATTTGATGCCAAGTGTTAGTATTTAAGTACATAGTGACCGAGTCACTCAGTATATGCCAAGCTCCTATGATAGCTGAGATGTGATATCTACTGAGTAGAAACTAAATCGTAGTATTGACTGAGTGCATGTTAACTGAGTTGGCATGTGAAGGCTGAGACAATTGTATACACCTACTCAATGTATGAATCATTTAATGTAGCTCTAATCTAACCATTTGGTATCTATAAAGCCAAATGTTACCATTTATTCTCATTTCCCCTAGTGATTTGAGAACTTGCAGAGAAATTTCAAGGTGATTAACAAAGAGATATTTGTACTAAGTAAGATTTGTGAAGATCTTTACAACATGCCATTGGCAAACATCAAAAGGACTACTAGAACAAGGTATTATCAAGTAACTTGAACTCATAATTTGAACCCTAGATATCAGAGATATGACATCTACTTCATCTACAATAGATAAGAAGCAAGGAAAGGAAGTTTTGAATCTTCAAGTTGTGAGGAATGATGCATGCAAACCACATAAATTTCAAGCAGTTCTGGAAAGTGTGGTGAAGGGAGATCTCATGGGTGCCTTGTCATCGATCCCACCTAACGTCTTAATGATTAATGATGTACACTCATAATACATGTGTAAAATTGGATAAATAGGTGATTATGAGCTAAGGGAGGCATATAACAAGTTATGCAACAACAGATTGTTGAAGGCTAAACATCAATAAATTATTGAGAAAGGGTTAGTGTGTGCCCTTGATTTCAAGTGAAACTTTAAGGTTGAATAGATAAAGATTATGTTATTTAGAGTTCATGACATGAAGATATGGCTAGAGGATGGGCAATTAGAGATTACTAAGGATATGATACACTGAGTCACTGGTTACCCAGTCTAACAGGGAAGAAAACAATCAGATGCCAGAGTAAAGAAATAATATAAATAAACACTCGGGTAGTGTGGAATAAGAGAGGAATGACAATATCCACTATCATAGATCTATAAATAGATTCTTTAGTGAGAGTGATTGCTCACAAATTCTATCAGTCTAGCAGGTTAGATAGTTTTCCTTGTATTGCGGTTGATCAAGCATGGAAGATAGTGAAGAAAGATCACACTTATGATCTTGCCGAGCTGTAGTTGACCCATCTTGCCAAGAACCTTACTTCCATAAGAAAAGCCAAGAATTCAATGTGTAAGTTAGGTTCTCTTCTCACTTGTTTATTCTTCTATGTTCAAAATAGTTTCCCTACAATTGGAGATGTTGTATGGAATAAGGACCATCTAGTCACCCAACAGATAAATGAGTTTGTTAATCAGTTAGGAGATAATTTTGAGAGCATTATGGATAGTTACTTTGTAGAATTCAAAAACAAAATGAGAAAGAGGAGTAGGATCCTTATATCCCTAGTAGAGAAGCACTACAATGACATATGCTTCCTAGTGGATACTGACTATACTTATGCTCAAGTTGTTATACTAAGAATAGCATGGCTTAGGCCATTACCTTATGAGGTTAATGTAGATGAGACAGCGGCAACCATAACCCCTTTACTAGCTAAGGAAATTGATAGGAAGGCTAAAATTTTTGGGAATTATGAGGAAGTTAAGTCTAAGCTAACTATGGGGTTAAAGTCAACAACCATGGAGAGAAAGGGGAAGAAACTACTTAAGAACCTAGAAAAGATGCTAGGAGAAGGAGAAGAGGAAAATTTACCTCTTGAACAAACACAAGGGCTAGGAGAAGATAAGTCTAGTGAGTTGGAAGGAAGTGATGAGGAGGATACTAAAATTAAAAGGAAGGGAAAGAAGGCAGCAGTTGCCAACCCTAGCAAAAGGCAATTGCAGAAACAAAAGGCCACTCCTCTTGCAGTTCTTAGAATGAGAACCAAGGAAACTTCTACTATCACATCTATTGAGACCCAAAGAAAGACACCAACATCAGGAAAAAGAAAACCAGTTCAAACTAAGTCTATGTCGAGTAATCCCAGGAAGAAACCAAGAAGGAAGTTAGTCTTGGAGAAAGATGATGATGATGAAGAGACAGATACATATGAGGATACAAAGGTGAAAGTATCATCACAAAGAAGTGAATTGACTATGGATAAAATATGCCACAATATCAAAAGCACTGCTGGATTAGCAAGTTTCAAGAAAATCAAATTTGAAAAGCTAAAAAATGATGACAAAGAGAAAGTGGAAGAGACAATGCTAGAGATGTTGTGCATGTTCAAGATGACACCTTTACAGATGGGGAATCTCATCCCTAAAGAGCTATATAAAATAATTGATAAAAAATGGAAGTATGCCATGAATACAGAAAAAATAGATAAGGGAGAGTACACTAGCTCAGATCATGCTAGATCTATCCCCATAGTACATAAAGACATATATGGAGTAGTACAGAAATAGGTTTGTACCCAAGCTCTTGGCCTATTCTATTTTACAACATAAGGTTGAAGATGTTTTTCAGTAAAGAATGAGGTTGTGGAAGATTAATTTTGGATTGATCATTAAGAAGAGTTCACAACTGGGTGAAGGTACATCTAGTCAAGTGGAGCTAGATAATAATGAAGACATTAATGCACCTTAGAATTTAGAGGAAGAAGGAAAAAAGGTAGAAGTGAGTGGATCATAGGATGTGATCACAATTGTGGATATCACTGAGGATACCCCAATAGAAAATAACAAATTAACTAAGGAATAAATTAAGAGTCAAATACTTGTTGAGGCAGCCTCAGATTAGTTTATATTAAGCACCAATCCCATTTTAGTTTAGGTACATGACTATCCAAGGATTGAGAATGCATCAACTATGGACACTACACCTATAAGCTCTCATACAGTCATAGTTGAACCACAAGTCTCATAGAGTATCAGTGCCAAGAAATACAACAAGCTAGAAATAACAATTGATAGTGCATCTACTGAGGAAGGTAAGAAAGAACAAGGAAAAGAAAGCCTAAAGATCAAGTAGACAAATCTGCATTAGTAATAAAAAGTCCTCATATGGAGGAAAAGAAGAAAAAAAAGGAGGAGCCAACCGAGAAAAATCCAGAGCCTAAGGAACAAGAGGCTATGAAAGCTCTAATACAGATGCCAAGTGGGAATACACCTAAGAAGAAATCATAGGAGAAAAAGGAGAAATCTCCAGGAACACAGGTTACCCTCAATGAAGTTATAGTGATTCCTAAGTGGGACACTGATAACTTAACTTATGAGAAAATGAAAATCTTGCAAGATCTTTTGAATAATAAAAGTGAGGAAGAAGAGTTAAGACGAGATGTAACACCCCGCCAGGCAACCCAAGAGGACAAGACATAAAACCTCTATAAAATGCAAGTAGTGAATTTTTATTTATTTATTTATTTATTTTAACTAGAATAATATTCATCATTACACTTCATATTTCTAAAAGAAGAAATAATTTTCTACCACTTGAATGTAAGATTTATACAACTTAAGTCCTCCCGGGTTCCCTAACGTCGCTACTAAAGCAACATCATATAAACCATTTACATGCATAAGATATTCACGGAATCATGAGCTTAAAAGATCTACATTCATTTTAATGCACCAAGTTAAATGTCCCTAACTTATTTCTTTTATTAAACATAGGTTAATCATCCAACATCATTATTCCTTTTATCAACTCATTCCATAAATTCATATTGATTTCATCTACATCTACTATCCTTTATATCACTTTTCTCTAATAATTTAGGTAAGAGATTAATATTCATTAAGGTAGGCATCATCCTAGGTACTTCATTAACATGAACCAAGTATTAACATTAAAATCAAATTACTATTCTATTGCATTGTTTCATAACCATTCATTGTTAATAATTCCAATCACTAACCTATCATTTCTCAATAATTTCCTTGGATCCTTTCATCAAGAGAGAATACATTATTTTTGTGATACATCATTATATATAACTATATTTAAGATTATTTCCTTTACATATGGAAAACATAAGAGGATATGAGAAATAACATAAATACTTTTTTTTAATGCTAGTAACATGTCCAATATTCCATATTCTTTTCCCTTTCTTTTACCTAGAACTACCCATTCCCTTAGCATTGCCTTGAATTGAGATTACATCAATACTACAAGACTCCTTTTAGGAGATTAAAATTACATGAATATAGATACATAATTACATCTCAACATATTAAAATATCCAATAAGAAATCTTCAACTGCAGATTTGGAAAGGAATATGTGCTAGGATCATCCAAAGAATCACGATCAATACCTCGATATAAATATTAACCACCCAACCACGTGGAACCACTAGGCCCACTCCCCCGAGCTAGGAGATAGAACCAAAGGCCCATACAAGAGGTAACAACTAGGAAATTCCTAAGGTGGTGATAAAATTTCCCCAAAGTCACAACACAAAAGAAAAGACAAGAAGACCACAAGGACTACCAGAGGCATGATCAAATTTGGTAGAGACTCTAAGCTACAAGCTAGGTGAGTGTCATCACATAGCCCTCACCCCTTGGGTTGTCCTGGTACTAGCCACTCTTGGCCCCGGCCCCCAAGTAGGCACATGCGGAACCGAATGCCTCTCGTACAGACAAGGTCATCCAGTCGTACCTACGCATAGGTACCTTCTCCCACTCCCATCCTTAGTCTTTACTAGCACTAAAGGCATGGGCGAGGAAAAATTAATCTTGATTAGTGTGTAATTTCCCATTCCAATAATCTCCCATTCCCAATTCATTTATTTAGGTTATCACTTGATTAAATAACTCATAGTAGGTTATCCTGGTACTAGCCACTTAGGGCCCCGGCCCCTCACTATGAGCCACTCACCTAGTGTACTTAGGTTCCCTAACATACATATAAAAATCATAAGAGCATAATAGATCCATCATCAAGAATTCATATCAATTCCATAACAACATTTGATTGAGTTTAGGAAAACATATGTTGTCCCTAGTCCACTTGACAACCCTAAACCCAATATGGCATACAGAATGTTCCAAACATATAAGAAGACATCCAAGTGATATTATAAATATATTAAGAGTATAAATAGATCCAATTAACCAAAAAAAAATTCTAATAGCCTCTAGTAACCATACAAAACCTTAAAACTTAATGATGTTCTTAAACTGAATTATTTCAAGCAAGGATTAAATGCAAAGAATAGTCATCATAGAACAGTCAACCATATCTTCCACAAAAAAAATAATAAAATAAATCACTTCGGTGGAGATTTATATAACATAATTATGGACTCTCAATTTGATTTTTAGGAAGATCCAATGGTGGGAAAGAAAGTTATGACTTCTGGTTTAAAACAGAAAATTCTGGTTAGGGTTCAGACCTGCCTTCACTAAAACGGTTGTAATTTTCACAAAATATAATAAAAATTCTCCAAACCAATTGGAAATGAAAGATAAGTCTTAGGAGAATATTTAATATCAAATTTAGACTTTTATATAATCATATCAGCCTGTAGCATACGAATACATTTGACAGAAAATTCAGAATCAAGAATGGACAGGCATAGTCTGCCAAAATGTCAAAAATAAGGCATTAATTCGACCCTAAAAATAAAATCAGAGAGATACCCATTTGATATATGTGAATTGTACTTCCAGAAAATCAATTTAGTAAAACTGTAGATGCAATTTAAATTATTATAATAATAGATCTCCAAAAATAGGTTGCTAAAAACCCTAGGAAAACACATGCCAATTCTTACAAACAAAAACTCAAAACTTTAAAATAACCATAGAAATTAAAAGTACAGATAAAATAAATAATGATAATATATAAATAGATCCATAATCTATCAGACACATAAAGTAACTAAAATATTCAATCCATACCTCATGTCCTACGAAGGTTGAATCGAAGAAGGAAGGAAACAAAAGAGAAGACAATTCCAAACTTGAGATGCATCCTTCAAACCCTATCCACTTTCAGAAATCTCCATGAAAGAAAGAAATAATTCCATAGCAAACAATCCCTCTCTCAACTACTGAAATTCTCACAAAAATGTCTCTCTCCCAAAAGCAAAGATAACCAAAAATTTTTAAAGACATATGCTTACAAACTCTCCCTCACATCTCCAAGTTTTCTCTCCAAAATCTCCATGAAAAGTAAGGCCATCCTCTCCTCAATGCTTCAGCCCCAAAATCCCCCTCTTCAAATGAGAAAGTAGTGCATATAAATAGATTTCCAAAGGTTGAGAAGAAAAGTAACCAACTCCCAACTAACTCTTAACTAAAGGGTATTATAAAATAACTTAATATCATACAACTATATTACTCAAATATACAATAAAAGATTATTTGTATTCATTCATACACATATGTAATATTATCCTAACATATATGCATATGCCATCATTAATTACATCAATATCTATATATATAACCTATCCTCATTATTAATAATTAACAATTGAGAATAATATACCTCGCATTATTTAATATTTAATTATTAATAATATTATACTTTACATTAATCTCAAAATATACACCATCAACAATATCTACAATAATTAACATATAATCACATATAAATTATATATATATAAATACATATATGTGTGCACCCATATATATATTTCCATATATATATATATATATATATATATATATATATATATATATATATATATATATATATATATATATATATATATATATATATATATATATATATATATATATATATTTATATTTATATTTATATAGATACATGCCAAATACCAAACACTATAATCTATAAGATTATGAAGTAATAGATCACAATATTATTACCTATTTATAATTGCTATAGGATATAACACTGAGGTAGAATAAAATCACATGCCTCAAAATAAATCTAATCATCCAAAGAGGCCATACAAATCATCTATGAAACATATCGAGAAAACCATAAGATCAAACAAGGTCAACCAAAGTCAACAAGAAAAGTCAAGCCAAACTCCTGAAACACATCATAGAAAGATTAACTAAGAATCATACCAAGAAGGAGAAATAAATAAAATGAGTAAACAAATCATACAACCAAATGAATTCAAGTGGTCACAAGGCACTAACTACAACCATGCCCAACCGGGTGCGTTGGATCTGGGTTTTTGACCCAAAGGTTGACTGACAAAGAATATTCCCAAATTGGAATAATGACAAAGGAAGACTCATGTAGGGGCCTTAGTACTATCTCCATAACAACAACCATCGAGGATTTGAGGGCATGCTCAGACCTGTGAAGCCAGGTGAAGTCGATGCCCGGTACCTGCAAGCCTGCATCACAAAGAAGAAATACATATGCATGGATATACATATAAAAGAAAACATTGCAGACAGATGACCAAGATCGATACATCGTGTGGACCTCAGCTATGTGAGTAACTACGACTTCGTCTTGAATCATGAAAATACATCATGTATATATATACACTCAAAGCATGTAGCATCATCATAATGAAGGTTAGAATCTCAAACATTGTGTTAGTCTCTTATCAATACTAATAATAAATTAACATAATCAAATCATCAAGTGAGATACAAGATTCATCCAAGGTAACCTTAATAGAAGAAAATATAAATAACCACTTATATATATCTATCAAGTACATATCATATAACATCCTAACTATGTTCATAAAGGTCTTGTAGGTACTCAATACATACATGGAGATAAATACATACAAGAATGATACCTTTAGATAGTATGTCTGATATTAGAATCATTGAGTACTAGCTTATGAAATTATTATAAACAACTATAGGAATAGATCAAACAAGTATCATGTACAACTTAAGCTGTAAGAAAACATCGAAAGATCTTAATTCTTTCAAAAACACAAAACTTATATTAGGGTTAGAGGGGTATTACACGAGAGCATCAACAAAAATAAGTTTTGAATGAAATTAAAGGTATATTTATAGAAGCTTTTTAAATGGATGATGTGAATGACATTGCACCTATCTTGGAACAACTTGTTCAAATTGTCAAGAAGGTGAATAGTGATGATAGTGAGGCAAATGAAATACTTATGCAATGGTCTGAGAGAAAGTTCAAGACCAAGGTACTTGAAAAGGTCTCCACTGAAATAGTAGTAAAATAGGTAGAACTTTCTACCTTAGTGACTAATTTAGAAGAAGTTGTGCAGAATGTTCATTCTCTATACAAGAAATTATGTAATGTAGAAGACTTCAATAAGGATAATCAAGAGTTGATTGAAAAACTACAACTAGACTTGAAGTCTACCGGTCATTTAATGAGCATGGATGCAAGCTCTAGCTCCATTCACTTCACTAGGTTACTTCATGCACAAGGGAGATTAGTTGAGTTCATGGATAATGCTAGGTGAATAAGAGCTAAGCTAATTTCTATAAAGATAATGTTAACATCTCATTTGGAGGTTATGCAAAAGGAATCAGCAATGAAAAAGGTGTTAGTACATAGAGATCCTCATCTCTCTATTGCTGAGTACTTAGTTGATCTAGCTACCTAGCTAGAAATAAAGATATAGGTTTTGGAGTCTATTAGGTTAGGATGGGACAATGCATTAGGTATGATAATGCAACTTCATAAACCATTTTTGGATAAGTATTTTCTCACCCCTACACCTCAAGAGCTTCAAGTGACAAAAACAAGGGGGAAATGACATGCCATGACAAGAATAGGGGGAAATGAAGGAAGATTAAGGGAAATGAAATGACACATACAGATTAAATATAGTAAGGAATGTATATTAAGGTATGACTTAGGTATGACATACTATTTTGTAATGTATATATTCAATTGTATGCCAAAGAGTCTTATGTATATATATGTAGAATATTTTGAAGATCAAGTCAAAGTCTTAGGGGGAGTATTCATATTACTAAGTACTCTTGTTGTAATATAAACATCATGAAAAAGTGTTTTTGCCACTAATGTCAAAGGGGGAGATTGTTTATCCCTAAGTTTTTTTGTCCATTAGTTTCTAGTACTTAGTCATTTTATAGGCAATGTTGGTCGGTCATAACTACGACCAAGCCATCTTGTAAAGGTCAAGTCATGGATAAACTTGTACAATTACTGAGCATTAGTTACTACCGAGCAAGTTAGAGGTCATCGAGTAATTCAATAATCGTCGGGCAGTTTATGCTGAGTTGTATGGAAGTGTCAGTGCCGAGCACTAGTATATGAAGAATAGTTAATGCCAAGTATCATAGACTTCATATGTCGAGCAAGCCAGCTTTGACATATGTGTTTGTAATTGCACAAAGACTTAGGTAAACCATTTTGGCTGACATATATGCAATATTTAATGATTTTGGAGGGAATCATGGAGGTGATTATGCCTTAAATTTGTAATCATTAATCCCTACATAAGCTATGTAGCCTATCAGATTAACGGAATGCTTAAGCGGCATAAGTAGAGAATCTAGATCGTTGATCTTGATCTAGGAGGTTGATTTTTTATGTATATAAGATGAGATCTTAAACCCTAAAACATAATATGTATGTGTATGAATGGAATGAATGGGATCTCATATAGGTAGAGCATGGAAGTATTTTGATATAGGCAAAGATCAGTCAGAGTGATCGGGCAAAGCAGTGAAGGGAAGAACATAGATATATCTGATTGAGGAGGTCAAACAAGTATTGAAAGGAGAAGATCTATTATCGGCATGATAGTGAAAACTGAAGGATCAAGTACTGATACATTTTAGTAAGTGAATTAGGGTAAATATCTTAATAGAGTGGTCCTCACAGGCCTATATAGATCTCTTAACCGAGTGCTTACTTTTTCATAAGTTTTAAATCCTTTAACCATGGTAGATTGTATAAGTATGTAAGCTCTTAACAAGGTAGACCCCTCACAAGTTAGATCATCATTTTATGATCAAATTTTGTAGCCCTAATAGGAAAATTTTAATACTGCACCAGTGAAGATTTGTGGGTGTCATCCCCACCCCAATTTTACCTTTCAAGGTTTTCTGGGTAACCAAAATATTTGTGTTATGTATTTCAATTTCATGGATGAAGTTAGATTGTTAGATCTATTTTAGTATTGAATTTGATGTTTATGATAAGTAAGTTAAATTTATGTCAAAGTGGAATTAATAGTAAATATTTGATTCACCCCCCTCTCAGTATCTCACTTTCCCATATTATATTTCAAACACTTTTAACATACATCATCATAACAAGAATACTATCAACAAGAAAACACTAACTTTACATTAATGAAAACATCATAACTAATCAACCCGACATCATATCTTCATCAAACTCATACCATAACATTCTCAACTTATCTCTACATCAGTTATTCCAACAATCTCCCCCTTTGGCATTGATGGAAACACCAACAATACCAAGCAACTAAAAGCTCCTTTGTATATTAGAGGCTCTCTATTTTTACTAATTCTTTTCCCCTGTCACTTTGATGATTATTTTAAATAATTCCCTTCTCTTTACAAAATCATCTCCCTATATTACTCTCCCAATAATACTCTCCCCCTTTAAAAAAATGCCAAAGGCACATATGCTGAAGTCTTCATCTTCTTCAACTATCTTCACCTCTTTCTGACTACTCTCCCTAAGGAGTAGTCCCCTGAACACCAATCCACAATGAAAGATATGAAAATGAATTCACTGGATTTATGCATCAATAGAATCTTAGTTTTGATTAGGTATGCACATAACCCCTAGCTTACCTCTAAGGTACTCAAAAGTATCCTTAGGTAGTGGCTTGGTGAATATATATACTATCTTCTCCATTGTTGGTACATATTCCAATTTTAATTCCTTTTCTTGCACTTTCTCTCTTAGAAAGTGATACTTAATTGCAATGTGTTTAGTCTTAGAATGCAATACAAGATTCTAGGAAATATTTATTGCACTTATATTTTCACAAAAAAATAGTTACTGGTTTAGTCAACGTTTCTTTGATACCTTCAAGAATTTATTTTATCTATGCAATTTGTGCATAATTTATAGCTACTATAGCATATTTAGCCTCTTTTGTAGATTAGCAAATACAAATTTTGTTCTTTCTTGTCTAGGATACAAGCCTTTTACCTAGAAAGAATGCACCACCGATTGTGCTCTTTCTATCATCAATATTTCCTACCCAATTTGCATTAGTAAACAAAATCAAAGAAAAATCATGATCATGAGCATACCACAAACCATACTAAACCATCCCTTTCAAATACCTAAATATTCTTTTGACTGCAACCATATGAGATTCCTTAGGATTTGATTGAAATCTAGCCACTATTCCAATTTCTTGCGCAATATCAAGTCTTCTATGAACAACATAATGCATCTTACTGATCATATATCTATACAAGGTAGCATCCACTACATTATATTCATCATCCTTAGATAATTTACATCCTATTACCATGGGGGTTCCAACCAGTTTGGAGTCATCCATACCAAAAATATTAAGTAATTCTTTCACATATTTGGATTGACTCATATATATACCATTCTTAGTTGTGAAACCTGCAATCTAATAAAGAATTTGATCTCCCCTATCATTGACATTTCAAATTCCTTCTTCATTACTTCAGAAAAATCTAAACTCATATCATCATTTCCTCCAAAGATTATATCATCAAAAATTTATTCATCTTATCAACAATTTGTCTCCATCAACTTTTAGGTATGCATTACTATCATCACTTGTCCTATTAAAATCAATTTGAATAAGATAATAATGTAACCTTTCATTCCATTCCCTTGGTGCTTGTTTTAGTCCATACAATGCATTTTGTAGTTTGCACTCAATCTCCTTTTCCTTTGTCAATCCAAAAGCATCGGGTCATTCTATGTAGAATTACTCTTCAAGATTCAATTCAAGAAAAATGACTTCACATCCATTTAAAAAACTTCGAATCTTTTATAAGAAACATAAGCAAGTAGAATTATTACCCCTTCTAATCTTGTAGCTAGAGAAAAAGTCTCTCCGTATTCTAGTCCTTCTTCTTGTGCATAGCCCTTCCACACAAGCCTTGTTTGAAATGGGAACACTGAGAGGGGGGGGGGGTGAATCGGTGTTCACTGTATTTTAACTTTTCACTTTAATTTGAATACTGAATTATAAATTCTTAAGTACTGAATTAAAAATTCACATAAACATGAAACATGAAATCAACACATGACACCAATATGGTTACGGGGAAACCCAAATAGGTAAAAACCCCGGTGGGACTTGATACCCACTAATAATCTGCACTAGTGTTTTGTGATCCTTGTTAGAAGATCCTTTACCCTGTTAGGAGTAGCTTTACAATGCTTTTAGTACAGTAGACCTTGTTAAGGGTCAGACCTTGTTAGGAGTCTTTTAGAATGATCCCTGTTAGGGGAGTGGACTCACTGTCCTAGAGCTCACTGCTCAAATGATGAAGGCTACAACCTTCTGAATCAGATACACACTATATCTGCAAGTGAACTGTTACTGTGACACTGCTTGTTAGATTAGTTCATTTGGTGCGATGATGCTTTAACCTCTTGAAAAGCTCTCTTACATCATATGCTCTCTTCATATACCTTTTCTCTTCTTGTCACAACTCTATTTCCACTTGCTTGACTTCCATACTGATTATAATGGGTGCACCTTATATTTATGCGCTCATACCAATTATACAATTAGGTCAGCCCTATAACTAATTATAAATAATGCTTCCAAATGAATTGGCTTAAGCGTGATTACAATTATACATGTACATATGTTGAAAACTTAAATACAATGGGTGCATAGCCTCTACAACATTAATTTACAATCGCAAACCAAAATAGTCACTGTCGGCTCTATGCTCTATTCTCTGCTGGCACACACTAGCTGCGCAACTTCAACTGACTATAACTTTCACATCTTTTCATATTTACTTATACACTCTTAGAATAAGCATAAGTATAGTCTAACAACCTTAAATTATAGGGTGCATACTATAATTCATCCGTACGCATGGGCGCATGTGCTATGAGTCTTTGGTGCTCTGTATGTTGTCCAGTCTTCAACACTTAACTAATTTCTAATCTTTACACTTGGTGCCCTGACTCCAAACTGATATATATGACTTTGTTTCCATAATGAAAACACTATATCTAGTCATATACTTCAGTATAGACAACTTTCTAACAATCTCCCCATTTGTCATTGATGGCAACAAAGGAATATGGCCAAGTTTCTAACTATCCCTTTACACAAAAAACTTTTGTCTTCTATACATTTTATACAAACTCTTATATCTCCCTATACATATATGTACTCCAGATTCTATACAAATCCCCCTTTAACATTAATGACAAAGGTGCATCAAAAAATGTTATCTACATACACTCACTGAGGGAAAACATTCGGATATGCAATCTTGAGTTTCTGGATCTCCTTCTTCCAAAAGGTTATCAAAGAATTGACTATCTGTAGATGGGTGCATAATGCATATTGAAGCTTCTCAATCTTCTACAATTCTGTGCTTGGACCTTGATCATAGGTTATCATGGTCACATCAATCTCCTTTATGTTCTGACTAAGAATGTCTAGTGAGGGTGCAAGAGCGTTCCTCAATTGAGTCTGTTTAGACCTTATCTTCTCCATTTCTTTCTTTTCCTTCTCAATTATGTCCAACTAACCTTGGTAGACATTTTCATACATGTTTACATCAGTGGCTATGTCTAGCACTAAAATCTTCACCTTCTCAATCATTACCTCTGCATCTTTGATCTTCTTAAGATGGGCATCAGTGAACTTATCTTGATCCATGGATTTTGTAATGACTTTTCTTCCTTGATCTAAAAACTCCTTAATTGATGCCTGATCAGACTTAAGAGAGTTCAAGTCTAGTGCAAAGTTACTCATTAGTTCATTGAGACTCTTCTTTAAGTATTTCTCCTCTACCACTATGGCCGCAGATTCTTCTAGGCTTGAAAAATTTACTTTGAACTGAGAGATGACTGTGCTCACATCATCAATTGAATGTACATTTACCATTTTCTTATCCTCTGGTAGAAAACTGTTCAAAATATTTACTGATTCCACCAGGAGAGGATTTCTCATTACTTGTTTCTCCTTATCCTTCTCCATCATTAGGATGCTAAACTAAATCAGGTCTTCTTCCTTCTAGGAGTCCAAAATGCTAGTTTCAGGTGTGAAACTTGACAATAATGTTGAGGAGGGAGTGATGGGAGTGCTGTCCATCACCTCTTACTTCATCTTGACCAAATAAACAAAAGATTCATCTTTCTTTTCTACTTGTTTCTCACCATAAATGTCTTCTATGATTACTTCTTCTTGCTGAGTGGGAGGGGTATTGCTGCATAAGATTTCTGCTTCCTCAGTGCTAAAAACTACTTCCTCAAACTTGTCCAAGTCCTTATCAATAGCCTCCATGGCTATTTCCATATTATCTATGATAATTGTGTTGTCTTTGGGTGATTCTATCATAGGTGCAGATTGATCTACTTCCATTTGAGTTTCTGCTATGGGCACTGAGTCCTAAGGACCTGTCATTGGTACATTCATGGGCTCTGCCACTTTATCTTCCTTAATAGGTGCATGAGTGATGGGCACAGTGGGTGGTTTGATCTGTTGCTCCAATAACACCTTTTCAAAGGCCTTCTCTATTTCCTTTGTTATCAACTCATAATCTTTGTTCATTATATGTAGAGTTCTTATCTTTCTTCTAAGGTGCGGCTTCACCAGATTCAATATAAGTGCTTCTTCATATTTAGAACATACAGGCAGTGTATCTTCTAAAACTTTTTCTCTTATTGTTTGATCTTCCTCATTTTCTTGTCTCTTCTGGTGTTCTAAAATGTCCCATACATTATCAGGAATTTCTGTTTTCAATTCAAGAACTGTCTTCTTGAACTTTATCATGTGCTTGATAATCATTCCATGAATTTCTGACTTATCAATCTCACTATATGATTCATAATGTTTCCCAACTTGATCAATTCTACCTCACCAATAATTCTAGTGCTCAAAAATTTAAGGCTAGGCTTGAATCCTACCTTAGGAGGTGCTTGAATGTTTCTTCTGCTCCTTTTAGCATGCGAGGATGGATGATCAATGCTAACTTCTTTCTTTCTCTTGACCATTGGTTTATACTCCAAAGGAGTATCTTTGGGCACAGAAGGAGTATTATCTTCCTTATCCTTCTGACTGTCATTTTTCTCATTTTTTATCTTCTTTAACTTAGGATCTTCTTGTTCTTCCTCTGCTGCTACGCTCTTCAATTCTAGGGCAATCTTCTCTTCCCTAGCCTTTTCAAGATCTGCTTGAGATACACCATGTATCCTCAAGATATCTGATGTAACTTTTGCAACCTTTCTTTTAGTTGTAGCACTGTTCAGCTTAACATCAACGTCTCTAGTCTTCTCTTCATAGGTTACCCACCTAGGTTCATTGTCATCTTTGGGAGTTGATAGTAGTACTTGTGCATAAGCTTCAAGAACTTGTTCCTCAACCTCATACCCAAGTGGATGAATCCACTTCATTCTAGGTTCCAAAACTTCCATACATGTAGTATCAATCTCCACCATGAAGCATATTGAATCTTTATATTTCTCCACAATCATTTTAGGAATCATGTACCTTATCTACATCCTTTCTTTGAAGGTCTTCAATTCCAAGGTAATGAAATCTCTAAGTGTGCTTTCAGTGCATGCTTTGTTTGATATCTATGGCATGGTAGGAATGGACTTATCTAGATACAACTTTGACACTTTACCAACTATATGAAGGTACATATAGATGATTAGGGACCCAATCCTAAATACCTTAGTCTTGTCATGTTTGATAGCTTTGATATTGTCTATCAACTTGCGTGCAAGATCTCACACAAGTTGAACTCTTGATCTTTTAGCACAAGACAGATGGCTACTAGAATAGTGCCCACACAGACACACTATTCACCTTGCTAGTGTGATGAAACCTATAACCAAGTATCATTGACATCAATTTAATGTTTGGCTGCTCTATAGGCTCAATGGTCATGCTGCGCTTATCACTTCTTGATTTACACACTTGCTCCACTATTTTCCTGACATCCTTACCCATAGGAAGGATGGCACCTATCTTAGAAAGGCCTATCATCTCATGAATTAGGTCTCCTATGATTATTACTGGTACATCTCCAACCCAAAACAAATCATCATGAATTATGCTCAACAATATCTTTATCCATTCTTCCTCATAGAACTCATATGTAGTGGCATATTCAACAATGGGGTGATCATTCCATTTAGTGTATTCATCCATGAATGTTTTATCTGGTTTCAACATTATGTCCATGTGCACCCTTAACCTATCTAGTCCAATAGGTTCCTTTTTACAATGAATGTAAGCCCTTATGTCTTCTACATGCATGACACCCATTGGCGTGCGGGAGAATGCTCCCTCTAAATCATCTAGGGTTGATTTAAATGGGTTCCTCTTGAAAACATACCGCTTCTTCTCAGCAATATCAAAAATAATAGGAGTGGCCATGACTTACTTGATATTATCTTTCCAAAGGATCTCTAAGATGTTCTGACAACTTCCGAACCGGCGCAACAAGTTAGGGTTTCTTGCAACTGATCAAATGCATTGCAATCACTGATAACTTAATCTCCAACTCTTCACAAGAACTTCCAAGGCTCAATCTGCTCTCCAATCACTGTGAGTATGAATGCAATGAGTAAACAAACATCTTTTTGTGTACTTAAAGTAAGAAATTTTCCATTAATGCAACTCGCATAAACCAGGCTGTCACTTCAAATTTTCAAACTCGAGTTCTTCTAAAAATCAACATGTGTGCTCTTGCACAAAGGTTCCAATACACTCTAATAGCTTAAGTCCAAAGGTGCATACTCTAAGGATGAGTATACCAGCCACATAGGGGTCTAGAGCTAAATTATCTCTCCCTATGACCTTGAGGGCCATTCATGCAGATGTAGAGGGTGCATCCACTAGGGATGCATCCAATACATTACCATCAAGGCTTTCCTTCTTTCCATCAGACCAAATCATCCTTGCATCTTCCGATGCCTTCACAAACTTGACTTCTGCTTCAGGATCCAAAACTAGTTCTTCAACCTTTTTAGGGCTTTCCTGACCTTGCATCCTTGATCTACAAAACTTTGGGATATGTCCAGCCTTGTTATAGGTGTGACAAATCACTGGAGGTCTATTATTCCTTGGTGCATTGACATGAGTCACCATTCTACATTATTTTTTTGTATGACCATTATAGTTACATATCTTACATGTAACATTCTGAGAATTTCCTACATTGGTCTGATTCTGATTTCTTTGATCATGTTGAATCCTGTTCTTCTTACTAGTCTTGCAATTTATTTCTCTATGACCAAATCTATTACATGTATAATAGTAACCATTAAAAGGTTTTACCTTTTTACAGTTCCTTGCAATGTGTCCATGCTTGTTATATGCAAAAAAGGTGCATTCAATAGGCTTGTGCTCATTTTTAGGAGGACTACCATTGTCTTTGGTTTGATCTTTAGTCTTCTCAATATCAGTAGATTCTTTTTGTGTCTCCTTTCTTGCTCGCATACTGTCAATCTGATTTTGTGCTTCATTGTACCCAATACAGCTAGTGTCTCCTTTGATTCTTCTTGCATACAACTGTGATTCTAGTAATTCAGCACTGGTGTGTAATTTGTCAATATGATCCTTTGACTTGTTTAATTCAGATTCCAAGCTTGCTTTGCAATTCTTCAGATCCAAGATTTCCAAATTTGCTTCCCTTAACTCTTCATTGAGTTGAAGGTTCTCCTTTACTTGTTCATTGTAGACATCTTGATCGTTCATCAGTTTGTCATCAAGTTCTTCAAGTTGACTCACTAAGGATGCATTTTCTTCATTCAACTTCTTGACTTTTTCTTCAAGATCATTGTTAGAGCATCCCTTCAAATCCCTTCTTAGTTTCTTGATAACTAATTGAGCATCACATTTATGAATTTCTGGATTCGATTGTGTGCGTATTTTTAGCATCAATGTTTCAGATCACACTCTCGAATCCAAAAAATCATAAATGTATTACTAATGGATTGTGGAAATCTAATGTTGTTAATTGAGCATCACTAACTTTTTCTTTTAGTTTTTCAATTTCTCTTTCTGAGTTGTCCAGGTCTTCAAGAGCTGCTTCAATATTCTTCTTCAAATCTTCTTTTTCCATGATCTCCTCAAGTGGTTAAACTTCTTTACTAAGGAATAGATCTTTGATACCAATTGTTAGGAATGGGAACACTAAGATGGGGAAGGGGGGGGGGGTGAATCAGTGTTCACTGTATTTTAACTTTTCACTTTAATCTGAATACTGAATTATAAATTCTTAAGTACTGAATTAAACATTCACATAAACATAAAACATGAAATCAACACATGACACCAATATGGTTATGGGGAAACCCAAATAGGTAAAAACCCCAGTGGGACTTGATACCCGCTAATAATCTACACTAGTGTTTTGTGATCCTTGTTAGAAGATCCTTTACCCTGTTAGGAGCAGCTTTACAATACTTTTAGTATAATAGACCTTGTTAAGGGTCAGACCTTGTTAGGAGTCTTTTACAATGATCCCTGTTAGGGGAGTGGACTCACTATCCTAGAGCTCACTGCTCAAATAATGAAGGCTACAACCTTTTGAATCAGATACACACTATATCTGCAGGTGAACTGTTACTGTGACACTTCTTGTCAGATCAGTTCCTTTGGTGCACTCATGCTTTGACCTCTTACAAAGCTCTATTACATCATATGCTCTCTTCACATACCTCTACTTTTCTTGTCACAACTCTATTTCCACTTGCTTGACTTCCATATTGATTACAATGGGTGCACCTTATATTTATGCGCTCATACCAATTATACAATTAGGTTGGCCCTATAACTAATTACAAATAACACTTCCAAATGAATTGGCTTAAGTGTGCTTACAATTATACATGCACATATGTAAGAAACCTAAATAAAATGGGCACATAGCCTCTACAACATTAATTTACAATCACAAACCAAAATAATCACTTTCGGCTCTATGCTTTATTCTTTGCTAGCACACACTGGCTATGCAACTTCAACTGACTATAAATTTCACATCTTTGCATATCTACTCATGCACTCTTAGAATAATCAAAAGTATAGTCTAACAACCTTAAATTCTAGGGTGCATACCATAATTCATTTGTACACATGGGCGCAGGTGCTCTGAGTCTTTGGTGCTTTGTATGCTATCTAGTCTTCAACACTTAATTGATTTCTGATCTTTAAACTTGGTGTGCTGACTCCAAACTACTATATGACTTTGTTACAATAATGACAACACTATATCTAGTCATATACTTTAGTATAAACAACTTGCCAACAAGCCTTTCCTTATTTCTAATCACATCTCCATCTTCATTTGATTTGTTCCTAAGAACCCATTTGGTACCAATCACATTTTTATTTGCAGGTCTGGAAATAAGTGTCCATGTATAATTCTTCTCAATTTGATCAAGTTCTTCATCCATTTCTTTTACCAAATCATCTTCCTTGATTACATCCTTCAATCTCTTAGGCTCATAATTGGAAATCAAAAACATACTTTATCTAAAATTTTCTAGTTAGAACACCTGTATTATTATCACCTGTAATCTAATCAATGGAGTGATTTAACTTCACATACCTAGGTATCATCGATTCAGGTCTAGGAGCATATTCTTCTACCTATTGAATCACTTCTTCCACATTGTCTTGTCCTGCTGGTTCATGCAATTCTAGTTCAATATACACAATCTCTTGGTTATCTTCTATCACTTCCTTTCTTGAATCATCAGATTTGTCACTGTATTCATCCACCTTTACATTTTCACTCTCAATCATTCTTTTAGTTCCCTTATTGAAATATTTATATGCTTTAATTCTAGTAGAATAACCCATGAAAATACCTTCATCACTTTTTGAATCAAACTTTCTTGAGCGATCATATCTCTTAATATAACATCTACTACCAAAGAATTTGAAACATTTAACATTAGGTCAGTGACCATAGAATATCTCATAAGGTGTCTTTTTGGCTCCTTTCTTTACTTTCACCCGCTTAAGTGTGTAAACATAAATACTAATTACTTATTTCTAGTACATCTTCAGTACACCATCTATAATCAACATTGTCTTTGCAACATCTACTATAGTTATGTTCTTCCTCTCTGCAACACCTTTTTGTTGTGGAGTCCTAGGTGAAGACATTTGTCTCTTGATTCCATTATCTTCATAGTACTTAACAAATCTTACAGAAGTAAACTCACCCCTCTATTAGACCTTAAACACTTCAAATTCTTACTTGATTCCTTCTCAACCAATGCCTTGTGTTAGCAGTTTTTCTTGCACGGATAAATAAATAGATCATAACCTGATCTCTCCCCTTTGATGCTCTTTTCCTGGCAAAAGAAATGCTAATAGACAAGGATTAAATCCTTCTTCACTTCGGGCTCCATGGACCCAGGCGGGTGTACCTCACTCCTCTGCTTATGCAAACATATATAAACTAATACAAACACTTAATAAGCAGATTCACTAATGGATTAAATAGAATAAATACATCTTGCAACAGGATTCATGACTGAGATGAACCTCTATTATGGGAAGCCTACCCACATGCTCAATCTATCTTTCAGACTTATCAATAGAAAGGGAAAGTTGATTGGTTAAATTGATTGGTTACAAGTCTAGTCAAGCTAGTGCCTAATCCTGGGCATGGAGTCATGAGATGCATATCAACAGAAAACTTCAAATCTTATACAACTAGAAATCAAACAATGCACCTTGCACATCATTCTTTCTTCCCCCTATCTGGACATCAGATCCTTATGAAACATCATACTATCAGCAATAATCTTCAAGATATTACACTCTCCTTGAAAGAAACTCGAAAATCATTACACTATTTACCTTGTAAACAGGTACACAGATATGCCTTACAAATCAGTATACAACAATTTGACAAAGACACAAAGAGACATGAGACAAACATGAAAAAGGATTTTCATTGTATTTCATTGAATCCTTTTGAAACTATACATTCAATCTAGAAAACTCAAAATCATAACTCTGAAATGAAACTAAAAACTTGTATTCATGGAACTCAAACTTGCAGAGCTTTGCTCATGCAAAAAGATTGGACTCTTCCGAAATGAAAAGAAATGAGACTAAGAAGAGAAGGGGGAAACACCAGAAAGCATCACCAACTTACGCTTGTCAAACTCTGAACTACTCACTGAATGAGTCATGAAGTCTGGAACAACAAACCTGATCTGCTCTATCCCCTTGAAAACACATCTTTTCATCCTCTCAAACTAACTGTGAATCACCGGATTGACAAAATAGATATTTTGAAAATATCTTCTTGGCCCCCCTGAAACGTTCAACTGGAAATATATCATAACCAAGAGGACTTGCATTGAATCTGACATCAGAAATGGAATGCTCATCTTCTCACCTTTCCGGCGGTATATAACACTTGATATTGAGGCCCACCTGTCACGGAAACCAAGGCACTTACAAAGGGTCGCGTGCATAGCCTCTAGAACTTCAACTTATTTCATATTAGAGTGCGCTTGTATTTAAATGTTTGAGATGTCTACTTCTGCGTGAATGTGGGACAATGGAATTTAAAGTTTTAAAGACCCTTTTCAAATCTGGGTCAAAATATTGGGCCCACCGACACTGCAAATTTCCAGCAAAGGGCCCACCAAACATAGCCTACTTCTTTCTTTCTACATATGAACTGTGCACTGGAGTATTTTAAAAAATACAAAAAATAACCATGTAGTCCATATGGGATTAACGTTTTAGTATTTTCAGACCATTTTAAACTCCTTTGTTCGTGCTACGCGTGAATCTTCTCTCAAAATGCTGACAACTCCATTGTTGTAGAAATATACTTGGCATTGATAATGGTTTTGTTTTTATTTTAATGCAAAACTGTAGATCCTCTATCTTGCGTGGGCTCCTCTTTGAGTTTTTGCGCTGATTTCTATATTTCCCTTCAAAACATTCCATTGGGCTCCATATTACTGCATGGCCCCTGACTCTACGTAGCTCTTATTTGTTTTAAATACCGGCTTCAACCTCACAGAAGGCACTGACTCTTCCACCTTGCTGGGCGCTGATCTTCCAAATTCCATTTCATGCATTGGACTCATAGTTAAAACAGGAGCCTCCAATTCAAACCACAGGTCTCCTCCAGACTTTGCTTGGCATGCTCTTTCACTCAAACTTGTGTTAGCTCTTTGGGGAAAACCTCTATCTCGCAAGTGGCTCCCTTTATTTCTCATGAAAAGCCTCCACCAGATTTGCGCAAGTTCTCCAATATGGGCATCCCATTCCACTAGTCAATACTGGCAATGAGCTGCACTCCTATTTGCTAGCATCCATGTTTCTATGCATGAGTGTTTGATTTGGTTTGCACAGGCCCCCTTTCTCATACTTGTGCACTTGGGCAAAGTTTTCTACTCATTGCATAAGGCACTCTCACTGTTCCGCAAGTCAATCATAAAGGTTCCCTTCAAAGAGGGCATTGGCGTTTCCATTCTTCAGAGCGTTGGTGTCAAAACACTGGCAATGCTTCTTATTGCACGAACCTGCCCTCTCTAGCTGTCGACATCCAACACATTGCACATGAGCCTCCATGAAGATTGTTAATACTAGCCTCTCTTTCTCTGTCAAAAAAGTTCCCGTACTTTGGATATCTTCTATATTTTATTTTTTGATGGTGTTTAGGTAGTTCAAAATAGCCATATGCCGCATTAAGCCATCTACATCTACTTGTGATGTGTGCTCTAATAAGCTGTAGCCAATGAGAGTAATACCTTTCCAGATTCCAAGCGAGCTCAGTGAGTATGCTGCAAATGTTGATGTGCTCATTGCAAGAGAGTCTATCCTTGCAGTTGGGAAAATCTTCTCATGCACCCTCCATTGCTAGTGCGTGAGTTCTTCCATTCAAATTATGTGCCAACTTTCCACTTTTTCATGCACGCACCTGCATGTGTTCATTACAGCTGGTAATCCCCTTTCACTTTGACGTTGCCTCTAATTTTTGGTTCACGCTACCTTTTTTGAAATGCTGGTCTTTCCTTTAAAGTGCTAAGCATTTTTTATGGTGCTAGGCATTTTTGAATTGCTGGGTTTTTTTGAATTGCTGGGTTTGAATTGCAATGCTGAGACCTTGGATTTGGATGCTGGAGCAATTTGAAATGCTGCCTGGTTGATTTGGACGCTGGTCCATTCCTTAAAACACTGAAACCCCCTTTTTATTTGTCTTGAAATGCTGAATTTTTCTTTCTCTCACACTGGCACTTAACATTGACTATTGATGCTGGTCTGTTCTTTTTATTTGAATGCTAAAACCCCCCCCTTTGAAACATGTCGTCCACTTCCTTGCATGAGGCATCACTCATTTGGGTACTATCTTTGAGCAGTTGTCTGTTACGCCTTTTCCTGGCACTTCAAACCCATCAATAAGCATCCTTTCGAATTGCTAAAACGTGGCCATAAGATTCAAACAAAAAGACTTGACCATGCCAACTCTGCTCTTTTCCTGAGAAATAGCATTGGAGACTTAAGGCATGAAGTCGGGTCCAAAAATGCGCCCGGCTAAAAAAATTTTGTTCCCATACAAATTTTGCATGAAAACATCATATTACTCCTCAGGCACAAAAATCACGAACTGGGCATCGATCAAAAACACTTGAAACACCATCCGGATCATCCGGCAAACTTTGCCCGAATACTGCAAACGGCCCGTTTGATCAACCTGGAAAACTAGTTAAAACAACTTTTCATGTCCCGTCACTTTGCATGCTTGAAGATTGTAGTTCATCCTTCGACGCTGCAAAATTTCATATTTTTCCTCCACCGGGGCATATGAAATTTTAATCATGCAAAATGATTAAAATATTTCAGGATAAAATCCAGCTAGGCGTACAATTTGGTAAAAAATGAAATGATGCCTGGGAACTTGAAATTTTAACCAGTGTTAGACCAATATTTATCATAAGCAATGCAACTGACGGCACTCAGTTTCGACATCTCGGCACAAAGATATAACAATTTGAATTTGACGATCTGCAGAGGTGGGATAGGACACAGTTGACCACAAACATTTTAATTGTTTTGATTGAATTTGATTGGCAGGCAGATGGATTGGCAGAGGCTTGAAACTTTGGCCACATGAAGTATCTGACAAATGCAATAGAGTGCAAAAGGAATTTTTTCAATAAGTGCAATGAACTAAAAACGACATGCGGTCAAAGTCATGCATTTAGTTTGAAGACATAGTGAAACTCGCAAACTTGTGTGAATGGCTCTGGGAAATAGCGTTGCTCTCATGGCAAATGGATTCATCAAGAGCTGAAACTTGGAACATTTGAAGATGAACATGAATGCATTATAATGCAACACTCCTTTTGACTCGATCATCTCCTAAGCCAAAGTTATAACTCTCCAAAGTAGTGTCTTGACAAGCAATTACACTGTTCAACAATGCAATCAGTAGAAATTGCCTACAGAATGGCCCTTGAAAAGTGATCAAACAGATTCGTAATAACTTACAACTTGGAACACATGTACCATTTTCACCATAGATCATAGATCAATAATCAGTTTGCATGGATCAATCCCTGGGTAAAAGATACAGGCCTCCAAACAAGGCTCTTGATAAGAAAAGCTCAAAGTGGCAAACTACAACTTTAAGTGAATCTCTCAAAATGGGTACTTACCAAATCAACTCAAACTGAAAACTGAAATTTGCAAACCACTGAATGTGCTGAATGAAAAGTGTTCCAAGCATTTAAAGGCTCATATCACTTGATTTCAAATTGGCTCAAAATCAGGACCACTCAAAGCAACATCATCAAGCTGACCTTCCAAAGCGAAAAGAACACCTTATTGCATAAATTCACATAGGGGACCCAAAAATGCCTTCCTCAGTTTTGAGACCCAACAATGGCTCTGTCTGGGGATGGTTGAATGCAAGTTCAACACAAGAATACCAAAATCTTCTGGAAGAGCAGACCACCCCAAAAACCAACTTCTCCTTCTTAATCTTCCAATCCATTATTCGGTTCTGAGGTTCCTTTATTCAAAGCAAACACACGATGCAAAGCAAAGAAACTGTACAAGTATTTACAAAACTTTCAACTGAAATCAATGCTTACCCCAGTCAAATACATGATTTTCATTTCCATACAATAGAGGTAAACTCAAATTATTGTTTCCATGTGCTTGATGAAAAACACTGCCATTCACCTTTAACACATTAGACAAAAGACAACCAGCAAACTCATCTTCACTTAGCAAAACACAGTCACCAAAATACTATGAACGCTGATCATTATGTGACATTATATCATCACACCATTCCCTATTATTGACTTGTTGGAAAAAGAAACATTCCAGCTCATTTTCATGGCAAGAAACATCCACATTCTGAACACTAGTTTACACCATAGGATAGGCTTCTTTTACATCAGTTTGCAAACTAAAAAAAAAAGTCTCTAAACAAAAATCAGATTGCAATAAATCAGAGAAATCTTGCTGATCATAACTCCTATCAGCATCTTGTAAACATGGGAAGGTGTTGTCAAATAATGGTTCATCATTTACTTGTAAATCTGAGAATACACATTCAGATTCATCTTTTCCTTCAGCATCATGGCATATGTGAGGATCAATGACATTAGACTCATGAGAATCTGAATCTATAGTAGCACATACATCTTCATACTCATCATACATGACAGTAGCAAATCCATCATAATCATATGTACTCTTAATCTGCATGTCATGAACTTCAAAAATAGGGGAAAGGAACTCATCATATCTCTCACATTTGATGCCCTGATTAATACCCTCTTTATCAAAACATATGTCTGTCAGGCATGAGACTATAGAATCAGATGTGTGTGCATACCTCTGAAAATCAGCATCTAGGAGTTGTGAAATCTTCTCACTACTGAGCAGGCATTGAACCTCTTGTCCATTTTCTTTGATCTCCTGCTCAATGATGAATACATCTTCCTTGTTGGAAACAAGAGACAAGACTTCTTGATTTATCTCATTTTGTGCAAAAGACTCAGTATCACTCTCATCTGCATCATACTCAAACTCTTGTTGTTCACATGAGTCATTTTCAAGCTGAAAAAAGAAGTCATCATCTACAAGCTGAGAATACGAGAACTCTACAAACTCAAAGGAATCATTTCCAGTTATAGATTCTTCCTCATTGTCTTGTTGTTCATAGACTTCATTTTCGGCATTATATTCAACACTACTAGTACAAGTAGACTCAACATCAACACAACTAAGTTCAGATTCAACATTTTCAATTTCATCTATCCATCTTCTAACACATTTAGTTGTTTCTTCTATACAAGAAGTTGACAAATCACAAGATTCTGGCACACAAAGCTCTACAAATAATTGTACCCACTCTAATTCTGGGAAATCAATATCCATTACAAGCTTATCAACTGTACTAGAAAACCTTTGATAAAATGAAAATGCTGACTCATTGTTTCTTTCTCCTACCCTTTTTCTCAAAATCAATAGGGCTTCCTCTTGGACTCTTTGCCAACTCGATGCAGTATCCTTTTCTACATTATCATTTCCAAGATGCTGCTCATAAAATTCAAATCTAGAAAATAGATCTTGCTCCATGAATGCTAAAATTTCTATTTTAACCATTTATGTGATCAACACGTCATATTCTGTCACAAATATTTCTATCTGATTTTATACAACCATTATCTTCACAAAACTATAGCATAGCATACTCCTGATTTCTTGAAACCAAAATTTCAACTAGAACGTATGACAAACTTTGAAACTAATTTCCCTTTTCTTAGCGCTTTTCTCACCTATCAAGGGACTTTTATTATTGTATAAAAACTTGGGATTACCTGGATAAGATTTGCAGCTTCTTTTTTAATTCTGGAGAATCACTCCAACCAGCAAAGTCACATAATCCCTTTTCAAATTGCTACAAATATAAATACTTCCAGGCTATTCATACACAAAGATCTGAACAAATTTTAGATTCTTTTTCTGACTTCTCATAAAACCAAATTCAAATATTGATTTAGCCAAGCAAGGAAACAAACGTCTTAAACTTGCTAATCTTAAACATTAAATAACAACTGATAATCACAAATTACACTGGCACAACACAACCAGGATTCTCCAATTACAAACAGAGCCGCCACCCACAACATGTATGGGATTAAATTTCATAAACTGGTCTGTAACAAGTACAATAGACAGTATTACACAAATCTACTGTATATTCACATTATACTCCCCAGCAGAGTCGCCATTTTGTTAGCAGTTTTTCTTGCACGGGTAAATAACTAGATCATAACCTGATCTCTCCCCTTTGATGCTCTTTTCCTGGCAAAAGAAATGCTAATTGACAAGGATTAAATCCTTCTTCACTTCGGGCTCCATGGACCGAGGCGGGTGTACCTCACTCCTCTGCTTATGCAAATAGATATAAACTAATACAAACACTTAGTAAGCAGATTCACTAATGGATTAAATAGAATAAATACATCTTGCAATAGGATTCATGACTGAGATGAACCTCTGTTATGGGAAGCCTACCCACATGCTCAATCTATCTTTCAGACTCATCAACAGAAAGGGAAAGTTGATTGGTTAAATTGATTGGTTACAAGTCTAGTCAAGCCAGTGCCTAATCCTGGGCATGGAGTCATGAGATGCATATCAACAGAAAACTTCAAATCTTATACAACTAGAAATCAAACAATGCACCTTGCACATCATTCTTTCTTCCCCCTATCTGGACATCAGATCCTTATGAAACATCATACTATCAGCAATAATCTTCAAGATATTACACTCTCCTTGAAAGAAACTCAAAAATCATTACATTGTTTACCTTGTAAACAGGTACACAGATATGCCTTACAAATCAGTATACAACAATTTGACAAAGACATAAAGAAACATCAGACAAACATGAAAAAGGATTTTCATTGTATTTCATTGAATCCTTCTGAAACTATACATTCAATCTAGAAAACTCAAAATCATAACTCTGAAATGAAACTAAAAACTTGTATTCATGGAACTCAAACTTGCAGAGCTCTGCTCATGCAAAAAGATTGGACTCTTCCGAAATGAAAAGAAATGAGACTAAGAAGAGAAGGGGGAAACACCAGAAAGCATCACCAACTGACACTTGTCAAACTCTGAACTACTCACTGAATGAGTCATGAAGTCTGGAACAGCAAACCTAATCTGCTCTATCCCCTTGAAAACATATCTTTTCATCCTCTCAAACTGGATGTGAATCACCGGATTGACAAAATAGATATTTTGAAAATATCTTCCTGGCCCCCCTGAAATGTTCAACTGGAAATATATCATAACCAACAGGACTTGCATTGAATCTAACGTCAGAAACGGAATCCTCGTCTTCTCACCTTTCCGGCGGTATATAACACTTGATATTCAGGCGAAAAATCAAGCTCCCAACAATTAATTTCAGTCTATGCTCTGCAACTTAGATTTTTGAATTTTTTATATAGTCAAAACTATATAAATTTACATTTATAATTTTGATTTTTTTTAAATTGCATGGGAAGGAAAGGGAGTTTGAATAAAATATTATTTTTGGCCTCCTGCAGCGGGACCCACCTGACACATGGCAGGCCCAGATTGGCTGGCCTGCCACCTCATCCACCATCTCACGAGAAACACCACATGGTGGCCAGGCGCATGATCGCAAGGGCCAAATTCGGCCCTTGCGATCATGCGACCACCGTTGATAGGTGACACAAATCTCAAGGTACTAACCGTCTGCACAATTTCTACTCTGCCAAAAGTTACCTCACCTGCGAGTAGGGCCCACCTGTCATGGAAACCAAGGCACTTACAAAGGGTCGCGTGCATAGCCTCTAGAACTTCAACTTATTTCATATTAGAGTGCGCTTGTATTTAAATGTTTGAGATGTCTACTTCTGCGTGAATGTGGGACAATGGAATTTGAAGTTTTAAAGACCCTTTTCAAATCTGGGTCAAAATATTGGGCCCACCGCCACTGCAAATTTCCAGCAAAGGGCCCGCCAAACATAGCCTACTTCTTTCTTTCTACATATGAACTGTGCACTGGAGTATTTTAAAAAATACAAAAAATAACCATGTAGTCCATATGGGATTAATGTTTTAGTATTTTCAGACCATTTTAAACTCCTTTGTTCGTGCTACGCGTGAATCTTCTCTCAAAATGCTGACAACTCCATTGTTGTAGAAATATAGTTAGCATTGATAATGGTTTTGTTTTTATTTTAATGCAAAACTGTAGATCCTCTGTCTTGCGTGGGCTCCTCTTTGAGTTTTTGCACTGATTTCTATATTTCCCTTCAAAACATTCCATTGGGCTCCATATTATTGCATGGCCCCTGACTCTACGTAGCTCTTATTTGTTTTAAATACCAGCTTCAACCTCACAGAAGGCACTGACTCTTCCACCTTGCTGGGTGCTGATCTTCTAAGTTCCATTTCATGCGCTGGACTCATAGTTAAAATAGGAGCCTCCAATTCAAACCGCAGGTCTCCTCCAGACTTTGCTTGGCCTGCTCTTTCACTCAAACTTGTGTTAGCTCTTTGGGGAAAACCTCTATCTCGTAGGTGGCTCCCTTTATTTCTCACGAAAAGCCTCCACCAGATTTGCGCAAGTTCTCCAATATGGGCATCCCATTCCACTAGTCAATACTGGCAATGAGCTGCACTCCTATTTGCTGGCATCCATGTTTCTATGCATGAGTGTTTGATTTGGTTTGCACAAGCCCCCTTTCTCATACTTGCGCACTTGGGTAAAGTTTTCTACTCATTGCATAAGGCACTCTCACTGTTTCGCAAGTCAATCATAAAGGTTCTCTTCAAAGAGGGCACTGGCATTTCCATTCTTCAGAGCGTTGGTGTCAAAACACTGGCAATGCTTCTTATTGCACGAACCTGCCCTCTCTAGCTGTCGACATCCAGCACATTGCACATGAGCCTCCACCAAGATTGTTAATACTAGCCTCTCTTTCTCTATCAAAAAAGTTCGCGTACTTTGGATATCTTCTATATTTAATTTTTTGATGGTGTTTAGGTAGTTCAAAACAACCATATGCCGCATTAAGCCATCTACATCTACTTGTGATGCGTGCTCCAATAAGCTGTAGCCAATGAGAGTAATATCTTTCCAGATTCCAAGCGAGCTCAGTGAGTATGCTACAAATGTTGATGTGCTCATTGCAAGAGAGTCTATCCTTGCAGTTGGGAAAATCTTCTCATGCACCCTCCATTGCTGGTGCGTGAGTTCTTCCATTCAAATTATGTGCCAACTTTCCACTTTTTCATGCACGCACCTGCATGTGTTCGTTACAGCTGGTAATCCCCTTTCACTTTGATGCTGCCTCTAATTTTTGGTTCATGCTACCTTTTTTGAAATGCTGGTCTTTCCTTTAAAATGCTAAGCGTTTTTTATGGTGCTAGGCATTTTTGAATTGCTGGGTTTTTTTGAATTGTTGGGTTTGAATTGCAATGCTGAGACCTTGGATTTGGATGCTGGAGCAATTTGAAATGCTGCCTGGTTGATTTGGACGTTGGTCCTTTCCTTAAAACACTGAGACCCCCTTTTTATTTGTCTTGAAATGCTGAATTTTGATTAAAAACACTGGTCACACTTGCACTGAGTTTTGATTTAATCAAATGCTGAATCCTTTCTTTCTCTCACGCTGGCACTGAACATTGACTATTGATGCTGGTCTGTTCTTTTTATTTGAACGCTAAAACCCCCCCTTTGAAACATGTCGTCCACTTCCTTGCATGAGGCATCACTCATTTGGGTACTATCTTTGAGCAGTTGTCTGTTACGCCTTTTCCTGGCACTTCAAACCCATCAATAAGCATCCTTTCGAATTGCTAAAATGTGGCCATAAGATTCAAACAAAAAGACTTGACCATGCCAACTCTGCTCTTTTCCTGAGAAACAACATTAGAGACTTAAGGCATGAAGTCAGGTCCAAAAATGGGCCCGGCTAAAAAAATTTCGTTCCCATACAAATTTTGCATGAAAACATCATATTAGTCCTCAGGCACAAAAATCACGAACTGGGCATCGATCGAAAACACTTGAAACACCATCCGGATCATCCTACAAACTTTTCCCGAATACTGCAAACGGCCCGTTTGATCAACCTGGAAAACTAGTTAAAACAACTTTTCACGTCCCGTCACTTTGCATGCTTGAAGATTGTAGTTCATCCTTGGACCCTGCAAAATTTCACATTTTTCCTCCACCGGGGCATATGATATTTTAATCATGCAAAATGATTAAAATATTTCAGGATAAAATCCGGCTAGGCGTACAATTTGGTAAAAAATAAAATGATGCCTGGGAACTTGAAATTTTAACCAGTGTTAGACCAATATTTATCATAAGCAATGCAACTGACGGCACTCAGTTTTGACATCTCGGCACAAAGATATACCAATTTGAAGTTGACGATCCGCAGAGGTGGGATAGGACACAGTTGACCACAAATATTTTAATTGTTTTGATTGAATTTGATTGGCAGGTAGATGGATTGGCAGAGGCTTGAAACTTTGGCCACATGAAGTATCTGACAAATGCAATAGAGTGCAAAAGGAATTTTTTCAATAAGTGCAACGAACTAAAAATGACATGCGGTCAAAGTCATGCATTTAGTTTGAAGACATAGTGAAACTCGCAAACTTGTGTGAATGGCTCTGGGAAATAGCGTTGCTCTCATGGCAAATGGATTCATCAAGAGCTGAAACTTGGAACATTTGAAGATGAACATGAATGAATTATAATGCAACACTCCTTTTGACTCGATCATCTCCTAAGCCAAAGTTATAACTCTCCAAAGTAGTGTCTTGACAAGCAATTACACTGTTCAGCAATGCAATCAGTAGAAATTGCCTACAGAATGGCCCTTGAAAAGTGATCAAATGGATTCGTAATAACTTACAACTTGGAAAACATGTACCATTTTCACCATAGATCATAGATCAATAATCAGTTTGCATGGATCAATCCCTGGGTAAAAGATACAGGCCTCCAAACAGGGCTCCTGATAAGAAAAGCTCAAAGTGGCAAACTGCAACTTTAAGTGAATCTCTCAAAATGGGTACTTACCAAATCAACTCAAACTGAAAACTGAAAGTTGCAAACCACTGAATGTGCTGAATGAAAAGTGTTCCAAGCATTTAAAGGCTCATATCACTTGATTTCAAATTGGCTCAAAATCAGGACCACTCAAAGCAACATCATCAAGCTGACCTTCCAAAGCGAAAAGAACACCTTATTGCATAAATTCACATAGGGGACCCAAAAATGCCTTCCTCATTTTTGAGTCCCAACACCTTGAATGATTTGAATTTATGAAATGCATCATAATTTTCCTTCAAGAAAGTTAGCTGCATCATTCTAGAATAGTCATCGGTAAACAATATGAAATATCTGTTACCATGGTAAATTTTCTATCTCATAGGCCCACAAAGATCAGTATGCAGCAAATCAAGTATTCCCTCAGATGAAAAAGAACTTTCTTTTATAAGTAGAGCTAGTTAACTTACCTAGCTAATATTCTTTACACATCATGTTGTCTTGTTTGACTAATTGTGGAAATCCTCTAACTGCATTTGTCTTACTCATTTTGATCAAACTATCAAAATTTACATGACAAAACCTTCTATTCCATAACCAACTATCTTCAACCTTTGCAACCAAACAACTATTCACATTATTATTCAAATGTAATAAATTACCTCTAATTTTCCTTCTAGTAGCAATCTTGTCTCCCGATCTTCCAATTATTTTGCACATACCTCTTTTGAATTCCAATTAGTAACCTTTATCATTCATCTAACCCACACTCAAAAAATTATATGCTAGGCCATCTACAAAATAAACTACATCTGTATTAATGTTACCATTCAAAGAAATAGTGCCTTTTCTTTTAACCAAACAAGGTGTGTTATTTCCAAAAATTACCAGACCACCATCAAACTCATCAAGTTTATTGAACTTTCTTCTTCACTGGTCATGTGATGTGAGTACCCATTGTCTATAATCCATTCATCATGGTATCTCATGTGAGAAACCAATACCTTTTCTCCTTTAGATAGATCGTCTTTGACAACAACAAATACAATCTCCTCTTCCCCATTCTCTTCTAATTCTTCATCAGTAACTCCTTCATCAACTGCAACATAGCATTATTTCTTTCCTTTTCCCTTAACTTGTATGAGCTTATCCTTTTTATCAACATTAGGACATCTAGCAACAATATGTCCAATCTTATTACAAGAAAAACATTTCAGTGGTAGCTTTCCTTTGTACTTACTAGTTCCTTTGGGAAATCTCCTTGATAGTAGTTCTTTAAGCTCTCCCTTTCTCCTTTCATCATCTAAGGTAGCTTCAAGTTCCCTGGGGTAACCTGGCATGGAATCAGATTCATGACTTAATTGTTTACCTTTTCTTACCGGTAGATTAGACACTGATGCCTTGAAAGTTTCCTCAACTGTTGGAATACTATTATCAAAGTTATTTATCTCAAATGCAATAATATTACCAATCAATCCATCTACACTAACACTATAAAAATTTTTGAGCTCATTTATGTTAGACACTCTAATGACATAAGAAGGAAATAAAGTTCTCAACATTTTACTCACCACAACATCTTCATCAATAGTTCCACCAAAACCACTAATGGCACCAACAAATTATTTTATTATTTGACCATATTGATCAATTTTATCTCCATCTACCATCCTCATGTCATCATATTTACCTCTAAGACTATCTTCCTTATCTTTTTGCTCTTGAATATCTCTACCATATATTAGTTTCAACTCTTCCCAAACTTCATAGGCAATATCAAGACCACATACATCAACATATTCAGTATCAGATAAGGTTCTTACAATAGCTTCTTATTCTTGATTACTCTCCTTTTGTCCCTTTAGTTGATCTATATTAGGAGTTCTGGAAGGAGTGGTATACTTTTATGTGGCATGAATCTAGTATTATGATCCCATACCTTTTAGATGTAGCTTTCTTATGTCACTCCATACCAAGTAGTTTTCTTTAGTGAATCTGGGAGGCTCCTTCCTCATCATTGGATCTTTTCCTCAAGCTATTAGGATTACCAAAAAGAGGACCAAGGATCTGATAGAAATTTTTAGTATAATTAGGTCCAAGATTACTAAGAGGTAGGGGGGGTGAATCAATAATCCAATAATTCAAACTTTTCATAAACCATTCACCAAATCATATCAATTAACATTCATTGCATGCATAAATAAACTAATGAAGATAAAAATACACAATCATGTAACACATTAACACCAATATTTTTCTCATGGAAACACAACTAGGAAAAACCACATGTGGGGATGACACCCACAAATAATTTTGCACTCTTTTAAAGTATGATTGGTTAAGAGCTTAGCCTTGTTAAAAGATTACAAAATGTCTGGTTAAGGGTAAGACCCTATTATGAGTAACTCCATTAACGGATTTATCTTTATCCCTTTTAGGAGCTTTACCCTATTAGGAGTAACCTTGTTAAAAGATTTCAAACTCTAATTAAAGAGTCACTTGGTTAAAGGATTTACAAATAAGACCTTTTAAAGTCTACTCCATTAAGGAATTTTATCTTGATGAAACTATTAGGAGTCAAAAAGTAATTTTATCTAGGTGTATCACTTCTCCTTTTCTTATTTAGATCCAATTAAGCACAAACCATCTTCTTCTTGCAGGAAATCTGTAGTCGTCACTCGACCTTACCTTCACATCTACAATCTACACTTGTATTTTCACCAATTTGCATATAAATACCTTCCATGCTTATTGGACAAATAGCCCACTTAAAAAACATATTAAAAATTAATGTCATTCATTCCCACTCAATTATTGGACCCTAATACATGTTAAAAATATATAACCTTTGATTAACCATCTATGTCAACCTCATGATTCATCACACTTTGATTTCATATGAGAACAATCAAAATTTACTAAATTCCCCAATATGGCTCAAAAACTTGATTAAATCAGACCACCTCAAACAATGTAACATCAAATAATCATTACCAATTTGTTAAGACACATCATCACAAACCTTGGAACACATAATCACTTATCACAACATGCTACACCATCATCGATTAAGGATCCGAATGATTGTTTTAAGAACTTCCTTTACTTTTCACTGAGTGATCTTCCATCCATTGAAACCTTGTCTTCTAGTTCACAAAACATGATGTGGTTGCAATAAAGAACCCAATGCATAGTCAAGATAACATATCCTAAATTGCAACACCTGAATCCAAATATATTAGATACAATCATCAAATAATTCCTCCTTGTCTTTATCATACTCTTCTTGTTAAGTTGTCAATCTTGAATCAATCATAAGTTACATAATACTTATGAAAAACTTGTGTGGTCATAGATATAGCATATAGAGACATCACTGAGCCTTCCATTATGATCACACACCATAACTCTTACCATAGCTCTAGATCCATCCTTTTTAACATACATCAACATAACATAAACACTATCAACAAAAAAACACTAAGTTGACATCAATGAAAACATCATAACTTATCAACCTGAGATCATATCTTCATTAAACGCATACCAAAAAATTCTCAACTTATCTCTGCATCAGTTATGCCAACAATATGCTCTAGGATAGATAAGATCATTTTTTGTTTGCATCATGTTTTTTTTACATAAAAGGATCACATTATTTCTCTGGCCCTTTATACCATAATGTGCCACATTCATTTTTCTATATAAAAAATAAAGCTCTTGAGGCATAAAATGTAGTTTGATCTAAATAAAGTTTCATCTCTTACTAAAATTCCATCTAATTTTTTCCTTTTGCTATCACTTCTCTAGTCAATCCTCACAGTCGCCTTGGTCTAGTGCTCTATTACAAGATAGAAAGTGCATTATGCATTCATTAAAGCTGAAAATTACCAATTTTTTGTTACATCCACAATATACATATACATTTTATATTTTGAAAAGAAGAAAAAGTAAAAAAAATATTGCATTCATGGCTTATATGTATGTATTGCAAAATACAAAAAGTGTTGCATCATATAAACATCATCATATTAAAATTAAGAAAAAGAATTCATATAAGTGTCCATCTCATATAAATTCATCATAGCATCACTACATATCATATATATCTCAAAAAGTATCAAAGAATCAAAATTAGGGTATCTGTATATAGTAAGGATCATATGATCAATATTATATATGACATGTCTATCGAAATGTCCCTTTGCATAAGAGAGAGTCTCCTATTAGATTATGCTCTTTGTATCCTCCTGGTGAATTATTAGCCTTGAGGATGAAGCCCCATGTCCACTATGCTATCATCTCTGGTCTAACTTGCCTCTTCAGTCCTACTACTACCCCATTGCTCAGTTTCCTCTAGGAGTATGATTTTTCAGAAGAATATTTAAATATTAATGTCCACTAATTTTGTGGTACATCTCTCTTGTAGTTATCCTTCTAATATTGTATCTCTTCTCATGCAACCCCTAGCATCCCTGCTACCTCACACACACACCCGTATATTCAATGTTTCTGATGAACTATCATGACTCATCCTCTACTCTCTGTAATCTAAAAAATGTTGTCTCAAGAGGATATCATTGTTTCCCTCTCTACTATCAATCTTTCCATCTCGGCTATCAATATTTCTATGTGAGAGGTGAGCACCAATCACTCTATATCCCAAGCTTCTCTATCTTTATACCTCTCTTCTATTAACCTATCTATATGTCATATCAGATCTGCAATATGCTCTCTCTACTACCCTATTCCTCACCACCTACAACCTCATCTTGTATCTCAATGTCCTTGGGATCCTATACATCTCGATCATATAGTGGATCCTCTTTGTCCTCCTCCACTTACATAGGTTCACCATCTGGAATACTATCATCCTCTCTCTCCTCACTACTAGAATTAGTTCTATCACTCTCCTCATTTATTTTTTCCCCCCCATCCACCTCCTCAACCTCCTCCTCATCACTTCCACCCTCTCCCTTAGGATCATTGTCCTCACCCTAATTATTTCTATCCTCATCATCTGATATCAACACTCACATCCTCGACACTAGAACATATAGATTTGTCAAAGGAATAGGCCTATGCTATACAAACCATATGTCATACTCTTTCATAATATCTACATATATGATATCTACACTTTCTCCCCAATATCTCGACTGTAACTTCTCAAAATTGGCATAGCATACCTATCATCAGATTGAAGGTCACCATGATCTAATCTCACCTCTAGATCATACAAATAATTCCATCCCTATTATTAACCCATGTATCTCACCAAACATTTTGTGCACTCTCACAGATAACTAAACCTTGAATGATCACATGACCTATAATAGTGTGCCCAATCAAGTAATTCTCATGTCTACAGTAAGGCAAGTTCTCCTCATCTTCATTACATTAAAGGAAATCTTTGTATGGTCACTAAGTAAACTCCCTTAGTGTATCCATCACATTCCTAAATAATAATGTGTATCCCATTGGTCCTCATGAAAGTGCTCAAGCATAATTATAAATATATTGAATATATGGAATCACAACCATCTCTACAATAGGATAGAATACTGTTATGTGCTCGTAAGCCCAAATCTATAATAATGTAACACCACTTCTCATAGATAATCCTCCTTTGTAAGATACCTAATGAAGATGAAAGTATGTCATGGCTAGCATACATGGAGCCAATGAAAATACTGTCCCATCCATGATCATCCTCTCAAGCACTATACCCCAACCAAAAGGGAATCCATGTCCTCTCCTATCTTTTTGATGCAAGGGAGGATGGGGAGAGGGGCCAAAGGAACACCCTAACTAGATCCATCTTGTAGAGATCACACATGAAAGAAACAACACAACAGTGAGAGAGAGAATGCATATATCTTTCATATATTATCTTCAATTTGATTCATACATGTCGGGCTATAAGGTCTTCCTGGTTTAGGCCAGATATTACTATATCATCTTAAAATGGAAGCACTTCCATGTTAAGAGAATTTATCCCTCTGAGTAGGTGGTTTGGGGTCATGTTAAGCACCTTGATTGGATCTTTCCATGTATTTGGCTTTCTCCCCGCTTTCCACTTCTTCTCTGCACTTGATTTCTCCATTCTAGGTGAAATAAGGGTTAAGGTCTTAAGGACTTTCCTAATTTTCCCTCTTCCATGGCTCTATTTTCTAGGTAGGGTTCAGAAATGAGACCTCCTAGTCCTTCATCATATCAATCAGGAGATTTTCTATTTGTTTCAGACACTGGGTCCTATTCTGACACCAAATTTTGCATCTCTGACATCTCCTGGAACCTCTGCTGCAAAACCTAGAAAAGTTAGGGTCTGAGGTCAAATTCGACCTTAAACTTGACTAGGTCAGGGTTGAACTTGACCCTGACCAGGTCAAGGTCGACCTTGACCTTGACCTCTTCCCGCTAGGATTTCAAATTTCAAATGTTGGCAGTTTGGCTTTCGGGAAAATTATTTCTCTGCCTCCGGGTCGGCTATTTCAGGCTCCGAAATGGTAAATACTTTAGTTGTATTTAATTAAGGTATATTTTCTAAAGGTGAGGACCTAATTGAAATTTAATTCTCCAAGGTGGCCCATCTAGAGGAGGGTGCCCTAGATCACTATAAAAGGAGGCCTTCCTCTCTCATTTTCACATCAAGTTTTCTCAATCAAGTATCTAGAGCTCTCAAGTGCAAGCAAGTGTTCAAGCATTCAAGTGTTCAAGCATTCATCCATCAAGGATATCTATTGTTAGCCATTGAAGAATGCAATCTCTTTGGAGCCCCCTTGAAGATTCACCCTTCTCCATTCATTCAAGCCTTCTCATATGCAAATATCAAATCAAGATTGGTGTTGAAGATCAAAACAACATTGATTAGAGACATCTTGCCACCCATTGAAGCATTCTTACTTGTGGATTTGAGGATTCGAATCCTCTACAAGGACTTCAACATAAGCGAGGTGATTTGTTTCAATTACTTTGTTTATGCACAATATATTTCAATTCAATTTCAAGGTTAATTCCTAAACTTGGGTTTGACTAAGGAAAACCCCCCATACAACCAAAAACCCCCATTTTCTTACAGGTATAGGTGTGAAAATCTCAAATCTGAGAGTGAATTCAGATACCCTTTTTGACAATCTTCAGGATCTATGAACAGTATCAGAATCGGACTTCAAATAAATAATGTGGTCTTTGACCTTTTAAAAGGTCAAAGTCGACCTATGTGAATTTGGAGAAAAGATTTCTAGGTTTTGTCTACCTCGACATTTCCAATTCAAAACAAGTGACAAAATCTTTAGAAAGTTCATATAGAAGCCAGAATTTAGCATTTTCCAGATCTTCCCTAATTCAAGGTTAGTATTTGCACTTCAATTATTTCAATATCAAACATAACACATTTTACCTAGGGGAACATCATATTTATTCTTTCCTTCATATTCTCCATCAAATTGATCCGATTCTGCATTAACCTCTTTGGTTGATCAAATTGGATCTCCTTGGTGGGAATTTGGGTTTGAGAATAGATCCCTTTTCCCCCCTAAACATTTTAAATAAGGTTGAATCCATTTTAACACTATATAATTACAATTAAGTATAGAAGTCCTCCAACATGCAAGGATTTGCTAATAATCTCTAATCTTCTATCCAAAAACTTACTCGCTAAACTCTAACCAAACAACTAAATTTATACAAGAGGCTACCGAATCAAGTCGGCCTTTAGATCCACCATTAATCGAAGGAACAACTAGACCTAGTTCCACATGCTTCCCAATGATCGATACCATCATTAAATCAATTGTGTGTGTGAAAATTGTACCTGATCTGTAGACACAACACTTCAGTAAAACATTAGAGGTTAGCAAAAATCAAAATCGTGCAAAATTGAAATCTAATTTAACCAAGCGATTTACTGCCTTTTAGTAGGTGCGAGATTGATGTTCTCAGATTGTTATCGAGATCAGTGACCTAGATGACACCTAAATGAAGGATTTGAATGCAATTGATCTAGATATGAATTGAATGCAATTAATCTTCTTTTTTTTTGGATTTTCTATGCAATAATATGACAAATGATATGAAATCTATGATATGTAAAAATTGATATGCTATGAATTGATCTAACAATAATATGAAAACAAAAGTGATCTCAAAACAATGTTGATTCGCAATAAGCTTTGATCCTTCCAATTGCAATTCTCCAGCGTGATTGTGCAAAAATATGAGATGAATTATGAAGAGCCGAGCCTTGATTTTATAGAAATCCAGGGCTTTAGAGGTGCATGGATAAAAGCCATAAATCACTCAGATTAACTCAGCTTGATTTTTGAGTTATCTGATAATAACGATAATTGAATTCACAAAAACATGCAAATCATGCAAAAATAGCTTTTTAACTCAAATTAGAGTTTAGATCAGCTTTTAAAACTCAAAAATGACGTTGAGTTCCAAAAAGTCAATAACTTGCATTGATTTTTTGACTTGGAGTTTAACTGCTCTTTGATTGTGCATATGGATAATTATGAATTAATAAATAAATAAAGTGATTTATTCTCAACTTAACTAATTTTTGAAAATAAATAATTGATTTATGGGTTAATCAATTATTTAATCAAACTTTTATTAAAAACTATATTATTAAATAATGATAACTTGCTTTAATTAATTAAATAAAAATTTAATCAATTATTTATAGGATATTGGATTTATTATCAAAATTAAATAATACAATTAGTAATAGATAGAATTAAATTTAATTACACAATTAAGTGGCAAGATATTAAATCTAATTAATTAAATATGAAAATATTCAATTAATCAAACTTTAGGATAAATGTGATTTATCACCAAATAATTATAAAATTAAAGATAATTATGATAAATAGGAATACTGCTAGGAATATTCCCCGATGTAGAATTTAAGATAATCAATTAGGATTCGATGATGTTTAGATGTGCCTTAGGTTAGGACTTTGATGTCAATTTCATTTGAATTGTTGATATAGGAGATTAATGAACTTATGGCCCATTTTTGGGGTATTACATTTTGCCCCTCTTTGAATTGTTGTGCGAAGCGCAATGGTTCAAAGACAATCTGTGTTTGATAGAGACATGAAACAGATTCGAAATTGATAATTGATATGAGACAGAAGCTGATTGATATTGATTTGATATGAAGATAATAGGTCCTAAATGACCAAAGATAATGTTCACTGTAGCAACGATGAACTGATGATTGCGAAAAAAAGTGTCAAAATGCCTGATTCTGAACCTTATGATTGCGAAGAAGTGAGTGACTAGTTCTAGACATGATTGTCTTAGCAGAACTAGCAGGTATCACATCTGAACCCTTCAGTTGCTGAAGAACCAAGGAAAGAACACTATGATATGATGGTTGCAAAAAATGATACAGTTTACAAGATTAGGAGAATACCAGATTGATATGGATTGACAAATCTGATATGCCCCAAGTGATGATAGATTTTCCCCAAGCGATGAGGTTTTTTGATGAATCAATAACTAGAGGTGGTTGTTGTCTTGATTACTAAGGAAAGATTGATAGAATTTGATTTATAGACTTTGAATGATGTGTAATAACATGCCCCCTTCGGGATTAAAATTGAAATCTGACAAGAAAAGTCAGCGTTGAGAGGTTAGAAGCATGTTAATTGATTTGAGAAGTGGTTATACACGTTCAAGAATGCATTTTTCATCATTGGAAGGTCCCAAAAGACCAAGTTTGACTAGGTTAAACCATGAGTTGACCATAGTTGACCAAGTTGAAATTTTGATAGTTTGATAGAAGATAATCAGTTAAGTTGAATGTTGGATTTCTTTGATGATTGAAGGTTGATTATGCAAGTAGTGAATAATATAAACGATCTTAGATTTTTATTTTGATCCCGAAAAAGGATTTCTACTTGCTATTTCGTTGGAGGAACCTTCATGTGAGATTCAGCTCTTGGTAGACTTGAAGATGTGATTTGAAGAATCGTTTAAGCATTGAAGTTCATTTAATCATTGTGAGATCATGCAAACATGCAAAATGCAAAGAGACATGCAAAATGAAATGCAACCTAAGACCTAGGACCTAGTCACTAATCATGTGTCGATTTGTTATCATCATTGAACATTTAGGTAACCGGATAAATCAATACAATGCCCACTAGCTATGAAACCATAGACATATGAAATTGATTTGTATGCGCAAGAATCAATACAACACCCACTGGTCAACAACCATCGATATATGAATATTGATTTTATTTTCAGAATGTCGGATTAGATATAAGCACCAAGGCATAAATGCCAAGATGACCTGAATATCATGTCCATTTTGATATAGCAATTTGTATAAGCATCAAAACATAAATGTCATGATGACCTGAATATGCCTTGCATGACAAAAACATCAAACAGTCAAGAGATCATTCTAAATCCAGTGTGAATTACCCGTAGTGACCCTTTATCGTTCACATCCTTAGGTAAGATCACGTTTCACAATAGGAGAAAGAACTCACTCAAAAAGACAATAGTTAGATGAAACTTCCTTGAATTTTTTAGGTATCAATGGTCAAGGTACGCATGGCCATCCAATTCGAGATAGAGGCTCTTACAGTCAGACACCATTTCAATCCAAATTTTCCAAAGACATTAGATTTTCACATACAAGCAGAAGACAAAGAAAAGATTATGCCCCTAGTCATCACTCTCTAAATCCTATAAAGAACATCATCGAAGAGCTCGAAGGGACACAATATGAAAAAATCTCAATGCGAATTAGTAATCATACAAGGAGATAAAAGCATGTAAAAAAGCATAGATTGTTTTTAGTTTGTGTTTGATTGTTGTTGTAGATGTGAAATCCTTTCTGGAGACAAGACGGACTTGACTGACTCAAATGAAGCTTCAAAGGACTCTGACTAGATATGATACATCTAAGATATACTGGAGGCCATAGGATATAACATTGATTTCCCTCAAGTGTTAAGCATTGATAGGATACAGACGTTTGAGCTGATTGGTGGACAAACCGACTTATTGAAAACTGGAAATGCAAAAACAAACCGGGAGATTTGTACAAACTAAAGCAAGACTAAAAGCTAGGAACAACCAAGATTGCGCTGATAGATGGAGCATTTTGAAACAAATGACGCTTGTTTTCCCAGTTTTCACCATCTTGGCAGAGATTCTATTTTTGCTACCAAGGCGCCTGTTTCCAGGTTTTCACCAAGGCACTTTTTTTTTCTCATTTTTGTTTATTTTTCATTTTTTCAATTTTTTTGATATTTTTGATATTTTTTTATTTTTTTGTGAATCATCAAGGTGCCTATTGCTAGGTTTTCACCAAGATGTTCATTTTTTTAGGACTTTTTCCAATTTTAAAGATTTTTTCAGGACATTTTACCATAGACTGAATGCCTTAGGCGTAGAATTTCTTCAAATGGAGAATGTTGATTGGTTCTTGGAGCTATTCTCCTTCAGTCATTGAGAGTTGATAGGCACTAGAGCCAAAAGTAGCAGTGATTACAAAGGGACCCAGCCAGTTGGGTTCAAACTTCCCCTTGTGTTCTCGATGGGATTAATTTTTAGGATTCTCTCTCAAAACTAGATCACCAACCTGAAATTCTCCGTGTCTGACTTTCTTGTTGTAGCCTCTAGACATTCTCTTCTTATATACTCTGAGATGATCATACGCTACTTGTCTGCGCTCATCTAGTAGTTCCAGTTCTTGCAACCTAGACACTCTGTAGTCATCATCAGTTACTAGACCATGCATTCTAATTCCGAGTGATGGGATTTCAACCTCAATAGGTAGTACTGCTTTAGACCCATAGACTAAAGCAAAAGGTGTAACCCTAGTAGGTGTTCTGATACTTGTTCTGATACTAGTTCTGATACTTGTTCTGATACTTGGTATACTTGATAACATCTTTTTCCATTGCAAAATCCCAAGCAAGATCATATCGTGCAGTCCCAATGTCTAGAAAAGTGGAGAAAAAGAGGGATTGACAAGCTGGTGGAAGAGATGGAAGACAAGAGAATGAAGGAGAATGAAGGGAAGAAATCCTCAAGGGAAAAATCCTCAAGAATACTCAAGCTAGGGAAAAATTGTCATGTAAAAGAACATTTGGACAAGCAATGAAAGGCCAATATAAGATAAGTCACAAAAGTGTAATGCCAAAGAAGGATAGGATGCAGTCCAAAGGAGTAGACATGTCAAGAGGCTTCATAGCATTGTGTTTTACTCTTTTTTTAATTTTTATTAGATCAAGACCAAAGAGGAAAAGAATAGCGAAAGGCTAGAATGAATGAAGGAAAATAGACATGAAGGCTAAATAGGAAGGGAATGAAAGCAAGATCATCATAAGATAGCTCACAAAATAGCCAAATGTTTGTGTATAGATCAACATTGTCAAGATCAAAGAGAGAAGATGAAATGGATAAAATATGTAGAAGAACTACGCATGATTCCTGATTGCCAGGTTTTCATCATGGTACTTATCCAAGGTGCCACAAGGGAGTGGTTTTCACCATAGGATGAATTTATTTCTCTTTAATTTTGCTACCAAGGTGCCTGTTTCTAGGTTTTCACCAAGGCACATTTTCAATTTTTTTTTGTTTTCTTTTTTTGGAAGAAGGCAAGCTTTTTAGATAATGCTCCTTAAAAGGATAAACCGTGATATGCCAAGGATTCAAAATGATACACTCAAAGATGTTGATAGGGAAAGGAATATGGAGGATAAGGTTTTATGTAAAGCAAGTGAGGTTGGAAGATAGGAGGAATAGGCAAATGAGGAAAAAGGATAGAAGGTAGAAGGATAATGAATGGAAGGATTGTGAAAGGGTAAATGGAAAGGAAGGCAAGATCAACGTAAACACATACTATGTGATGATATTATTCACCTTCATGAAATTACAAGATTAACTAAGAACAACAAGAATTAGAGTGAGAACTAATCTAATAAATGCATAATTAATCTATCAACATCTCATGGATCTCTAGAAAGAAGTGGTAAGTGAGCTCTCAGCTGCAAATCCTCACTAGTGACACCTCTAAAATGAGAATAATGCTGCTATGATGCTTCTAAATGCTTATTCTATGATGAATTTATGCTTAATCTAGCTCCATTGATCACAATGCAATGATAAAATCATAAAATGATAACTCTAAATGCTCAAATACTTCACTTGCTCTTAGAAATGATCTCAATTGACTATAGTAACAATGCTTTTCAATTGAAATTCTAAGATGGAAATGCTCTCCAAAATGCCTCATACTTATAGTGATTTCCCAAGGGTAGGGGGTAGATCATGGTTATGCTTGGGTAAGGTCAATTGGCTTTGCTTTGTCCATAAATGGGGGGACAAGGAGGGGAAAATAATTTAAATGGTTTCAAAAGGCTGGACCATTTCAACAAAAGTGAGTGATTTGTGTCCATTTTGTCTCCAATTTGCTTTGTTGAGGGAAATTATGATTTATTAATTAATTAAAGTAATTAAATTTAGCCATGAAGGGTAAGAGGTTCATTTTGATTTTTGCTTTTCAACAACTATGTCATTAATTGAATTTAATCAATTTCGTAGTGTTTTTCCCCTTTTCAAGCTTTATTTAATCATTTAATCATTTAATTAAATTTTCCTTTGATTTGAATTGCCTTTGTTCCATTTATTGATTTTTTGTGCTATTTTGATGATTTGATTGCACTTTTTGATTGATTTAAGCCTTTTGCCAATTTTTCGTGTCTACAAATGCCCCTCTTTGAGTTGATGTGTGAAGAACACCGATTCAAAGATTCCCTTGGTATGATGATCTGATTCTATTCTAGTTCTGTGATTCCTTGATACCTTTGATAGTTGGTACGATGATATGATATTGTCTTTGATAGTGATATGTTGCTTGATATGATATGATAAATTGATCTGATACTGATTTGCCTCCTGATATGAAACTTATATGATATGATACTGATATGATAACCTAATATGATATGCCCCACTGATAAATGTTTTTGATGCGATGCCAATTTGATACTCTGATGCCCCCTCAGAAATAAAACATATTGATTCCTTGATTTGAAAGATTTTGATTGATTGGTCCAATATGTTTTCATTTCTGAAAAATATTGATGATATGCCATGACTCCCAAATTTGTATATCCAAGATAGATAGGTCTGTTGTAGTTAAGCAAAACAAGTGATTATAATAACAGGATAATGGTACCAATGAATGTGATTTGTCAATCTGATAGGATAGTAAAATTGATATGGGATAACTGATCAGTGTGAAAACCGATACAGTTGATAGGATTGATCTTGATCAGTGTGAAAATTGATATGGGATCCTGATAGGATTGATAAACTAATACTTCACTCTCAAGACATAGAGACACGAACAAATAATGATAGGTTTGATTGCTTTGATTGACTTGATTGATTGACGTAAGATGATTCACTGATATAAAATATTGATATGATTCCCTTGATTTGCAAAATAGGGAGATTTCTGTAAATGATATATATACGGACCTTAGCTTCTTGGATATTTGGATTTAAGTCATGGTTTGACCCAGCTAGAGTACATGTTATTGAGATGATTGATTATGGAGCTCCTTCAGTTTGTTGATATTATATCATGTTTTAGTTATTGATCAGGACTTGGATGTATCACTTTGATGACATTGTATCTTTGATTAAATAGACTTCATGGATCTTTGATGTTATGGAAACTTATTTGATTTATGGACTTTCCTTGATTCTTGATTGAACTCCCCCATTTGATGATCGATCAAGATTTTGATTGAATGAACCCCCTTGTCCTTGGAAAAATACTAAAAATAAATGCACATGCAATTAATCTAACATGATAATGCAATTAACCTTTCATGATAATGCAATGCAATGCAACTAAGTGTCACTAACTTTTAGCAAATAAATGCCTTGAGGATAAATTTTCATCATTGAGCATTTTGGGACTGAAAAGTTGAAACAATCACCACTGGCCACTGACATGATGATATGAATACCACTTTTATATCGCTTTTGGTAACACCCTTTTTTTTTGAACTAGTACAACCCTCACTAGTTGGATGACCAAACTATGGGAGTATGAATACCAATCCATTTTCTCAAACAATCAGAGGTCAACCTTCCACACTACATGAAAGTCCTCGATGGTTCTTTGGTGACCATGTCGTTAGATGAATTCACATAAGTTGTGGGATCTTCCTCAAGATAGTCACTCAAAGACAAGAAAAATATCATGTCTCCATCATTGCCAATCTAGTCAAAACCTCATCGATTAGCTAAAAAGATGTGATAAAAATCAATGTAAGTAAAGATCATCAAAAGAAAGCTTCAAGTGTTTTGCATTGTTTCATGATTTTCAAAAAGTATTTCCAAGTATTCTGATCTTTAAAGTGTTTTGTCATTTTTTAATCCTGAATAATAAAGTCAATGAAGACTCAAGGACCAAGTTGTAGGCTCAAATACTTGGGTTATGAACAATGATATCTATTAAAGGTTCATGAAAATATGCTTCTTTCTTCTGAAATTCAGATAAGTCTCTCTAATGTGTGACCGACTATAGCACTATTGAATCCGCTGATTCAGATCAAATGCCCCTGATTAGATAGGAAAAATGTTGGACTTGAGCAAACTTCCAAGATTTTACAAAAACTCAGTTCATGCTAGATGCATCTAGAAGCACTTTATGCTTTCCCTTTTACCAGCTCTCAAACAAGATCACATTGGTTTGCTCCCAATGTCTAGCAAGATATAGGACATGAAGGATGGATTTTCAAGCTGATGGATTAGAGATGGAAAGGCCATGATGGATGAAGCAATGCAAATGTGACCTATAGGACTATCTCCTCAAGAGTACCCAAGCTAAGGAAAAATGATATAGCAATATGAAGGATGTTTTTGGATAAGCCATGGAAGTCAATTGTGTAGGGCTAGATAGTGTATAGGATAATGATTTGTTGCCATGAAAAGGAGTGATCCAAAAGAGTGGACATGTCAAGAAGTTTTTGATAACAATTTTTTTTTTTTAAGTTCTTCATCTTGATCAAGACCAAGGGTCAATTTGGGTAAGATGTGTATAAGATAACACAATCATGATAAAAGAGTGATGGAGGCTATGACGGGATGTTTTGGGATTATGAAAAAAGCTATCAAGGAATAATGAAGGTGAATTTGGGATAAGCAAGATCATGATAGGGTAACATGGATGCAACAAGTACATAAGCTGATGGAAAGGATAACAGATGTCAAGATACTTGATGCTCATGGATGTGTTCACCCTTGTGAAGATGAAAGGTGAGAGGAAATATGGATGAAACTTGATAAATGATAGGAAGATGGAGGATGGCATGGATGAAACTTTACCCCCAAGTGTGGAGTGCAAGAAGGAAAAATTACGCACGATGCCTGTTTGCCAAGTTTTCATCATGGTACTTGTCTAAGGTGCCACAAGAAGTGGTTTTTACCATAAGATAGATTTATTTCTCTTTAATTTTGCTACCAAGGTGCCTATTGCCAGGTTTTCACCAAGGCACTTTTCCTCTTTTTTCATTTTTTTCTTTTTTTCTTTGTTTTTTTTTTTGTATTTTTCAATATTTTCCCAACAGCGAAATCTTTGGACAATGCTCCTCTGAAAGATATGCTATAATAAACCATGGGTATGACTAGGATGCTCAAAGATATTGATAAGAGGGATGGAAGTATGGAAAGTATGCATTGGAAAATGAATGTGAGGATAAGAAGAAGGTATGTTGTAGATGGGAATGTTGGCAAGATCAACTTTGACACACACTTTGAAGAGTGGTGGAATGATGGAGGAATGATAGATGAAGGAGGTAAGGGTCCTTTTGAGGTAGTGGATTTTTGGATATGAGAACCCAAATTGGACTTGGAAAGTGGAGGATGTTTGGAAGGAGATGGAATGGAAGCCTTTGGAAGCTTGAATGTCAATTTTGATTCTTCTTTTGTGTGCAAGTCCTTCAAAAGTGACTTGGGAATCCACATATTCTTTGATTTTTCTTTCTTTTGTGATGCTTTTGAATGCACTTCTTCAATGAGGGATTTAGGAACCCACATTTTATTTTTTTCTTTTTGCTTTGTGGACCTTTGCAGCCTTTTGGATATTTCATTTTTCTTTTCATTCACATGTTGATTAGATGGGACATTGTGATTTTTATACACATATGGATTCTTGGATTTATGATTTTTATGTTGTACATCAAAATTTCTTCCAAAAGACTTAGGAATTGTGGATGAATAAGAATAATATGAAGGGTTCATATGGATCGGTGTTTGGACATTGTTCAAGTATGTGTGCCTTCGTTGATCTTGATACATGGTAGGGTAAGTGAATGGATAACTAGGGATGATAGGAATGGTTGATGGAGGAATATATGGACCTAATATGGATGGAAGGAATGAAGACTTTTGTTTTGGGACATAGGCACCCAAAATGGATTTGGAGGATAGTGAAGGAATATGGTTTCGTTTGAATGGAGGGATATATGGTGTGAAAGGGATATCAATATCTTTGGAAGGAGCTGCATTGCCAAGGTTCTCATCTTTAAGATTTATCTTTATAATAATAGGATCATGAGTAGCTTTGATAGGAACACATTTGATAGGATCAACTGAAGCTTGAAGGGATTCATTATCATGCAAGGGATTTGGAAGAATGATGGTTTCTTGAGGTGAACATGGAGGAATATGATAAGGAAATGATGGGATACTTCGATCTTGACAAGGATTTTCAAATGATGTAGAGAGGGTATTTTGATCTTGATCTTCAATATGCTCATTGGAACTTGTGGAAGGGATGTCTTGATCTTGCTTGGGAAGTGGAGAAAATATGGAACTTGGAAGGGTACTTTGTTCTTGGAATGGAAGGATATCATCTTGGAAGACATGAAAGGATGCAAGGGGATCATCACAAGGTTCGAGGGATATGGGACCTTCATCAAATATGGGAGGAGATTGTGTATAATCTTGATCTTGATCTTTATCACTATTTATCTCTTTTCTCTTTGGAGAATCCTCTTGACATGGAGCCACTTCTAAGGACAAGGTAGTTGCTTGGATATGTGTGGGGGGTGTTTGGAGGAATGATGTAGGATCCTCTTGAATTGGTATAATAGGCATTGAAGCATATGAAGCTTTGGGGTCTAAGATCTTTGAAGCATGGAAACAATCTGCAACAAGATGTAAGTTAGCTTGGGTTTCTTTTAGAGGTAGCCCTTGAGGGTAGACATAGTCAATGGGAAAAGAGTCATCATTAGGCTCATTCTTTGATGGAGGAATTTTGGATAGTTGTGGAGCTTTGGGAGATGACTGAAAGATGGAAGGAGTACTAGCTATGGGAGGATCTTTGCTAGATAGAGGTTCAAGAGATGGATGAAGGATGAAAGGCGTACAAGTCATCCAGGGAGAAACCTTGCTAGGAGATGGACAAAGGATGAAAGGATTACTCTTGCTATATGGAGGTTTATGCATGATATCTTGCTTGAGAGTGGTACCTTTCTCTTCATACTCTTTATTATCTTGATCATAACTAGATTTATCATGAAATTTCCTTTGATCCAATATAATTTTGTTGCTCTTGAATGTTTCTTTTTGTGAGGAAGATGGAGATGTGGTTGGCCCATCATTATAAAGAAAAGGACACCTTAATCTTAACAATGACTTTTTAGATGATGCCTCTTTTTATTTTTCCTTATTCTCCCTCAAGGTTGATGTATCAAAATTATGAGGAAGCTTAACTCCTACTTGAATGAACTTCATGAAATATTCTTCTTTATTCCTCTCTAAAACTAATTGTATTATTTTAACGAACATGGGATCTTGGAGTGCTTCCAAAACTTCATCTTCAGATACTTCATCATCTTGATTCCAATGGAGATTTTGATCTTGATTTTGATAATTGTTCTCCATAATAGGGTTGATTTTTTTTTCAAATAGACTCATCATTATAAATGATTTTCAAGGATCTGATCTATTTGTTGCACTGATAAAGAATATCTCCAAAAAGGGTATCCAAATATGACTTCCAAATTTTTCCAAACCCTTCGAAAATGTCCACTGTTTTCCCTTTTATGCTTCTGGGCGACACTGAACCAAGAATAGGCATGACCAAAACTCTTGTAGGCATGCACTGGTTTGTAGTTAGGTGACACACTATAGGTTACCAAGTGGCATTTTGCTATTTCTAAGCGGGTTTCCAATTTTTCTAGGTGTGTTTACAATTTTTGTGAGCGTGACTTCGGTGTGTATATGCATGTTTGAATAAGTCATAGGTGTAACTGAACCTCTGTTAGGTGAGTTTTTTTTATGCATAGGTGACACTTCTCTGACCAGGGTATAATTTTTTTAAATTTTTTTTAAACTTTTGATCAGATATTTTTGAAAATTTCTTGTTTTGAAAATTGGAAAGAAATGCAACACACACATAAATGTCTCTAAAAACAATCTAATGTGTATATTCTCGAATGTTTTCACAAGTATAGCACAAGAATAGATTCCAAATAGCCTACCTAAAGTCAAATTGTCTTGTAAACATGGCTCTACAAGGTGACTTTGCTATTTTATCCAGGTTTTAGTAAATATTCCGTTCAAAATGGATTAAAATCTCCCATCCCCCAAGTATGTTAAGGGGCTTCCCACACGCACCGAAGCACAATTTTGCGCAATCCATGAGGACTAATAGAGGAAGTTCAAGAAATTAAAATCCTTTTGTCATGCACCCCATTAAGGATACATGCATTTTATTTTATAGTGGGTTGGATTCTCGCCGCAAAAGCAAGTGTATCCCACTTTGGGCTGTCCCTCTCACTAGCCTCGTTAAGGAAAATTCGGGAGGGGAGCCCACTAAGTTCTAAACATGTTCATTGAAAAGCATGAAAAGTGGATTTCTCCCAAACACTTACAATCAATTTTTGTTCTTTTTCAACCCCATGAAAAAAGGGTTCTTAGAATTGAAATGTTTGTTCTTTTCTTTTAATGTTTAAGCTATGTTTAGAACTTTGAATATGCCACAAGCTAAGGGAATGTGGAAGCTTGATGAGAAAAATACCTTAACCGATGCTAGCAAAGGCTAGGGGCATTTTTAAATAGTAGTTTTCTTGTTTCTATCTCCAAATTTTTCCCTTACCTTAGCAAGTGCGTTCCCTCCACCAACAAGTTAGTCGACACAAACAAACAAAGTGAGGGGAAACCAAAATCAAAAGCTTGAAATACTACAATTTGATTATGCTCTTGATGCTTTTTACTCAAATACTTTGCAAATTTTACAAACTTAGGGACTAAATTCCCAATTCAAAGAAACATATTTCAGTTTGAAGGCATTTAGGACAGCAAGGTATACTCTAATAAGACGTCCTTTTTTGTTTCTTTTTTACATGCAAAAAAGAAATTTTTTTTTTTTTGAGCACTTTTCTGTGACAGAGCATGTACCTTAGTATCTTCGTCCAATGTTGTCTCAAGAACTGCCTTAATGTGTGCTTGATTCTCCTTCTTAATCCTTTTTGTCAAGCCTCTATCTTCTTGATTAACTCTATTTTATGGCTTCTTCACCTTCAGATGCTCATTCATTTACTGTTTAAACAACATAACAACAAATTAGTCCTTGAGATTTATCAATTTAAACGTGAAAATAAGCCAAAGACATTAGGTGACATAATCCAGCAAGTACACGTGAGTAAACTATGTACAGGCGTAACATTATCAGTAGCGAGCGTCACAGTTAAGGGCTCAAGTGATACCAAAAGTTACGCAGGCACGAGTAGTTTAATCGAAACCATGACTAGAAGATTAAATTGTGCAAAATAGTAAATGCAAAGCAACAGAATACACTATTAAGTGACAAATTTTCTTGCAAAAGCGTGACTGAAATTATTGTACATGTGAAAGAAATGCTTTTACATGTGACTAAATTGCTTGTATGCGTGAATGAAATTCTTTTACGCGTGAACAAAATTCTTTTACGCGTGACTGAATTGCTTACACGTGTGACTAAATTGCTTACACATGTGACTGAATTGCTTGTATGCGTGACTGAATTTCTTGTACGCGTGACTGAAAATATTAAAAGCAACACAAAGTCTCAAATTGAGTGATAGCAGTTTAAACATAAGCGATACTCCCTGTGTTGTAGGCGTGATTTGAAACCATAAAGGCTGAATGCTTTGCCATTCCGGGCGTGAGTTTCTAGCTAATAGGCGTAAGATCAGGGTTCTGAAGCGACATTGCAAGGATTCTAAGCGTGAATAGATCTCCTGTAGGCGTGACTTTAGAAAATTCCTGCAGAAAACACATGGAAACCAGACAAAAACGTATGCAAAGATGACTTAAATCACAAATTTGTTAGTATTTGAGGCTCAAGGCCCCACGGTGGGTGCCATTTGTGTGATGATATTATTCACCTTCATGAAATTACAAGATTAACTAAGAACAACAAGAATTAGAGTGAGAACTAATCTAATAAATGCACAATTAATCTATCAACATCTCATGGATCTCTAGAAAGAAGTGGTAAGTGAGCTCTCAGCTGCAAATCCTCACTAGTGACACCTCTAAAATGAGAATAATGCTGCTATGATGCTTCTAAATGCTTATTCTATGATGAATTTATGCTTAATCTAGCTCCATTGATCACAATGCAATGATAAAATCATAAAATGATAACTCTAAATGCTCAAATGCTTCACTTGCTCTTAGAAATGATCTCAATTGACTATAGTAACAATGCTTTTCAATTGAAATTCTAAGATGGAAATGCTCTCCAAAATGCCTCATACTTATAGTGATTTCCCAAGGGTAGGGGGTAGAGTGAGTTGATCATGGTTATGCTTGCGTAAGGTCAATTGGCTTTTCTTTGTCCATAAATGGGGGGACAAGGAGGGGACAATCATTTAAATGGTTTCAAAAGGCTGGACCATTTCAACAAAAGTGAGTGATTTGTGTCCATTTTGTCTCCAATTTGCTTTGTTGAGGGAAATTATGATTTATTAATTAATTAAAGTAATTAAATTTAGCCATGAAGGGTAAGAGGTTCATTTTGATTTTTGCTTTTCAACAACTATGTCATTAATTGAATTTAATCAATTTCATAGTGTTTTTCCCCTTTTCAAGCTTTATTTAATCATTTAATCATTTAATTGAATTTTCCTTTGATTTGAATTGCCTTTCTTCCATTTATTGATTTTTCGTGCTATTTTGATGATTTGATTGCACTTTTTGAGTGATTTAAGCCTTTTGCCAATTTTTCATGTCTACACATACCTTGAAAGATGGTGAGAGGATGGAGGAATCATGAATGAAGGAATACGTGAAGGAATATGGTGAATGGATAGCAGAGGTTGTGGTTTAGGCACATGGAATGAAAGAATGTTTTTGGAAGAAGATGAAGTGGAAGTCTTTGGAAGCTTGAATGTCAACTTCACTTTTTTCTCAACACCAGACTCTTTCAAGAGAGACTTTGGAATCCATATAGCTATAGGCTTTTCATTTCTTTTTGATGATCTAGAGAGAATATCTTTAATGATAGATTTTGGAACCCATACTTGTCTTGTAGTTTTTTTCTTAGATATCTCTTTTGACTTTATGCCTCCATGTCATTTAGAGGAGACATGGTGATCTTCTCTTTTTGATGGATTCTTGTATTGCTTCTTTTTCTTGTATTGAACATTCAAGTTACTTCCAAAAGACTTGGGACTTGTGGAAGAAAAAGGAGGATATGACTGGTTTAAATGGGTGGATGGATGAAAAGGATTCAAGGGTATGCATCTGTGTTGATCTTGAGGAAAGATGGAAGATGGAGGGATGTAAGGACTCAAGAGGGATGGAAAATTAGGAGAGTTAGGAGGGGAAAGTGAAGGGACATAGGGACCCAAGATGGAAGGAAGGTGTGAAGCCCTTAGTAGTGGTGGAAGAGGTCCAAGGATGGAAGTGGAAGACACAAAAGGATAATCAACAAGTTCATCAGCATCTATATGACAACCAAGGATATCAACATCTTTAGAGTGAGCATTAAGATTTTCAATAGAATCATGGACATCTTGAATATGAGCACCTTCTTTGATAGGATTTTTCAAAGCTTGCAAAGACATAGGAAGAGTAGAAAGTGGAAGCGAACATGGAATGGTAGAACAAGAAGATGGAAGGCTTTGATCTTGACAAGGATCTTTGGATAGCATAAGTGCATAATTTTTCTCTTGATTTTCAATAGGCTTAATATTGGAAGTACCAACACCATTTTTACCAACCTTAATGAAAGTATCATCTTTGGAAAGTGGAAGTGGGGTAAGGTTATTTTGATTGTCAATAAGCTCAACAGTGTAAGTAGTAGCTTGATCTTGCCTAGGAGAAGACTTAAGACATGGTGGAATGCATGAAAAAGGGTGTGCAGGATCAAAAGAACCCTAAAGCGGATAAGAGACATCATGAAAGGGATTGGATGACATGGAGGGTTCTTGATCTTGATCTTTCTTTATGTTCTTTTCTTCATCATTTTCAGAGTCCTCTTGACATGGAGCCACTTCTAAGGACAAGAAAGCATGTTGGGATTGTATGGAAGACTTTGGAAGAGATGGTGAAGGACTAGCTAAAGTAGGCATTGTAGCATATGAAGGCTTAGGATTTTTAGGTTTAGCATTATTGAAAGTATTTGCAGCCAAGTGAAGGTTAGCTTGAGTTTCTTTAAGAGGTAGCCCTAGAGGATAACTATAGGGAGCCACATGAAAAGTATCAGGGCTTATGTTAGATGAAGGTTCTGTGAAAGATTTGAAAAACTCAGAAGCTTAAAGAAATGTATGGGTATTGGAGGAAGTAGGGGATGGAAGGGAACCATCACCAAACAAAGGTTCAGCATTAACATGATCTTGCTTGAGAAGATAATCTTTATTTTCAGCAGGAGAGTCCTTAGGAGAAGGATTCTTATAATATTGATGCTTCAAGCTAACACGATGCATTTTATAGTCCTCAGCAGTAGTAGATGGATCATAATCAAGGTATTGTCCACAAAAGCCATCAAAATCTCTTTCAAAATCAGAATCATATGGATCACCATCACGATTTATCCAATGTGATGGCCCATTTGTAGTAAGCAAGAACACAAGATGAGGAGGACTCTTAGGAAGAGAGGTGTCATAGGTATCATTACATTGTCTATCGTCATAGTCATCATAGTCTCCAAAGATGGATATGTCACTCTCCATGGAAGAGGTATCATAAGGGTTATCATATTGCTCAAATTTTGTCCAGGGGCATGGTGACATGTACAAGTCTTTATCAAATGGAAAAGGGCATAGAGCTTCCATGGAGAACTCTTTAGGTTCCTTTTCTTTCTCAAGTTTGTTAATCTTGACTTGCATAGTGTGCACATGTTTCATCATGGCCCTCATCAGAGTTTCTTCCTCATGTGTATTGATTCTTTGAGACATGTGTACTAATTCTCAATAGCTACTGCTCTATTCCTGACATAGTGATTTTTTCGACAGATTCTGGGAATAGGCTGAAAAAGCTAAATATCTGGCAATTCTGACAATTTTTTGACAACTCTCAAAAATTTCCCAAATGACACTCTACAGACTCGTACGGTAGTGGGTATGCTATGAAATGACAGTTGCAGAACTCATACAATAGTTGGGTAGCAATGAAATGATAGTTGCAAAACTCATATGACAATTGGGTAGCAATGAAATGACAGTTGAAAATCTCATACGACAGTTGCAAGATTTTGACTTTGAGAATTTGCTAGCATGGAAACTCATACGACATTGGGTACTCAGTCATACGATAGATGGGTTGTAATGAAATGACACTTAAAAAAACTCGTATGACTTTTGACTTCCTGAAATGATTTTTGACTCCAGAAAGGATTTTATGTCAATTTTTGCAAAATTTTGAGTTTGCAGATTCAGATTGTTGGCAAATTTCAATGTCTAGATTTGAGGATTGTAACAGATTTGTTCATTTTCAGTAACTAGATAGATAAAAAAGCATGCAAAATAGCAAGCAAGTGATTTCAAGCATGTCTGAAAACAATGAACAAGGGTAAAAGCAACCTTGCGCATGAACAATCAAGTGACTTATTCATTCTAATCCTCAAAAGTGTTAATTGTGTATGTTCCAAAAATGTTTTGCAATAATGCACACATACCCTATAAGATGAAAATTTGGCCTCGCTAGGGTTTTTAGTAATGGTTTGACTTTGCAACTTTTATGATCCAAAGTGGTGAACTCTAATCCCGGTGCACCAGGGTTTTGACATAGTCTGAGAACTTAATCTTCAGGAGCTGCTAGGGAGATCTGACAACCCAACAATGAACCATACCTATGGAGATTTCTTCCACAAGGACATTTATATAGCAGCTGTCACTACCACAACAAAAATGGCTATTACCGCTTGAGGTTCCATCAACGCAGTTTTACCTATGAAGGGAGTGTCTGCTATGGTTAACCCTCTCTCAAGGTGAATCACAATAGTATACCACAAGGGGACTTGGCTCTAGATCCAAGGTTTTTGACACCTTTTCACTTTTAACCCAAACAAAGCAAGCAAATTAATCTGACATGCTAAGACAAAGTTTTGCTTCACCCAGGTCTATGATGTCAACTCCATGTGATCTATCAACCTCTCCTGGGAGAGAAAATATCGATCAATAAGAGAAGACACACTAACCAATTTTGATTCACCAAAGCTCATGATGTCAACCCCACATGATCTATCAATCTCTCCTGGGATAGAATGTATCGATCAATAAGAGAAGATGCACTAACCGAGTTGAATGTGACATGCACTAAGTATCCTCCCTACCTACAAGGATTCTGTCATCAAGAAGGATTTCACTGGGAATCCAATCTCTTAAGAATCATGAATAGTTTTCATAGGGCCTAATTACTATGTGAGCACAGATGTATGTTTCCAAAAGCAAATCTACCAAAAGTACCCAAAAAGCAAAAAGAGGAACACTTAACGCTTAAAGCGAATATGAGATGAGTCCACAAGGTGGAACACTTAACACCTCACACAAGTTGAAAATGAGTCCCCAACTTAGAAAACAAGTGAGTTCCTAAAAGCACAAAAGGGTTGCCTGGTGGAACAATTAACGCTTCTCTCTTGTAGACCCCTCCCCTTTATGGTGCTGAGATTGCAACCATGAGGTGGAATGAGGGGCTGGTAGATTATTGAGTCCAATAACCCAAGATAGCAATCAAGATCAATCACAAGTATCTGAGACTACTTAATGAATCCTTAAGGGGTCACAACCTAGTATCAATTATGCAAGTGTGTAAAACAAAAGCATGAAAAGAATCACCCAAGCTAGACACACGAGAGATTTATTTAAGCCTAAATTGAAATATTATTAGCACAAGTGGAATACCTAAGATCCTCGCAACATGCTTAGTAGATTTTTACCTAATTTTAGCAAACTTTACGCTTTTTTCAATCAAAACCAACAAGAGTCAATCAAAATAGAGAATTCCAAGTGTTAAGATTAGCTGTTAGTCAAAATCCAAAAATCAAATTTGACAAACTACCTGCAAAAATGAAATGACAATTGAAATCTGATGCCTAAACTCATACGACAGTGGGTCTATTACCAGATGACAGTAAGAAACTCGTACGACAGTGGGTATGCTCCCAGATGATTGTCTGGAAACTCATACGACATTGGGTGTCTGATGAAATGATAATCTAGCTTCCAAACGATAGTGGGTGCCTGATGAAATGATACTCAGTCAATTGTCATACGATAGCAGTCTCAAACTCATATGACTTTTGTCAAAAAATCATGCGAAGATTGTACGGACAAAAATAAAAACCATATTTTTGCACAAAAACTAAGGAGAAAAAGACAAAAATTGATAGAATTGAATTGGAAACCCATTTTAGGGCCCCACGGTGGGTGCTAGAAATGTGTGTGTGAAAATTGTACCTGATCTGTAGACACAACACTTCAGTAAAACATTAAAGGTTAGCAAAAATCAAAATCGTGCAAAATTGAAATCTAATTTAACCAAGCAATTTACTGCCTTCTAGTAGGTGTGAGATTGATGTTCTCAGATTGTTATCGAGATCAGTGACCTAGATGACACCTAAATGAAGGATTTGAATGCAATTGATCTAGATATGAATTGAATGCAATTAATCTTTTTTTTTTTTGGATTTTCTATGCAATAATATGAAAAATGATATGAAATCTATGATATGTAAAAACTGATATGCTATGAATTGATCTAACAATAATATGAAAACAAAAGTGATCTCACAACAATGTTGATTCACAATAAGCTTTGATCCTTCCAATTGCAATTCTCCAGCGTGATTGTGAAAAAATATGAGATGAATTATGAAGAGCTGAGCCTTGATTTTATAGAAATCCAGGGCTTTAGAGGTGCATGGATAAAAGCCATAAATCACTCAGATTAACTCAGCTTGATTTTTGAGTTATCTAATAATAAAGATAATTTAATTCACAAAAATATGCAAATCATGCAAAAATAGCTTTTTAACTCAAATTAGAGTTTAGATCAGCTTTTAAAACTCAAAAATGACGTTGAGTTCCAAAGAGTCAATAACTTGCATTGATTTTCTGACTTGGAGTTTAACTGCTCTTTGATTGTGCACATGGATAATTATGAATTAGTAAATAAATAAAGTGATTTATTCTCAACTTAACTGATTTTTGAAAATAAATAATTGATTTATGGGTTAATCAATTATTTAATCAAACTTTTATTAAAAACTATATTATTAAATAATGATAACTTGCTTTAATTAATTAAATAAAAATTTAATCAATTATTCATAGGATATTGGATTTATTGTCAAAATTAAATAATACAATTAATAATAGATAGAATTAAATTTAATTACACAATTAAGTGGCAAGATATTAAATCTAATTAATTAAATATGAAAATATTCAATTAATCAAACTTTAGGATAAATGTGATTTATCGCCAAATAATTATAAAATTAAAGATAATTATGATAAATAGGAATATTGCTAGGAATATTCCCTAATGTAGAATTTAAGATAATCAATTAGGATTCGATGATGTTTAGATGTGCCTTAGGTTAGGACTTTTGATGTCGATTTCATTTGAATTGTTGATATAGGAGATTAATGAACTTATAGCCCATTTTTGGGGTATTACATCTATGACCAAAATTAATTGCTAAGGACCCAAGATGCTCCTGCATCAGACACATGGAGTTATTCAAAATGATTCTTTGAATCATGAAATAGGTACGATCCGAGCTACATCTAACTTAGATTGTGAAATCGATGAATTGTCTTCAATTGGTCTATTCTTCCACTTTACCAAATATTCCATATACTATTTTCCTCTTGTACTTCTACCAATTCTTTGCTCCAAAATATGCTCAACTTCTTCTGTCTGTTTCTTAGGATAATCATTCAGTACTGCCATTTCTTCATCTAGCTCATGATACTCATATAAATTGGCAATGTTGAAAATAGGTGATATATCCATGTCATCAGGTAACTCAATCTCATAAGAATTACCATTGTCAAATCTCTTCAAAATCTTACAAGGTCCAAACTTCTTCATTTTCAGCTTCCCATATGTTCCAATAGGAAATCAACCTTTCTTCAAATGAACCATCACTTCATCACTGACTGCAGAAGTCTTATGTCTTCTTGATCTTTCAGATCTATCTTTATATTTCTGATTACTTTTTTGCAACTTATGTTTCACATCTTCACGCAATGTCTTCATGTACTCAGCAAACTTTAGTCCTTCAACACTTCTCTTTTCATTAGCAATATCCCTCAAATCTGATATATCTCTCAGTTGTATGCCATTTACAATCTCAAAAGGTGTTTTTCCAATACTCCTATTCACTGAATTATTGTATGAAAACTCTGCTTGTGCTAACATAGAATCCCAATTACTTGGTGTGTCTCCAACTAAACATCTCAAAAGATTTCCCAAACTTCTATTCACAACTTCTATTTGTCCATTAGTCTATGGGTGAGATGTAGAACTATATTTCAACTCGGTACCAAACTTTCTCGAAAGGGTCTTCCAAAAGTATCCAACAAATTTATTATCTTAGTTAGAGATAATACTCCTCAGTAATCCATGCAATCTAAAAATTTCCTTAAAGAAAAGATCTTCTACATGTACTACATCTAATGTCTTTCTACAAGGTATAAAATGTGTCATTTTAGAAAATCTATCTACAACAACAAATATAGCATCATTACCTCTTACTGTCTTTGGTAAGCCAAGAACAAAATCCATACTAATATTAATCCAAGGTTTATCAAGAACAAAAATCGGTGTATACAATCTAGTATTCTGACTTACTCCTTTTGCAACTTGACAAATTCCACAACTTTTCACAAATTTTTAAACATCTTTATACAACTGTGGCAAAAAGTACTTTTCCATAAGAAAATTCAATGTCTTATCAACACCAAAATGTCCAACCAAACCACTACTATGTTTCTCTTTTTTCAAATTAGTTCTCATTGGTCCTCTTGGTATACACAACTAAATACCTTTAAACAACATAGCTTCTTGAATGAAATATTCTTCCCATTTAGTACTCAGTTGATCTTAAATAGGTGCTTTGCACTTTCTCCATGGCTCAGAAAAATTATGATCAAATTTATAATAATCTCTCATGTCATCAAAGCCAAGAACTTAAATTTTCATCTCAGTCATCAAAGATCTCCTTCTACTCAATGCATTAGCAACTCGATTAGTGACTCCATTTTTATGCTTTATCACAAATGTATAACTTTGCAAATAGTCAACCCATTTCATGTCTCTGATTCAACTTATTCTGACTACCCAAATACTGCAAATCCTTATGATCGGTATACAACACAAATTCACTCAGTATCAAATAATGTCTCTATTTCTTCAATGCTTGAACAATATAATAGAATTATTGATCATACATAGAGTATATCCTTTTTGCATCATTCAACTTTTCACTAAAGAAAGCAATAGGTTTACCTTCTTGACTCAATACAGCTCCAATTGCACTACCATTTGCATCACATTCCACTTGAAATACCTTATTGAAATTAGGCAATGCAAAAACAGGCAATTCAACAACCTTCTGCTTTAAGGTATAAATTTTTTTATCAGCTCCATGTGTCCAGTTGAATTCTCTTTTATCTCCTCTCATAGTCTTAGTGATAGCATTACAAATTGAACTAAAATTCCTAATGAAATTTTGGTAAAAGCTTGCCAAACCATGAAATGATCTTACCTCACTAGCATTCTCAGGTGTAGACCAATTCACAATAGCTTCAACCTTTTCAGGATCCATCTTCAAACCATTAGTTGAAATCACAAATCCTAAATACACAATCTCCTCTTTCATGAAGGAACACTTTTTCATGTTAATCAACAACTTTTACTCTTTCAATCTCTACAATACTTTCTTAACATGCAACAAATGTTCTTCTACGGTCTTACTGAATATTAGAATATCATCAAGGTATACAATCACAAAGTTACCCAAGAATTCCTTCAGAACTTCATTCATCAACCTCATAAAAGTACTTGGTGCATTAGTTAAACCAAAAGGCATAACCAACCACTCATACAAACCATCTTTTGTTTTGAAAGTAGTCTTCCACTCATCACCTTCTCTGATTCTGATATGATGATACCCACTTTTCAAATTAATTTTTGTAAAATACTTTGCTCCAGTCAAACTATCCATTATATCATCCATTCTCGGTATAGGAAACCTATATTTCACTGTTATCTTGATAATTTCTTTGGAATCAGTACACATTCACCATTCTCCATTCTTCTTAGGTGCCAATACAATAGGTACTACATAAGGACTCAAACTTTCTCTGATCAAACCTTTCTACAAAAATTCTTAAATCTATCAGTTCAATTCCTAATTCTTGGTAGGTGTCAACCGATGTGGTGCCTTATTTGATAAACTATCTCTAGGGATTAGATCCATGCAATGATCAATGCTTATCTTCGGTAGAAAACCATCAGGTACATTATCAGAAATGATTTCACTATACTCAGTGAGTAACTTATCAATCTCCTCAGGGACATTATCTTCTATTTTCTTACTTGGTTTGTTAGGAATCACAACAAAACATACATCATTATTCTTCCAATCCTTAACAAAATTTCATCCTTCCATCAAGAAAACTTTCACAAATGTGCAAAAATTACTAACCAGTTCTTCAATCAAAGGTAACAAGATTTGTCTTCTTCCATCATCCCAAATAGCATATTTATGCAATCTCCCATCATATATAGCATATCTATCATATTGCCAAGGTCTAACCAACAAAATATGACAACAATCCATAGGCATGATATCACATAACTATTGGAAATCGAATTGAAACAATTGTTGTATTGACATTGATGTCAAACCTTAATTGGTAAGACTGTTGCTACTTAGGAAAGTACTATATCTATTTGAGTGTTGCTAAGAGGGCTAAGAAAGGTTGGTAACCATAGCACATAAGGAAAGGTTGGGTTATCTTGATACTAAAAAGTGTACTTGACTATGTTCCACTATGATGAGATAATGTATTTTTTATCTTAGTAAGACTGAAAACTAAACTGGTAGGCTTAACCAAGCAAAGAATGGAAAAATCATGTTTAAATCAAGTAATGTTAGTGTCGATCGAGTAGTATATGTCGAGAAAATTATAGTGTTGATCGAGCACCAATAAATTGCTGAGGAAGACAGTACAAGCCGAGGAGATAGTTTTAGTATTGACCGAACATTCTACATGAAGATCGAGTGAACAATCACAGTATTGACTGAGCATCAACAATTTTATATTTGAAGAGAATTTAATTTTGGAGCCGACATTGTTGAATTCTTGGATTATGTAAAACATGTTGACTTTATTTATTGATTTTTTGGAAGCATTTAATGCACTTTAAAATATTTTATTGTAATTCTTTGAGAGATTTGAGACGATTCTAGAAAAGGAGCCGAAGAACATAAAGTGGGTAGATTCAATGAATCTAACCTAACCCTAAGATCTACGAATGAGATTGAGTGGCAAAAGATGAGTTAACCTAATTGAGAAAAATATAAGGGAACCTGAACATTGTGATATGTATGCTCATGGTGAATAGAGAATGATGGAAGAGGAAAGTTTTATTGACTGAATAAGTAGAAAAGGTTGAAGGAGAATGGTGGTGATTTCTTGAAGAAAAGTTTCGAGTAGATCAGAGATGGAAATGGAAAAGTTTCAAAGTTAGTAAACCAGCATTAGTGTACAGAATCGGATTTAATATTTGCAAAGTGAGTTGTATATTTTTCAGATAATACTGTTGCTACTTTCTAACCATTGTAATAGTTAAAATCATTTTAATAAAGGTTGACCTAACAGTCATATGTTAAATCCTTTGAACAAGGTTACATTATAATGGAGTGTATGTAAGTCCTATGACTAGGCTCACTTTTAATAGGGTGATTGAAATCCTTTAACTGGGTCACATTTCACAGTGTGTATTGTAACCTTTGACAGGCTTGGCTTTTTATTGAGCTCACTTCAAAAGAGTGAAAATAATAGTAGCATGTTACAAAGTGGTTTTTCCCAAATCGGGTTTCCACTATAAAACCTAGTGTTTATACTTGTGTGAATATCTGAACATTGCTATGTTTTACAAGTTAAGTTACAGCTAGGTGTTGGACTGCATTGTTAGATGTTTCTATTATTGGATTAGTGATGACCGAGTTTGTTTTGGTTTTGGATCTGATTGAAGGATAAGTTTATGAGATTATTTTATACATCAGGACCTGAGAACAACTGATTCACCCCCCCTCTCTATTGTTCTAAATCATATTAACAATTGGTGTCAGAGCTAAGTTACTTATTATTAGTGTGGACAAATATCAAGTTTAAAGGGGCTTGAAGAAAATGATCAGGATGTATAAGAAGGAGGTACTGAAGTTGAACAAAGAAAATTTCCCTACATGGCAAAGCTTGATGAAGCTACATCTAGCCGGTATTGGTGACTCTGCAAAGTACTACATTGAGAACAACTATGTCTTACCTATTGCACCTTTGACTGTTGAAGAAATGAGAGCTAAGCAAGAACATAATCAGGCAATGCTGGAAATTGCATCTACCCTAAGCTATCCAGAATTTGAGGACATTAAGGACTGCACAACTACAAAGTATATGTGGGACACTCTTGCAAGGATCTATGGTAGGTTCTTGAATGTGCTGAAAGCAAAGGCTGAGAGTCTTAGAGGTAAGTTTGGTGAAATAAGAATGCAAGAAGGTGAAAACATTCAACAATATTGTAGTAGAATAAAAGAAGTTGTGAATACTATTAGAGGAGCTAATGGGAATATTGATGATGAAACTATAATTGGGAAAGTATTAAGAACCCTATGTCCTATATATGTTATTAAGATCTTAGCTATTCAGGAATCTAGATGTAACTCTACTAATGTGCTTACTTTGGAAAGTTTGGTTGGTAAGCTGACTACTTTTGAACTCTCTAATTATGATAATTTCACTGTTGGAAGTATTGGAAATGTTGAATCTACTTTTAAGTCACAGCTAGTTTTGAACAAGCCAAAGAAAGAAAAAGAAAGATGGATCAATGAAAGTGAAAGTGAAAGTGATAATGAAAGTGATAGTGACACTTCTGATGGAGACCTAGAATATCTCAGAGCTCTTATGGCTAGAAGACTAAGAAGGGGAAAAGGAAAGTATAAAGGTAAACTCCCTATTATATGTTTTGCATGTAATAAAGTTGGTCATATAGCTACTAGATGTCCTGACATGAAGGATAAAGATGATGAAAGGAGAAGAAAACACAAAGACAAAAAAGATGACAAAAGCTACCGATGGAACAGAGACTACAAGGGAAAAGGTAAGAAATCTTGTTACATTGCTGAAAAAGAGATTGACACTGATAGTGATGATTGTGAAATTGAGGTAGTTTATGTGGCAATGAAAGATGAATCTGATGAGGATGAGAAAAATGCATTGATATCCTATGCAAACAAGAATGATAAATGGATTATTGATAGTGGTTGTTCACATCACATGACTGGTGATAAAAATAAGTTTGAGACTTTACATCATTATAGAGGTAAAAGTGTAAAATCTTGTAATGATGCACCATGTCCTGTTAGAGGAAAAGGTTTTATTAAACTAACTGATAATATATCTTGTGAAAATGCATATTGGGTTGAAGGTCTTAATTACAATTTGCTAAGTGATGCTCAGCTTAACAAAATTGGTTACCAAGTGGAATTTCATCTCAAGCAAGCTAAAATATTGAATGCTGCTAGAAAACTGATTGGAAGTGGAGATCGGGCTAGAGGTAATTTGTTCTATCTTGACCTATTTGAAGAAACATGTTTGATTGCACAACTTGATGATATTTGGTTATGGCATAAAAGGCTGTGACATGTTAGCTTTGACAATTTGGTAGAGATAAGTAAGAAGAAAAAGGTAAGAGGTCTACCTAGATTGAAGAAACCTGAGAATGTGATGTGCAAGGAATGCCAGTTAGGAAAAATGACAAAGTCAAGTTTCAAGAGCAAATCCTTTACTTTTGAAAACATTTTAGATTTGGTTCATACTAACCTTTGTGGACCTATGGGTGTACAAAGTTACTGTGGTGCTAGATACTTTATCTTATTTGTTGATGATCATACTAAGATGATGCATGTGATGTTTTTAAAAGAAAAATTTGAAGCTTTTCAATATTTTAAGTGGTATTTGGCTAAGGTTGAAAAGGAGACAGGTGGGAACCTAAAATGTCTTAGATTTGACCGAGGTGGGGAATTTACATCAAATGAATTTAATATGTTTTGCAATGATAGAGGAATTAAAAGATAGATGTCTGCACCTAGAACACGTCCATAGAATGGTATAGCAGAAAGAAGAAATAGATCTATCTTGGATTGTGCAAGGACATTGATGATTGAAAAGAATGTGGCACATAGATATTGGAAAGAAGCTATAAGTACTACTGTCTACACTCTTAACCGAGTACAGATCAAGAAAGGTACAAATCTGACACCTTATGAATTATGACATGGACATGCACCAAGTGTTAAATACTTTAGAATCTTTGGAATTAAGTGCTATATATTAAAAGACACTAGGAATGGAAAGTTTGATGCTAAGAGTGATGAAGGCATATTCCTAGGGTACTCCACAAAAAGTAAAGCTTATAAGTGTTTGAACTCCAACACTAACAAAATTGTGGAAAGTGTGAATGTAAAAATTGATGAGTATGCAGAAAGAAATGAAGCTAACAGTAAAAGAGAACCAGAAGATTATAGATCTTTTGTGTACATTGAAGAAGAGGAAGAGGCAAGTAACAGACTTGCACCTGATGCTGAGTCTCGGGTAAGCAATGCTGAGCAACAGACAGAAACTGCCAAGCGTCAGGAAAACACTGCCGAGAGAGAACAAGAACATGTCGAGCTATAAGAAAATGCTATTGAGTATCAAGAAGAGGTTGCCAAGCATTCTGAAGTTGAATTTGATAATCTTATTGAAGAACATGATGAAATAGAGGTGAGAAAAGATGAACCTATTTTGGCAAAATATGTGAGAAGACATCATAAGCCTGATCAGATAATTGGAGACAAAGATACTAGAATCAAAACCAGAAGTAAGACTAAGGATCCAACATGTCCACTATGTGAATTTGAACTGAAGACAACTAGAGAAGCATTGGAGAATGAGGACTAGATACAAGCAATGAATGAAGAAATTGACTAGATTGAGAAGAATGATACTTGGACTCTAGTGCCGAGACCTGAAAACAAGAATGTTATCGGAACAAAGTGGGTATTTTGGAATAAGATGAATGAAAATGGTGAAATCACTAGGAAAAAAGCTAGGCTGGTATACAAAGGCTACACATAAGAAGAAGGAATAGATTATGGGGAGACATTTTCCCCTATAGCTAGATTGGAAGGAGTAAGAACTCTACTTGCATATGCTGCTTATAAAGATTTCAAGGTATATCAAATGGATGTCAAGTCTACATTTTTAAATGGTATACTAGAAGAAGAAGTTTACATAGAACAACCAGAAGGTTTTATTGATCTAAACAGAAGACACACGGTGTGCAAACTGAACAAAGCATTATATGGATTGAAGCAAGCACCTAGAGCATGGTATGAAAGGTTGTACAACTACTTGATAAAGATTGGATTTTCAAGAACAAATGACACAAGCAATCTGTTCATGAAGGATGAAGAAGGTAAAGGTATCTTGTTGGCAAAAAATTTTGTTCATGACATTATTTTTGGTGGACAAGATGCATAATGCAAAAGTTTCTCAAATGAAATGCAAACTGAATTTGAAATGAGTATGTTTGGTGAGATCAAATTCTTTGTTGGTTTACAAGTATATCAGAGGAAGAATAGAATTTTCATTACACAGTCTAAGTATGTTAATGAAATACTAAAAACTTTTGGGATGGAAGATGCTAAACTAGTAGGAAATCCTATGGTTACTGGACAAAAGTTATCTAAGAATGATGATGCTACTAAAGTGAATCAAACTTTGTATAGATCTATGGTTGGAAAATTGTAGTATGTTGTACATAGCAGACCAGATATTGCATTAGCTATTGGGATTGTGGAAAGATTCTTTGCTAATCCTAAGGAAACACATATGATGGCTGTGAAATGAATTATGAGATACTTGAAAGGAACTGCTAACTATGGTCTATATTATAAGAAGGATGACAAATTTGAACTCTGAGTTTATACAAATGCTGATTGGGTAGGAAATGTAGATGACATAAAGAGTACAAGTGGTGGAGCTTTCTTTCTTGGATAGAGATTAGTCTCCTGGACAAGCAAGAAACAAAATTGCATTTCCCAATCTACTATTGAGGCCGAGTATGTTGTTGCTACAGTGAATTGTTCAAACTCGGTATGGATAAAACAATTGTTGATAGGTATGAATGAAGAAATCATTGAACCTGTTGTTATTTTATGTGACAACACAAGTGCTATCAATATTTCTAAGAATCTAGTGATGCACACTAAGACCAAACACATTGCCATCAAGTATCACTACTTGAGAGAATTAGTACAAGACAAAGAAGTCCGAATGGAATATGTGAATACAAAAGAACAACTAGTAGACATATTCACTAAATCTTTACCCAGAGAAGCTCATGAGTATTTGAGAAGTTAATTAGGGGTTCTTCCCCTAACTGAGGCTGCCTAGACAAGCTAGGAGCACTTCATCAAATGTGCTACAGTAGAACATTTGACAAATTGATGCAAAAGATTGTCACACCTTAGGGCTGGCCTAGAGTTGTGAAGAGAAGCAAAGACAAGAAATCAATCATAAGCAAGATGACAGAGGGAGAAACATAGAGCTACACAGATATTATCTACATCTAATGGATGTAAGTTTTAGTTGCTACTTTGGCATTTTTGTCAAAGAGGGAGAATGTACTGATATGATAACACATGATACTAAAAACTAAGAGTTGATGAGCTGATGGAACTAAAAGGAAAAAGGATGGTGAACTAAAATGTAGAATCGGGATAGAGGGAGATCTATATACTTTTGATGGTCATAGAAGTGAGGCTTACATGATTTTGGATCAGAATGAAGCTAAGGATATTATAAGATTTTGGATTGATTGGTAATCCATGTGTTATTCAGATGATATCATATGGTGTTGCCATCAATGCCAAAGAGGGAGATTGTTGGAAACTGAATTAAAACAATTGTTGTATTGTCATTGATGTCAAACCTTAATTGGTATGACTATTGCTACTTAGGAAAGTACTATATCTATTTAAGTGTTGCTAAGAGGGCTAAGCAAGGTTGGTAACAATAGGACCTACAGAAAGGTTGAGTTATCTTGATACTACAAAGTGTACTTGACTATGTTGCATTATGATGAGATAATGTATTGTTTATCTTAGTAAGACCAAAGACTAAACTGGTAGGCTTAACCGAGCAAAGAATGGAAAAATCATGTTTAAGATTAATGTTAGTGTCGACCGAGTAGTATATGCTGAGAAAATTATAGTGTCGACCGAGCACCAATAAATTGCCAAGGAAGATAGTGCAAGCCGAGGAGACAGTTTTAGTATTGACCGAGCATTCTACATGAAGACCGAGTGAACAATCATAGTATTGACCGAGCATCAACAATTTTATATTTGAAGAGAATTTAATTTTGGAGCTGACCTTGTTGAATTCTTGGATTATGTAAAACATGTTGACTTTATTTATTGATTGTTTGGAAGCATTTAATGCACTATAAAATGTTTTATTGTAAATCTTTGAGAGATTTGAGATGATTCTAGAAAAGGAGCTGAAGAACATAAAGTGATTTGATTCAATGAATCTAACCTAACCCTAAGATCTATGAATGAGATTGAGTGGCAAAAGATGAGTTAACCTAATTGAGTAAAATATAAGGGAACCTGAACATTGTGATATGTATGCACATGGTGAATAGAGAATGCTGGAAGAGGAAAGTTTTATTGACTGAATAAGTAGAAAAGGTTGAAGGAGAATGGTGGTGATTGCTTGAAGAAAAGTTCTGAGAAGATCAGAGATGGAAATGGAAAAGTTTCAAAGTCAGTAAACCATCATTAGTGTACGGAATCAGATTTGATATTTGCAAAGTGAGTTGTATATTTTTTAGATAATACTGCTGCTACTTTCTAACCATTGTAATAGTTAAAATCCTGTTAACAAAGGTTGACCTAGCAGTCATATGTTAAATCCTTTGAACAAGGTTGCATTCTAATGGAGTGTTTGTAAGTCCTATGACTAGGCTCACTTTTAACAGGGTGATTGAAATCCTTTAACTGGGTCACATTTCACAGTGTGTATTGTAACCTTTGACAGGGTTAGCTTTTTACCGAGCTCACTTCAGAAGAGTGAAAATAATAGTAGCATGTTACAAAGTAGTTTTTCCCAAATCGGGTTTCCACTATAAAACCTGGTGTTTATACTTGTGTGAATATCTGAACATTGCTATGTTTTACAAGTTAAGTTATAGCTAGGTAGTGGACTGTATTGTTAGATGTTTCTATTATTGAATCAGTGATGATCGAGTTTGTTTTGGTTTTGGATCTGATTGAAAGATAAGTTTATGAGATTGTTTTATACATCAGGACCTGAGAACAACTGATTCACCCCCCCTCTCTATTGTTCTAAATCATATTAACAATAACACCTTATCATAGTACTTTCCAATTTTCAAATTCACATGACATTGTTCACTTACCAAGAGTGTATGCTCATCTTTGATCCATGAAATTTGATAGGGCTTCGGATGTTCCATCCTTTTCAACTGTAACTTTGTGACCATTTCCTCTAATGCCAAATTCTCTGAGCTAGCACCATCAATGATTACCTTCCAAACTTCATAAAAAAGTCTACATCTAGTCTTGAAAAAACTTTTCCTTATGGGATCTTCCTTATTACTTTCACTCCAAAGTGCTCTCCTTACCGTCAAGTTATTTTCCTTCTCAGGTTCATTTGGTGACTCCACCAAGGCATTTCTATTGTTACCGACCTTCCTACTTGCATGTATACACTCAAATGATATATGTCCCTCTTCTCCATAATTGTAACAAGTTCCTTGGAAACCACCTCTATTATAACCACCTCGGTAGTTATTGCATGTGCCTCTAGATGAACTTTCACCTTTCCACTCGGTCTTGCCTTTATCTAGATTTGTCATTTTAGGTTCAGATCTACTATTTTCACCATAAGATCTACCTCTTCCTCTAGGGAATCTACCACCTTTACCTCTTTGGCTATGCTCATGTCTTTTGTTCAATTTCTCCTCAACTTTCAATGCAAATTGATAAGCTTCTTCAATGTTCTCCAATTTAACCAAACTGATTTCTTCTTGGATGGAAACTCTCAAACCATTAAGTTATCTAGAAATTCTTTCCACATCATCTTCATCATGTCTAGATCTGATAGCTAATCTATAGAATTCCTTAGTATATTCTTTGACCGAGCTATCTTTCTACCTTAAACTTTGCATTTGACTAACTAGGTTAATCTAATAATCACAACATAAAAAATTTCCTTTCAATTTATTCACCATTTTATTCCATACCTTGATTTTTTATTTGCCTTTCCTCTTTCTATCCAATTGCAGGTGTTCCCACCACAAGGATGCATGACTTTTCAACTTTGTGCTTGCAATTTTCACCTTTTTTTCCTTATGTACATTTTCATACTCAAAGTACTTTTCCATCTCAGTGATCCAGTCCACCAATTCATCAGAATCCAATTTTCCATTGTACTGAGGTGGACTAAAGTGTGGTGTAGACTTCAGATTTGTCAAAGCCTTCAACAATATTTCCTCACCTTGATCCATCACTGGTGCAGGTTCTACATCAACTTATTCTTCCTTAATTTCATCATCACTAACATCTTCAAGATGTCTTCCTCTTCTCTAGGCTATTTCAACAGCTTGTAATCTAGCAGCAAGTTGTTTCAACATATTTTCCAATCCTAGATCTACATCTCACCTCCCACAAACCATCTTGAAACCCTCTGCAATTGCAGGCTAGATCACAATTTTCTACCCCACAACAAATCAACTAGGGTTTGACAAGAAGGAACCCTCAAACCTAGATTCACAAACCTAGATATAGACCTCACCTCGCTCTGATACCACCTGATGTAAGAGAGGATGGGGAGAGGGGCCAAAGGAAAACCCTAACCAGATCCACCTTGCAAAGATAACACATGAAAGAAACAACACAATAGTGAGAAAGAGAATGCAGATATCTTTCATATATTATCTTCAATTTGATTCATACATGTCGGGCTATAAGGCCTTCCTGATTTAGACCAGATATTATAATTAAGTATAGAAATCCTCCAACATGTGAGGATCTACCAATAATCTCTAATCTTCTATCTTTTATCTTCTATCCAAAAAATTACTCCCTAAACTCTAACCAAACAACTATATTTATACAAGAGGCTACCAAATCAAGTCGGCCTTTAGATCGACAATTAACGGAAGGAATGACCAAATCTAGGTCCACATGCTTCCCAATTATAGATACCATCATTAAATCCATGACTAAAATTAATTACACAAGTTGGCCTCAATAGAAATCCAAAACAAACAACTCGATAAGCAAGGATAACCAAGTGCCAGACAAGCATCACTGAGTGCCAAAGAGATAATCGACCAACACCGGTGAATAGAGGAAACCAAGCCAACATCTTTTTGGTGACAGGATTTCCAAGGACCTGAGATCCTCCTGCATCACTTGTACCTGTAATCCCATGACCACGTAGCATAATACTATTACCAATCTGTCATGATGTCAAGCTAATGCATCCCACCCAATCTCATAATCGCTAATGCCTAGCTCCTCATTTTTGTAATAAAATAACCTATGTATTACTACTCTCCCTATTATTGGGCCATACTCTACAATCTCTCCATGTATAGGGATCTTGAGGATGCACTAGACATCCTCTAGTGTTAGTGTAGCCTCCCTAGTCGGTAGATGGAAAGAAATCATCTCTGAATGCCATCGCTTGTCTACTGCAATAATCAAACCCCTATTTTCCCTAATCTTAGGAATGTACATGATGTAATGTAATGCTAGTCCCCCTAGGATGTCTCTATGGTGAGGACTCTATTAGATATCGCTAATGCATGGGGAGGTGATTGAGAAATTTAATATGTTTAATCACTATGTTACTGAATGGGTACTCATACTGTTGTCATCTATGTTTTGTCATTGATGTCAACATATGTTTCTGTGAGGAAAATATGCTGGTTATCACAATGTATAGACACTATACAGATGTTTTAGATGATGCAAAGATAGATGAGAGTTCAGGAGGGTGGTGTGATCTTATATCCAAGATCACATAATGTAATATTTCATATTGGATGAGTTACAAATGTTTTGGTAAAGACTGGTCACTGACTGTGACAGTGAGAAATGACAGAGTTAGTCTCTGTGTTTTTGGTATATCTTCCAAATGATATGGATTCAAGGTATGTGAGCTTGAGGGATGAAAAACAAGGTACTAAATAATTTTCATTGGTCAGTGCAAGGTATGGATTGCTTGGTGACATCAATTGTGGCGTGTGTTCTAGAAAAGACTTATTTGGAAGCTGACTTAGGAGATGTAGCGTGCATTTTGTTTTGCAAATGTAAATGAAGAATGTCAGTCCTTAATTTTTGTAATGGAATCATTATATACTTGTTTTAGATACTATGTATATCTTAGAAAGGGTTTATGTAATTATTTTTAATTAGGAAAGGCTTATAGGTCGACCTGATCATGAGAATTGTAATATGGTATAAATGTAAGGTCTTTTCTTTGTAAAAGATGTGGATGGGAAAAAGGTGATACAAAGAAGTTGTGAATGATGTGAGCTTATGTCTGCTGTATGTAGAGAAAATTTTTACTGGTGGACTTCATTGGAACTAATCAAGAAAAGACAATTATTGTTTAACAGTTCAAAAAGATTTTGTATTTCTTCATATACACTTGTGTTGTGAACAGTGAGTTCTGAAGGTGGATTTAACCTTCTTTGGGTAGTGAGCCCTCCCTTTCTTCTTGACTCCTAACAGGATCTATCTTCTAACAAGGACTATGTATTGTAATGTTTCAATAAGCTCCTCACATGGCTAAATATTCTAACAAGGATACTATACTCTTAGTACATCATTTGTGGGTGCTAATTCCCACTGGGGTTTTTACCTTTAACAGGGTTTTCCCGAGACCAAAATATTGTGTTATTGTGTTGGAATTTATTATGTTCATTGGATCTGATATTGCTGCTACTTAAAGTTTAAAGTTTATTAATCTTCCATACAACTGATTCATCCCCCCTCTCAGTTTTATTATGGACTATTATTCTTAACAATTGGTATCTGAGCTTTTGGTCCTTAGAGAGAAATCTTAATAGCTTGAGGTGATCTTAGAGATGGCACTCTATAGGAAGGATGGTAAAAAATTTGATCCTGAAAAATTTGACAATTGGAAGAACAAGATGCAAACTCATCTGCTATGTTTGGGCATCGACTATTGGTTGATCGCAAAGAATAAGGTGGCTATAAAGACTGAGAATGATTTTCCATCAGCTACTGATGATGAAAAGAAGGTATTCTCATACAACATGGTCGTAAGGGAAGCACTGATAAGTGCACTATTTGAAGGTGAGTTTACTGAAGTAAAAGACTTGGATTTAGCATATGATATTTGGAAAAGATTAGAAGCATTATATGAGGGAGACAAATATACCAAGAAAGTGAAGTTATAGAACTGGAAAACCAAGATGGAGAAGCTACAAATGAAGGATGATGAAACCATTAGGGTTTATGTTCAAAGGGTTACATAAATTATGGAGGCACTTATGATGAAGAATAAGTTGTTGTGAAGATCCTTAGATCATTGACACCTGTATACAAGTTCAAGGCTATGTCTATTCAAGAGACTATACCCTTAACTCTGAACTTTAGTAGAGAGATGTGGATTGCAAAGCTAACTACCTTGGAGGCTATTGAAATGGGAGATTTTGTACCTAAAGTGGAATCTGCATTCAAGGCATCTACACACAAGAAAATGTCTACAATTCTGAGCACCAATAGTGAAGACCTAAAAGAGGAGTTTGGTGAGTATGCTGAGGAATGGGAACAAATAATGGTAGAAGAAATAAAGATGGATGAACTTGTTGCACTGATTTCTAGAAGAGAAAAGAAAGGTAAGGGAAAATTTGTAGGTAAGTTACCCTTGAAATGTTTTTCATGCAATAAGGTAGGTCATCTTGCATCTAGATGTCCTACAAGAGTTCCTAAGTAAAAACATAATTTTTCCAAGTTTAAAAGGGATAAAGAATGTTATTATGCTAGTGAAGGCATTTCGGATGATGATGATTTAGACTATGAAGAGATTGGATTTGTTGCTATTAGAGATGAACCAGTGCATGAGGAAAATCCTTTAGTATCTCATGTTGACAAGAAAACTAAATGGATTATAGATAGTGGTTGTTCACATCATATGACTGGAGATAGATACAATTTTGTTAAGTTAGTGAAGTATGATGGTGGTGTTGTGAGATTCAAAGACAATCTTCCTAAATGTATCATAGGCATAGGATCTATTACTTTGGATGCAAAGACTAATACTGATAATGTACTGCTTGTTGATGGATTGAAACATAACTTGTTGAGTGTTGGAAAACTAATGGATAAAGAGTTTCAACTAAGTTTTGTTAATGGTAAATGTTTTATTAGATGTAAGGCAGGTAAGCAAATTGCAACTAGTACTAAATCTAGAGGTAATGTATTTGAATTAAATACATTTGGAGCCTCTTGTTTTGTTGTGAAGGTAAATGACAGTTGGTTATGGCATAGAGAATTTTGTCATGTTAATTTTGATAACATTGTGAAGGCAAGTATGCCTAATCTAGTAAGAGATCTACCGAAGATTGTGAGACCATCTAACACTATATACAAATAATGTGTTATGGGAAAACACAATAGAAGCAGTTACAAAAGAAAAGAATATACATGAAAAGGAAAGCTAGATTTGGTACATACACATCTATGTGGACCTACAAGGACAAGATCATACTATGGTGAAAGGTATTTCATACTTTTTGTTGATGACCTTTCTAGAGTGATGTGGGTTACTTATTTGAAAGAAAAATTAGAAGCATTTGATAAATTCAAGTCATTTAAAGAAAAAGTAGAGAATGTATTAGGTGTAAAAATTAAGTGTATAAGGTTAGACAGAGGTGGAGAGTTCAATTTAGACTTATTCAATTCATACTACGAAGAGCATGGAATAAAGAGACAGACATCTACTCCTAGGACTCCACAATAGAATGGGATACTAGAGCGAAGGAACATGACTATACTAGATGCTGCTAGGACAATGTTGCTTGAAGGAAATGTATCTCATGTACATTGGAGAGAGGCTGTTGGGATAGCTATGTATACATTGAACATAATTCAAATCAAAGAAGGTACAAGTAAGACTCCTTATGAATTATGGTTTGATCATACTCCTATTGTAAAATACTTCAGAATATTTGGTAGTAAGTGTTATATCAAGAGAGATGATGAGATAGGAAAGTTTGATGATAGAAGTGATGAAGTAATTTTTCTTGGTTACTCTACCAAGAGAAAGGCCTACAAATTGTTCAATCTAACATTAAGAAAGATAATTGAAAGTAACAATGTAAGGATAGATGAAAATTTTTAGATACAAGAAAGAATGTATGACAGTAATTAGATTGTAGAGATCAAAGAGGGTGTTGCTGCTATAGAAGAAGAAGAACTTATTGAGGCAGAATGTGAAAAAGAGACTTGTGATGTTGACACAAGTGAGGCTACTGAGGCTCCTAAGACTCCAAGGTATGTGAAGAATAACCATCCTGAATTTCAAATTATTGGAGATTCTAATCAAGGAGTAATGAGTAGATCAAAGCTAGAGAAGAAATTTGTTTGATTTCTCAAGTTGAACCAAAGACTACAGATGAAGCATGTAGAAATGAATCTTGGATAAATGTTGTGATGGAAGAGATAGATTAGATAAAGAAGAATAACAATTGGGAATTGGTTCCTAGACCTAAAAAAAAAATGTAATAGGAACAAAATGGGTTTTTAGAAACAAAATGAATGAAGAAGGAAATGTTGTAAGAAACAAAGCAAGACTGGTATGTAAGGGATATTCAAAGCAAGAAGACATGGACTTTGAAGAAACATTTTCTCCTATTTCTAGAATAGAGGCAGTGAGATTATTCTTGGCTTATTCTACACGTAAAGATTTCAAGGTGTATTAGATGGATGTGAAATCTGCATTCTTGAATGAGGATCTTGAAGAAGAAGTATACATAGAACAACTAGATGGATTTCCTCTATGCGAAAATGGAGACATGGTATGTAGGTTGAAGAAAGCTTTGTATGGGCTAAAGAAAGCTCCAAGAGGTTGGTATGCAAGGTTAGACAAGTATCTACTTCATCTTGGATTCAGATTAGGTAATGCTTACACTAATTTATATTTAAGAACTAGTGAAGATGGAATCTTGATAATAGAAGTCTTTGTTGATGATATTATCTTTGGAGGTAATGATGATCTATGTAAGAAATTTTCTAAGGAAATGGAAAGTGAATTTGAGATGTCCATGATAGGTGAAATGAAATTCTTTCTAGGACTACAAATAAATCAAAGTAAAGATGGTATCTTTATTTCTCAGACTAAGTATCTCAAAGAAATGCTAAAGAAGTTTGGAATGGAAGACTATAAACCAGTAGGAACACCAATGGTGACCGGTAATAAGCTATCATGTAATGATAAAAATCAGTGTGTATTTCAGACCTAGTACATATTAATGGTTGGACGATTACAATATCTGACTCATACTCAACCATATATTGCTAATGTTGTTGGAATTGTGGTTAGATATCAAGCAGAGCCAAAGGAGACACACCTAGTTGCTGTGAAAAGGATATTCAAATATCTAAAAGGGACAACTGACTATGGCCTGTGGTATGATAGGAATGATAGTTTTGTACTTCATGCTTATATTGACACTAATTGGACAAGAAGCATTGATGATAGAAAGAGTACTAGTGGTGGTGCATTTTTCCTTGGGAAAAAGTTGGTTTCTTGGCTAAGTAAGAAACAAGATTGTATAGCACAATCTACTATTGAATCAGAGTATGTTGCTGTTGATGTTAATTGGACTCAAATTTTTTGGATGAAACAAATGTTGAAGGACATAGGACTAAATTTTGATGAGCTTGTGGTTATCCATTGTGATAACACCAGTACAATGAATATGTCAAAGAATTCGATGATGCACTCTAAGATTAAACATATTTCTATCAAATATCACTTCTTGAGAGACAAGGTGGTAGAGAAGGAAATAAAATTAGAATATATTATTACAAAAGAGTAGATTGCAGACATATTCAAAAATCCACTACCAAAAGAAACCTTTGAATATCTCAGAGGTATTCTATGGGTTTAGGCCCCTCCTAGTCAGAATTAAATGATGCACAAATGCATCAGTCTAGAGGTTTTTAGAGCCTTATCATAATCTGGACTGGATGTAGGGATCTACTCCTCAGGGGGAGTGATCATGGAAGAAAGATGTTGGAAATAATTTGATGACTCATGGAACCCTTTTCCATTTTTTTCAAAGGGGGAGTGTTTCTATGAGAAAATCCCTACTGTATGGGGAGATTGTTTGGTTGGAGAACTTTGGATTGATATAACTTTGGGATGATGGATTTTCCCATATGTTGACATCAATGCCAAAGGGGGAGATTGTTGGATATTTCTAATGCATGGGGAGGTAATTGAGACATTTAATATGTTTAATCACTACATTACTGAATGGGCACTCACACTGTTATCATCTATGTGCTCTCACTGATGTCAACATATGTTTTTGTAAGGAAAACTGGCTGGTTATCATAGTGTACAGACACTGTATGCATGTTTCAGATGCTACAAAGATAGATGAGAGTTTAAGAGGGTGTTTTGATCTTATATCCAAGATCAAATCATGTAATATTTTATATTGGATGAGTTACAAATATTTTGGCAAAGACTAGTCACTGACTATGACAGTGAGAAATGATAGAGTTAGTCTTCGTGTTTCTAGTATATCTTCTAGATGATATAGATTCAAGGTATGAAAGCTTAAGGGATGATAGGCAAGGTACTGAAGGATTTTCATTGGTCAACACAAGGTATGAATTTCTTGGTGATGTCACTTGTGGCGTGTGTTTTGGAAAATACTTATTTGGAAGCTGACTCAGGAGATATAGCGTGCATTTTGTTTTGCAAATGTAAATTAAGAATGTCAGTCCTTAATTATTGTAATGGAATCATTGTATACATGTTTTAGATACTATGTGTATCTTAGAAAGGGTTTATGTAATTATTTGTAATTAGGAAAGGCTTATAGGTCGACTTGATCATGATAATTGTAATATGGTATAAATGTAAGGTCTTTTCTTTGGAAAAGACATGGATGGGAAAAAGGTGATATAAAGAAGTTGTGAATACTGCAAGATTGTGTCTACTGTATGTAGAGCAGAGGTTTATTGGTGGAATTCATTAGAACTAATTAAGAAAAGAAAGTTTCTGCCTAACAGTTCAAAAAGATTGTATATTTCTTCATATACACTTATGTTGCGAACAATGAGTTCTAAAGGTGGATTTAGTGAGCCTTGGGTAGTGAGCCCTCCCTTTCTTCTTGACTCCTAATAGGGTCTATCCTCTAACAAGGACTATGCACTGTAATGTTTCAATAAGATCGTAATAGGGCTAAATCTTCTAACAAGGATACTATACTCTCAGTACATCAGTTGTGGGTGCTAATTCCCACCGGAGTTTTTAACTTTAATAGGGTTTCCCTAAGACCAAAATATTGTGTTATTGTGTTGGTATTCATTATGTTCATTGGATATTATATTGATGCTACTTAAATTTTAAAGTTTAATAATCTTCCATACAACTGATTCACCTCCCCTCTCAGTTGTATTATGGACTGTTACTCCTAACAGACTTAGCCCATGTTACAAATCCAAGCACACCGGTATGCTCTTCCATATCAGCTTTCTATTGTTTCTGACCAATTTTGGCCAATGTTTGACTCGTATTTGACCATTTTTGACCTTATGTTCGACCTATCCTAGGGTTTTGACTAAGTTTTTACTATTTAGGAAGCTCTTCGTATTGTTTTACCCTATTTTCTAGTTGTTTTGACCAACTACACATTTGGGTGACCAAATGCATAATTTAGGCTCCCAAGTGTGGCCAAGACTGCACTTGGCTTCATTTTCTACACAATAAGGGTGTTAGACCCAAAAATATACCCCTAGGACCCCTTTTCCCTCCAGAATTTCTACCCTAGACACCTAGAAAAGTGTAAAAAACACTAATCACTGAGAGGCCTTGATGTACTCTCCTATGGTCCTACATTCTATGGCTGTCAATAGCTTGCCACTTGTTTCTCATGATGTTTCTCCATTGGAAATTGATCCATCCTCCTAGATCCAGAGCTCTAATTCCTCCAAAAGTGAGAGTGAAAGTGACCTCAAAACTCCTCTCCAAGCCCTTTTATAGCCTATTGATTACCTAGATGGACATGCAAGCCTTATGCTTTATATTGGTTGTGATTCTTTTTTACATTCTAAGCCTCATACATTATTCATTTGACTTTCAATTTTCATTTCGTTTGTTTTTGTGGATCTATCTCATCATTGTCGACAAATTAACCTATCACTTGCATTTATGGTCAATTTCTGAAGGGGTTACCCATGTATCCTATTATCACTTGGGCATTTCTTAATGTGATTTTTATCAGTATTGTTTGACACAACACTTTGAATTGCATTGTATCAAAGAGGGGGAAAATGTAGATTCTCAAAAATGGTTCAAGCTTTCTAGTCTATGTGTTATCATTTTGGCATTACAATTGAAACATTATTTTAGCATTCTAATTATTTCCTCTGTTTTGTGTTTATGGTTTTCACTATATGTTAGCATTGCATCTTTTTTCATTGATTGAAAAATAAAAACTATTTAATCAGTTACTAACATTTCTCTCATCTTGCATCATAACATTGATCTCTTTGGCCGAATTCATCCTAAACATTTCTAAAACATTCTTAAACCAATCCTAATTGATCCTATATACTCCTAAACATTCCTAAACTAATCCTAATCAATCCTAAATGTTCCTAAACTAATCATAGTCCATCCTAAACCATGTCAAACCTTCTTAAATCAATCCCAATAAGTCATAGTCCCTTCCTAATTAGTCCCAGATAATCTTTAACGCATTCAATCATTATCAATCTAGATCTAGGGCATTGTCAAGGTTCATCGATTCCTGATCAAATCACTATCAAATAAAACTAATCTTGTTGAATCCTCATCGATATTATCATTTTCACTTAATTATCAAATCATCCCATGTCTTTTCATCCTTATTAATCATTAGTTTTTTTTTATGGCATTGTTAAAGTTCATCAATGCTATTTCCAATCAACCTTCTCAATAATTTTTATCAATTTGAGTGGATTCTCAAAGATCATCGATGCCTCATCATCATCAACCAAATTGAAGTCAATTTAATAGAATTTTCAAAGTTCATCAATGATATTTTTGGATCCTTATCATCAATCATTTTTATCAATTCGAACGAATTGTAAAATTTGATCAATGCCTCATGACCATTGGATTTATTCCTAATCATTATCATGATCATTGAATTCAATTCAATTTCATGTCCACATTACCAATTTGGTCAATCCTTTCTTAATTTATCTTCTAGAGGTAGATAATGCATACTCTATCCCTAAGCCTTAATCATTTAATCATACTAATATCCCCTTTTACTAACTTTCCTTATTAATTAATTGTCCCCATTTGCATGAATTAAGGGATTTTATAATTTTTGAATTCCTAATTTTCTACATGGACCTAATGAATTAAATTCAAATATTCAAAATTCCTCTCCTACTAACTTGCCTCCATTTACTTAAATTATGCATCATGATTTTCCTATTAGTTAGCCTCCAATTTTCTTGCACCTTCCCTTTTCATGTTTCCCTTACTTTGTGCTTCCTTATTGCCTACTAATTAGCTTCATCTTTCTTCTTCCATATTTCCCCTTGATTGTGCATTTATTTGTGCATGCTAATTTATGCACCAATTTGTCATAATTATGACAATCCTTCGAAGTTGCACACTTGTTTCCATTTTATGCATTGTGGCTTCCAATCTTTATAAATTGAGCCCAATTTTCCTTTGTCTTGGAACCACACTGCTAGTATTCTCATCATAGTCATTTTTATTCTAATTCTATTTCATATTTTGTCAAGATCATAGAGCTACATAATGTCCATTTCAATGGAGAAAAAAGGAGAACATGGGAGATACACTTGAAAATGGGTTTTGTTTTTTTATCTCTTTTGTTTTCAAGTGGATTTTATGGTAGATTAAATAGGTTTTCATATTTGATATTTTTGGGTGTCTCTAATATGCTAACTATTCCTTTTTCTAGTCCTACACAATAATCAATCTACTAGTGATATTCTTACACTTTGTGACAATCACATGTTCGATCAAGAAATAGAATGAGATGATGAATCAAATAACATACAACCAAGTGAAAAATAAGTAAATTTAATTATCATCAAAGGTGAAAATAAAGAAATTGAATCCTCCAATGTAGTACCAAGAAGTCAAGCCAAAGTCGCTATCAAGGGAGTTAATTCCTCATCAAAATAATCAGCTATTTCAATATCAAAACCATCTACATCAAAACAAATTGTGAAGCCCTACCAGGGAACCCAAGAGAATTTAACCTAAAACATACTACTAAGTTTGGTGAATAATTTTTTTTTTCTAAAGTTAACAAACAAGATAAACAATAGTGTGGAAGCAATTACCATTTACTCACATTGATACAACATCCAATACAGATTACAAGACTCAAGAGTTCCATGATGTAGAATTACTTAAGAATAAAACACACTAAAGAACTAACATCAACAAAAGATTCCATAACTTATAAATTATAATTACATGATATAATAATAAATACAATCCTCATGGACATCCATGATATATACATAAACTGACATCCACTGCACATGTCACAAGGTAAGTAGTAATAAAACTAATTAAGAATAATACAAAGTCCAGATTAGGTATCACATGCGATACACTAATACATGATTACAAATAAGAAGATATGAAAAGAACATCAATGAAACATCACAAGGAAACCAACTGCAGGACCACCATCAAGCACCGACACCAGGATGTCGAATCTCAAATGGTAAAGAATCACTACCACCCATCCGTGTAGACCCACAAAGGCCTACCCCACCGTGCTGAGGAGATAATCACAAACCCCAATTGGATAACCAATACAAAACAAGGATAAAACTCTAAGTAGAAGGATCCTAAAAAGAACTCTAACTCAAGATACACATGATAAAGATATAGGTACAACTCACTAATCTAGAGGCAATTGACACATGTAGATTAACCAGACTATGCATAGGAATGTGTCATCATGTACGTCTAACCCTTGAGTTTTGTCCTAGTAATCTCTCTAGATCCTGGCACCCAAGTGACCATACACAGCATCAATGACCTCTCATACTGATGAAGTCATCAACTATGCCAACTCATCTCTTAAAAGGGGGCTAGTCATCTTCTCAACACCATCTTAGCCTGTACTAGCACTCAAGCATGGGTGAGGACTCTTGTCTTATTAGGTTCATTTAAATACCCCTTAATTATATTAGGTTATCACTTGATTACTAAGACTTACAATAAGTGATCCTGGTAGCCACTTGTGGGCCCCGACGCTTATTGCAAGCCACCTCCTACTACATGTCAAGGTAAACTACCCTAGGCTCACAAATCTCTCCTAGATCTAATTAGGTATAGAACTACGTAACCTCATATCCATATTCACACAAAAGAACTAGATAGGGTTACAAAGATACCACAAATAGAATATGATATAACATGATCCCAATGGTCAAACATGAGTGATAATCAGATATAGTACACTCACACCAAACATAACTAATAACATGAACATCTGAGTCATACCCCAGTCTTTGTATTCCCCTAGGTCATCTAGAACCCGACAACCCATAAATTGCACAAGAAGACACATCGGGCATGAGGAATACAACAATCACATTATCGAATACTGAAACTGATCATTAAGCCTTTAAGTTCCATTTTCATCACAATTGAGTCCAAAAGTAGGAACACATATACCGCTAAGATAAACACATGTCCATAATAAAACAATAACTATAAGAATATTCCCTATATTCATTCTATGGATTCAATAGAGTAAAATCGCCCAATTTTAGTATAAATAGAACACTTGTCCCAATAAGAACCCCTGTCTCAGATTAATTAAGTTTCCTTATGCATAAAGTGTGTATCCTAATTAACTTGCATGCATATGTTTTATTTGATTCATAACATAAGATCTCATTTAATCTAGATTCTAGATTAAGAAAATAACTTGCCTATGAGCATATTTTGACACCTAAATAAAAGTATATGTGGAATATCTAAAACCAATAAACTAGCTATCAATGTGTACATAGTTAAAAGCTCACTAACACTATCAAATCTAAAATCAATCATGTATATTTAGTTTAATTTACAATTAAACTTCTACTATAATTAAGATAAAAAAATATCCAATTTACAAAATTAATTAAACTAAAATTAATAAACAGATATAATTAATTTAGTCAAATTAACAAAGTAGATGAACCAAGTATTTTAGCAAAATTAAACTAACTTAATAATAAATAAAAATTTATTAAATTAATATATATATAAAACAAATTAATTAAACTAAAGTAATCTAAAATAAAAAAAAACTAATAACCAAAGATTAAATTAATTAAAATTAATTAACAAATTTAATTTAACAAAATTTAATTTAATAAAAATTAAATAGCACATAAAATAGAATAAAAAGTTTTAATAACAAAAAAAAAAAAAAAAAAAATTTGGCGGGGGGGGGGGGACTGGGTCCCACGCCAGCCCCTTTCCCTTACCGCAAAGCATCATATATTATTAAAGGGCCCTATTTCCAAAAATGGAAATAACATGCCTGGTATTTTTTTCCAGAAATGGAAATTTGAATCTTTTCAACACACATGGGAATTTTGTCTTTTCTCTAAATTATTTTTAACACTAATGTATTATAAATATATTAACATTAACTAATGCAAATTTTTTCATCAATTGAAAGAAAATTTAATTACTGGTGTATATTTTTTTTACTGCCATTTTTTAACAGAGAATGGATTTTTCACCCAGATTGCATTTTTCTATACCAAAATTGTTTTTTCTCAACAACCCATTTAATTTATTTAAGCCACACTATAGTACAAACTATAACAAGATTAATTTATTATTTTCTAGGAGTTCTAGGATGTATTTTCTCTCCAAATTCGGACATCATAACCCTACCATGCCAAGTTAACATAAAAATCTGGAATAACAAATCTATGAGTTTATTAAAATCCCAAATTGAAAGCATTACTAATAATAGATCTAATCTATAAATCGAATCAAACATAGTAATTTACAGAAAGATCTACAGATGAAATCATAGGAAAATTCCTCAAACCCCTACCTCAATTCCAATGCTACAAACTGAATTAGATAGCCTGTAGAATGTTGAAACTCCCAGATCTGACAACAGAAAAGCTCAACCTACAGATCTAAATCACAGTGCATGCAAATTCCAAATCCAGATGCAAACAATCTTCACCCAGAAATTCAAGCACACACACCAAAAGCTCAAGAACACAAAGAAGTCTCAAAAATCTCCAAAAGCTCTCTCAAAAATTCTTCAACAACTTGATTCATTACAAATGAATGCTAATTCCCCCTATTAGGGATTCAACTCCACCAATCATGCAAAACCCTAGATGACTCACAAAAGAACTCCTAATCAAACTCTCCCACTTTTGTTGAGAGAAATTACTAATTAATAATTAAAAATAAATCTAATTGTGCACAACTCAGCTTAGTCTCCTAAAGACAAGTTGTCACCTTTTTCAAACAAATCACTTTCAAACTCAATAAAGCACATGTTAATAATAAAATCTATTATTAAATAATTTTAATATTCCTAACATCATTAAATCTTGCAATTTAATAATTTAACATCTGATGAACAATAATAATCCTATTTTCACATAATTAATTAATTAAAACCAAATATCTTCAATATTAGATTTTTAATTAATTAATAATCATACAATAACATAGGAGATAAATTTAACATTATTTTCCAACTATGATATTAATTTCCCAAATACTCAAATAATTAACTTTAATTTAATTTCCTCAATTAAATCCTAGGAACATATTTAATCATTAAATTCAACTATGCACCTAACATTGATAATCACATAAAATAATCTATATAAACATAATTCAACTATAATCAATAAATTAATAGTCACCCACATATCCACAAATCAACTGAAACCAAATGACATAAAACCAAACAAACACTGGAGAAGGGATCCACGAACTCATGACAACCAGATGAATTTGGGTAGGGAAGTCAAACCGACACTTGTCCAATCCTAGGGTTAGGGTTTAGGTCTGTGTATTATCTCCCCTCTTTACCATTGAGATGAATGTTTGTGGGCACACTCACTCCTGCCAATTTAGGGAACACAATGCCCTGTACCTGTGAACCTATCACCACAAGATGAAGCATGTACATACAATAATATATATCAAACAATGATAGGGTACGGTCGGTCGTGTGGATCTCAACTATGCGAGTAACTATGCCTCTGTCCTCTACCAAAAAAATATGTCAAACAGATGCAAACACGTGACAACCATACACATGCTAGTATGGGATCAGTACCATGAATCAATATAAAACATAAACATAACATCAAATGATATCATCATCTAATCTAGGTAATAACCTGATACACATTCAATGAACAAAAATCCACAATCATCATTTATTAATCATAATAATCGATCACATCAAAAGTGACCTAAAAGAATTTGGTCAAACATTGAAACATAAAGAATCCTAAAAGTGAACTACGGGCAGGGTACTACACAACTGGTACCTTTATCATCATCATCTAAATACAACTTGGTGGAATAGTTACAATAGACATTCTCTCAAATTTAAATCTTTGTATTGCTAAAGATATCTCCTGCACATAGAGAAATTCTTGAACAAGCACTTCTTGCAGTAAATGTTCCAAAAGACTTAGATGTAGATTGGTTCCAAGCTATGGTTGGTCATTTGAATTCACCACACTATCTATCTTTCATTGTAGAAGATGAAAAATCCTTTAATCATCTACATAATTAGCCCTTCCATATAGAATTTTTATTCCATAAACATAAAGTCAAACATGTCATGATAGATGATGGCACTAGTTTGAAAATTTGGATATTTAATCTATTATAAATCTTAAGATTAGTTTGATAAGTTTTGTAATTGATGTCAAACTATCAGAGTTATACTATTAGCATACTATAGTAGATATCAAAGTTTGTTATCAAAAGCTGATAGTTATCGAATAAATGAAAACATGTATTATAGCTGACAAAGGAAAAGGGAAAACATTTTATGGAGAAGATCATGATGAAGGAACCCTAAGATCTAAGGTCATGATTATGCCATTCAATGGATAGATGCATATAAAGATTCAAAGGATCAAGAGGAAGTAGTGATAGAGTAGAAAAAGAGATACATGCATAGAGCAAGTAGTGAGAGAGTAGAAAAAGAGATACACGCACAAAGAAAGTAGCGAAGGCTAAAAAAAGAGAGTTGGAAGATAGAGATAGTGTGTTAGAATTCTTATATGGGAAAGTGAGATATTGAGAGAGGGGGGGAGGGGGGGTGAATCAGTTATCCACAAAATTTTATACTTTGAAACTAATTCTACATGCATATCATAATCATAGATTTCAATACTGAAATGAATCTAACATTCTAATCATATCCATCAAATGAAACACATAACACAAATATTTGGTAACCCAAAAACCCTTGAAAGATAAAAATGGGGTGGGGATGACACCCAAAAATTTTCACTACTACAATAATAAAGTGTGCTTGTTAGGGATACAAAGTTTTGATCACTTCAGATGATCTTTTTGGAAATTTGGCTAATGTGGATGCATAGATGTTGTCATTATGGCAACATATGATCTCTATTAAGAGCACAGAATCTGGAATGCAAGTATGCAAAGTTGAAGGAAGAAATTGTCTAAGTTTGGATACAGTGATCTTGACAGAGCACCCGATGAAGATTTAGTTGGCAACGTCCACTGGAGAAATTTTTTTTTTTGTGCAATTAACTGAAGCTTCTATAGAGCATGAGGATACCCCATCTAAGTGTGCATAAATTTTGGAGCAGTACGGACAAAGTTATTCAAAGTTTATCAAAGACAGTTTTTGCTGACAGAGCAGTTTTGGAGACAGTTTTAGCGAAAGAGTTAAGGGATTATTTTTGCTTGTCAAAATAATGACTTAACATTATGAAGGGATGACATCCTAGATGTTTACTCTTGGATAATGATTTTGGATGCCGACCATGTAAAATTATTAGCTTTAATAACTCATATATTAGGCATACTTGAAATGTAATGAAAGATAGAAGTGATTTGTAAAAAGAAAGAAAAGATAACTTGCGATAAGTTGTATATTGTGATAGCAGCAAAGGCTATTGATGCAAAGTTGTAAGTAGTACCATATTATAGTCAGAAACATTTTTGTATTACCTATTTGGGCAGTGAGCTCAGCTGGTGATCAAGTTTTGTAATCTAAACTCCTAACAGGGTTAAGGCTTCTAACAAGGCCTAAAGTCCTTTAACCAGGACAAATCTACTGTATATTGTAAATTGACTCCTAACAGGGTCCAATATCCCTAATAGGATACTTTTGATTAGTGATCTTTGTGGGTACCATCCCCACTGCGGTTTTCCCTTGGCCAGGGTTTCCTCGAGAACATATGATGTGTTTTGAGTTCTTTCTATTTACTGCTATGTTTGTTAATCGGATTGATAATCTTTTTATGCACTAAAGTAATTTGTTATATCCATAAGTGGGAAAAAGAAAAAGTTTTTGAAATACTTATTCACCCCCCCCCCTCTCAGTATTTCCTATTTCTAACAATTGATATCAGAGCCAGTTACTCAGAGAAGGAACATTCAAGGAAAGCTTAGCAGCTTGAGTAAGATCTCTATGGATATGGATCAACTTCAAAAGAATCTTGAAGAAGCTCTTGAACAGATTGATATGATTACTAATGAAAGAAAATCCTTAAGAAGAAAATATGAAGATGCAAAGAATGCCATTGACAAATTAAAAGGTAAGATTGAAGATCTAAAATCTAAAAAGAAATCTGATATGCTTGTTGAAGATTGTGATGAATTAGAAAAATAAAATGAGATCCTTAAGCATGAGTTGAAGATAGTAAATCTGAAGCTTAGTATGAAAGATGGAAATTTGAGATCTGATAATGAAAAATTAAAAATTGAGAATGAAGATCTGAGGTCAAGACTTGAAAAGGAAACATCCGAATCTGAAAAAGTAAAAATGCAGTATGTGGAACTTGAGAAGTATAATAAAATTGTGAAAGGTGAATTAACTCAATCTAAACAACAACTTGAAAGGCTATATTCAAAAGGTGATAAGACTAAAAAACAAATTTCTTTTGAAGAACCATTCTTTGATAGGACTGGATTTGGATACAGTATATTTAGAACAAACCATGAAAGCAAGAAGCCAGATCTAAAGACATCTAAAAGTGTGGAGGAAATAAAGCTAGATGAGAACACATTGGAAGATCCACCTAAAGAAGAACCACCTAGAGAGAAAGAAGAATCAAAGCAAGAAGAATCAAAATAGGAAGAATGATCTAAAGGTATGCAAAGAGAATTTAAAGGTAGATGTTTTTCTTGTAATACTATTGGGCACATGAAGAGAGATTGCACAGGTAAGCAATTTAAATCTTTTAATGGACATTGTTATAATTGTCATAGTTTTGGACATAGAGCTAACAAATGTAGAAGACCTAAAGTAATTTTGAATGATTATGATAGAATGATTGGGAATACTAACAATGCAGATAAGAAATCTATTGAAGAAATGAATCAAAGAAAAGTGATAGTATGTTTTAGATGCAACAAAGTAGGACACATTGCTAGAAATTGCAGGTCACAAATTAACTAGCAAGGACAGAGATTTGGAAACAATGGAATCATCTATTAGATATGCAACAAGTTTGGACACTTAGCAAGATTTTGCAGAATGAACAATGGAGGTTATCATCATAACCCTAACCCTAGGAACAATGCAAGAAGAAATGAAAATGCAGGAAACAAAGAGAAAGGTTGTTGTAGCAGTAAAGATGAAGTAGAATTTGACAAAGGCACAGATCAAGGAGGTATAGTCAGCACTGAAAGTCATCAGGAAGGTAATGTAACCGATGGTAAGGATGAATCTTTACCTGACCCTTCTTTAAGTACTTAAATTATGTAAGTTTCTGTACTTTAGGACTTAGGATTAGTGTAGATTAGGAATTTGAATGAGTTAAGTTTTGCACAGTTAGATATAGGTTTATTATGTTGTACTAATGCTATGGTTAAGTGTGAAAAATAAAATATTGTGTTTTGCAAGGTCGCAAAAAGTTTTATGATTGCAGGTTTGTAGAATCAGCTTTTTGAAGTTTTAGTGGCAAAATGAATGAATGCGATGTTAGATCGAGTTAATGTGAAGTGTTATAAGGTCGAAACCGAAGCTATTACAATTGCAAAGTGATTGAAAAGAGATTTGAAAGAAGAAAAGTGAGTTAAGGATGATTTTAAGAAGTTTGGAAGCAGTTTGCAGTGACGATCATACCAAAAACCCTAGATTTGCAAAGTTGAGGTATTTCTTGATCTTTAATCAGTTGATAAGATGGATATTTCTATGGTTCATAATGTTAAGGATAAGAATAGACCAAAGATTAAGAGAGAACTGGTAGAACCAATTGAAATTGATGATCAACTTGAGTTCATTACATCTATGAATAAAATTATTGGAAAGAATAAAAAGGTGAAAGACCTTGAAGGCAAAGTTAGAGTTTTGACAGAGAAACTTGAGAGTGTGATTAGCACTAAGGTATTTGAATCTGATCCACTTGAGAAAGCTCAATCAATAATGAATTCTTTTGACTCTGAATTTTCTAACTTGAAGGATATTGCTAAAATAAAAAGTTCAGGAAGACTTTGAAGCAGAAATGCAGAAAACTTTAAGTTTAAATATTCGAAATGATATTGATAGTTTAGATGTATGCATAAAGAATTTGAGGAGGCATTTTGAGACAGGAAAGAATTTGTACATACAATGCACCAAATTAGAAATCATAACAGTTGAAGAGGATAAGAAGATCAGAGAGAAGTTAGATGCTATTACAGCTGAGACAAACACCTTGACAAGCCCTAGATAAGTTCTGTTGAGAAGAGCATAAGGAAATTGAAAGATGAAATCAGAATGATAGTAGAGGAGAAGAACAAAAAGATGATCAGAGTTAACATCTTGAGAGAGCATGTCTCAATCAAGATATCAATTGTTGAAGATCAAATTGAGCAGTGTCTTTCTGCAAAGACATCATTTCAAAAGTTTAGCTTCAATTCCCTGCAAGCTTGTTAGATAGCAGCATACGGATTGAGTACTCTACTCAATGTTGTTGAATCCATTAGGATGATATGGGAGAAAGATTTTGAATCTTGGAAGTTAGAGTTTGATGATTGTGTTGCAAGCCTACCGGCTTTGCAATAACTGATAATAAGGTATAAATTTTTTGCAATTTTTGTACACCCTATCTTTGTCATTGTTGTCAAAGGGGGAGAGATAGTAGAAAATTGATTATATATTGAGGAAGGATACTCATAGGGGGAAGTATTCTATGGAGTATGATATTGTATACATATTGTATAACTTTTGGCCACAAAATTTTGTATAAGTTTTTTTTTTAAGTTTTTGTTTGCTCACTTAGCCAATTTTCCCATATGTTGCCACCAATGACAAAGGGGGAGATTGTTGGCAATCTGGCTAATGTGGATGCATAGATGTTGTCATTATGGAAACATATGATCTCTATTAAGAGCATATAATTTGGAATGCAAGTATGCAAAGTTGAAGGAAGAAATTGTCTAAGTTTGGATACAGTGATCCTGATAGAGCACCCGATGAAGATTTAGTTGGCGACATCCACTGGAGAAATATTTTTGTTTGTGTAGTTAACTAAAGCTTCTATAGAGTATGAGGATACCCCATCTTAGTGCACATAAAGTTTGGAGTAGTACAGACAAAGTTATTCAAAGTTTATCGAAGATAGTTTTTGCTGACAGAGCAGTTTTGGAGACAGTTTTAGCGAAAGAGTTAAGGGATTATTTTTTCTTGTCAAAATAATGACTTAAAATTATGAAGGGATGACATCCTATATGTTTACTCTTGGACAATGATTTTGGATGCTGACCATGTAAATTTATTAGCTTTAATAACTCATATATTAGGCATACTTGAAATGTAATGAAAGATAGAAGTGATATGTAAAAAGAAAGAAAAGATAACTTGTGATAAGTTGTATATTGTGATAGCAGCAAAGGATATTGATGTGAAGTTGTAAGCAGTACCATATTATAGTCAGAAACATTTTTGTATTACCTATTTGGGTAGTGAGCTCAGCTGGTGATCAGGTTTTGTAATCTAAACTCCTAACAGGGTTAAGGCTTCTAACAAGGCCTAAAGTCCTTTAACCAAAATTGATCTACTATATATTGTAAATTGACTCCTAACAGGGTCCAATATCCCTAACAAGATACTTTTGATTAGTGATCTTTGTGGGTACCATCCCCACTGGGGTTTTCCCTTGGCCAGGGTTTCCTCGAGAACATATGATGTGTTATGAGTTCTTTCTATTTACTGCTATGTTTGTTAATCAGTTTGATAATCTTTGTATGCACTAAAGTAATCTGTTATATCCATAAGTGAGAAAAAGAAAAAGTTTGTGAAATACTGATTCACCCCCCCCTCTCAGTATTTCCTATTTCTAATAGATCTTCCCTGTGAGGGGTCTACCCTATTAAGAGCTTATAGACTTATACAATCTACCTTGATTCAAGGATTTAAAACTTATAGCTAAGTAAGCAATCAGTTAATATATTTACAAAGGCCTATTAGGACTAATCTATTAAGAGATTTACCCTAGTTCACTTGCTACAATGTATCAGTACCTAATCCTTCGATTTGCACTACAAATTATGATTACAAATCTCCTCTTTCCAATACTTATCCGATCTCAAAATCAAATATAGATCTGTTCTATTCTTCACTTCTCTGCTCGGTCACTCTTCCTAATCTCTACATCTAACAATCAAAACACTTCTTCCATTCATATACAAGAGATCTCCTATGTTACTACATTTTAGGTTTTAGATATCACCTTATATAAACAACTAATCAACCTTATATATCAAAATCAATGATCTAGATTCATCACTTATGCCACTTAAGCATTCTCTTTTTTTGATAGGTTAGAGGGCTTGCATATGGATTAATGATTGGAAATAAAAAGAGTAATTAACTCCTTGATTCTCTCAAGAATCATTAAATCATGCATAGAAGTCAGCAAAAATAGTTTACCTAGGTGTTTGTGCCATTACAAACACATATGTCAAAACTGGCTTGCATGACATATGAAGACTTTGATGCTCTATCAAAACTATTCTCCATATACTAGTGCTCGACACTGACTCTTCTATACAACTCGACATATATACTTCTTTTGTTAGAATAACTGAGAGGGGGGTGAATCAATTATCCAGTGTCCCAAAACAAAATGTATAATTCAAAACTATTTCTTCAATTTGTGCTCATCGGTAAACAATAAATACTTTCACTATCTATACTTTTACTGATTACCAGTCTAATACTATAGTAGTTTACCGATCAAATCTAACATGTAACATGTAAAGGGAAAAACCACCTGGGAACAACAACCCAAAATTGTTCACTCTTCTTAAGTGAGGTCGGTTAAGACCCAACCTTGTTAAAGGTTTACAAACACACTATCAGGTGTGACCTTGTTAGAGGATTTTAGACTAGAAGTTATCATCCAACCAGCATTTACTATGGGGTTGACAGGATAACAATGTTCATTCTATGAATGATACATCATAAGACTTTTAGAGTCCACTCGATTAGGAGATTTTGACTATATACAATGGTTAAATATGTAATAGTAAATGACCTACCTTAATTAAACTTCAATTGTAGATTACATATCAATATTTAGTCCATACAAATCCTTTTGATCAATATTTCACTTTAGATTCAATACTGTATCAACTTACAGACCGTCGGTAATTGCTCTTTGTAGCTTGGTAATTGTTCTATAGCTTGGTTCTTACTAACAAGTATGATCAGAATGCATGAAAACCTTGTTCACACGATATTCCTGCAGCTTCTTCTTCTTCCAGCATACATTCATAAAGAAATTATGTTCTCTTATATAAACGAGTAAATTGTTTTCTTCTCCACCATAAGATTTTGCTGCTTAACCACATTCATAGATTTTTTTGCTTCAAACTTTCTCAGTACTTGTGTCAATAACACATTTCAATCTTCTCCGTTAGATCTTCCCTGAATTTCATTAGTCGTCGATCTGTGTAACAAACATTATCTATTACCTCAATGTTATACTCCTGCCAACTCATCAATCTTATCGACTAAAATAATCATTTAATTCATTTTGTTTGGATCGGTTAACAAAGAAATGTGTCAGTGAACACTACTTAGTTAATATTGCGATGAATATATACTATACTCCATCGGTGTATACTAGAAATGCTTCATTTACTGACAACATTACTTTGTGTATTTCAGCTCTATACTTTATCATAGATGAATGCAACATAATAAAGTCAATATCATCAAGTCATAGACTCATCAACAAGTTACTGAATGTGTTCCTTATCCTCATCTATCATGTACATCTTTCTTCATGTAGATTTCTCTTTTCTTCATCTCTTTCACCTTTCTTCAGATGTCTTGATATAGTAACTTACAAGATAAGTGTTGTCAAACTAGTTGACATCAATGACAACATAATACTGATTTAATCATATTACATATCTAATCAACAACTCCTCAGTGATCTTTTAATCATAGATTCTTCAATCATATCCCAAACCAGTTGTAGTTCAACAATCTCTCCCTTTGGCATTGATGACAACTCAAGTAATATGAAATGTACCATACACATACCAAACATAAATTCTACAACTTGTGAACAAAAAAATGTTGTAAGTTGAATAGACTTAATATGTTTAATCACTATGTTACTAAACCAATATTAAATAGTACAACTTTACCATTATGTAGTTGTGATCTTTTTAGTTCTCCTATTCCTGCTTTTGTTCTCTGTAACTGATCTTCATTACTCTGTCTCATTCAGATTGTCTCTCCCTTAGATAATTCTCATCAGTGCTTGTTCCTTTTCATATATTTTTTATCTCTCCCCTTTTCATTTAATATTATTTATCTCTCCCTTTGACAGCAATGCCAAAGAAACAAATAAACAAACAATTCTATCTTCCTCTATATCTCTGAATACAAATATTCCAATCGGTTCAAGTTCTCAAAATTAATCACAACCTTGAACATGATTCAAAGTGTGAACTATGATACATCAACATGAATGATCTACTAATACAAGTAGGCTGATGCAACAACCAGATCACCTTAGTGACCAATAGACAGGGGACAGACCCCAAGTCTAGTCCTTAAGTATTCAAATGTGTCCTTCGGTAGGGGTTTTGTAAAAATATCTACAAGTTGTTCTTTAGATGTGACAAATTCTAACTTCACTTTCTTCTCTTGCACTTGTTCTCTTAAGTAATGATACTTAATAGATATATTCTTTGTCTTAGAGTGCATCATAGGATTCTTTGAAATATTAATAGCACTAGTGTTGTCACAATATATAATTGCCAAGTCAGTGATTACCTCATTCATTCCTTCCAACACTTTTTTGATATATGCAATGTTTGAGTAGTTAGTAGCAGTAGAAACATATTCTATTTCAGCTATAGACTGAGAAATACAAGCCTACTTTTTACTTGTCTAGGTTACAAGTCTTTCACCAAAGAAAAATTCTCCTCCAATGGTGCTTTTTCTATCATCCACATTTCCAGCCCAATCAACATCGGTGTAAACTTTCAGTTCAAACTTCCCTTCCTTAGGATACCATAATCCATAATTCTCTATTTTCTTCAAGTATCTTAAGATTCTTTTTGTAGCTATCTTGTGTGATTCTCTAGGATTAGTAGAAAATCTTGCAACAATTCTCACAACATGTGCTATATCTGGTCTACTATGAACTACATACATTAACTTACCAATCATGGATCGGTAGAGTGTCTGGTTTACCTCTCTAGTTTCATCCTCCTTTGTCAATTTGCATCTAGTAGCCATCGGTGTTCCCACGGGTTTAGCATCTTCCATGCCAAATGTCTTTAGTACTTCCTTTATGTATTTAGATTGTGTGATGAATATCCCATCACTCTGTTGAATCACTTGTAGTCCAAGAAAGAACTTAATCTCTTTGAACATAGACATTTCAAATTCTTTTTTCATTTCATCAACAAATGCCTTGCAGACAAGATCTAAGCCTCCAAAGATAATATCATCAACAAATATTTCAGCAATGATAATAGTATCATCAGTATCACCTTTCACATACAGATTGTTGTTTTCACTTGTTCTAACAAATACAATACTTAACAAGTAAGTATGTAGTCTTTCATACCATGCTCTTGGTGCTTACTTCAAACCATATAAAGCTTTATGTAGTCTACATATCATGTCTTTATTGTCAGGATCAACAAATCCTTCAGGTTGTTCAATGTAGACCTCTTCTTCAAGTATACCATTTAAAAATGTTGACTTCACATACATTTGATAGACTTTGAATTTCTTGTGTGTAGCATATGCAAGTAGCATTCTAACTCCTAATCTAGCAATAGGTGAAAATGTTTCACCATAGTCAATGCCTTCTTCTTGTGCATATCCCTTGCATACCAATATAGCTTTATTTCTTGTGACTTCACCATTTTCATTCAATTTATTCCTGCATATCCACTTAGTACCGATAACATTTTTATCTTTTGGCTGGGGTACTAAGGACTAGGTTTTGTTCTTCTCTATTTGCTCTATTTCTTCCTTCATTGCATTAACCCATTCTTCATTCTCTAATGCAACTGTCATAGTTTTAGGTTCAAATTCACAAATTAAACATGTACCTTATCTTTTTTTGCTTCTAGTTTGCATTCTAGCATGTCTATCTCCAATGATTTGTGTTTCAGGATGATGTCTTTTGACAAAACTAGCAAAAAATTGATTTCTCCTTTCTTGCTCATCCTGTTTAGGGTCATTTTCTTGCTTAGTAGCTCCATCTTGTTCCTCGGTTTGTGTTGTTTGTTGTCCTGCATTGTTTCCTTGCTGACCGGTTGTCACAGTTTGCGATGTCAGTAGATACTCTAGATGTTCAATGTAAGTGAATCTACCGGTCTTCTAGTTCCTTTGTACTTTTCTCTATGTACTTGTTATCAAAATCATCAACACAAACATTAGTACTTTCAACTATCTTATTTGTAGCCTTATTCAAACATTTATATGCTTTACCTGTAGTGGAATATACCAAAAATATTCCTTCATCTCCTTTAGAATCAAATTTTCCATTTCTCTCATCTTTCAAAATAAAGCATTTACTTCCAAAAATTCTGAAATAACTTACAGTAGGTTTGTGTCCAAACCATAGTTCATACGGTGTTCGATTAGAGTCCTTCTTTAGTTGTACTCTATTAAGAACATACACAGTTGTACTGAAAACTTCCCTCCAATATGTCTGACCAACATTCTTTTGTATCATTAATGTTCTAGCACAGTCAATTATAGACCTATTCCTCCTTTCAACAATGCCATTTTGCTGAGGTGTCCTCGGTGTAGATACCTATCTTTTGACTCCATGTTCATTACAAAAATTAGTAAATTCATCAGAGATAAATTCACCTCCTCCATTAGATCTTAAACATTTTATTTCCTATTCGGTTTCTTTCTCTACCTTAGCTTTATACCACTTAAACATTTTGAAAGCTTTAGATTTCTCTTTCAGGAACATAACAGTCATCAGTCTAGTATAATCAACAACAAAAAGAATAAAATATCTATCACCAAAATAGCTCTGAGTTCTCATAGGACCACATAGGTCGGTATGAACCAACACAAGTATCTTTTGTTGAGTAGTCTTTTCTTTTAAAACTGGACTTAGTCATCTTACCTTTCTGACATTCATGGCACATGGCATGATCAGGTTTTGTCAAGTTAGGCAATCCTCTAACTCTTTTCTTTCTACTAATCTTGATCATGTTGTCAAAGTTCACATGGCATAACCTTTTGTGCCACAACCAAACATCTTCATCCTTTATTAACAAACAAGAAGACTGACCCATATCAAGATAGAATAGATTACCTCTAGATTATGTACTAGTTCTGAAAAGTCTTCCTCCATCATCATAGATCTCCACCTTTTTTCTCTCAAAAGCTAGTTAGTGGCCTGAATTGTGTAGCTGAGCCACACTTAACAAATTATAGTTCAATCCATCTACCCAGTATGCATTTTCACATTGTAATCTATCATTGATCAATAGTGATCCTTTACCTCTTACCATACAAGGTGCATCATTTCCCATTCTCACAGATCCTCCATTATATTCAACAAGATGATCAAACTTCTCTACATCACCATTCATATGATGTGTACAACCACTATCTATGATCCATGTATCATTTCTACTTACTTTAGAGATTAGTGCTATCTCTTCATGTTTCTCTTCTTCTTTTGAGTCATCTTTCATAGCAACAAATACAACTTCTATATCATCATCAAAATTAGATTTAGTTTCAATATCTTCAGCTATGTAACATACCTTTTTGCCTTTTTCATCTTGGTTGTCTCTGTTGTTGTTTCGGTAGCCTTTGTTGACTCTTCTCCCCTAGCTTCCTTCAAATTGGTCTTTGGATCTATCATCATCTTTCTTTTGTGGACATCTAGCAGCAATATGACCGACTTCTTTACAATTAAAGCATGCTAAGGGTAGCTTACCTCTATACCTTCCTTTTCCTTTGGGCAATCTTCTAGCCATAAGTGCTTTAAGCTCATCAAGTTCATCATCGGTATTGTCATCACTATCACAATTCTTACTATTCCTGCAAGACTTTCCAATCTTCAAAGAAGATATGAAAGTGGATTCAATAGAAGGAACAACACTGTTATCAAAGTTTTTTAATTCAAAGGTTGTAAGTTTACCAAACAGAGTGTCAAGAGTAAGGTTGGATGTAGCTCTTGTTTCATGAATTGTAGAAATCTTGATTGCATAAACTAGTAGCAAAGTTATAAGAATCTTTCTTATCACTATTTCATCATCAATTACTCCATTAGATGCTCTAATAGCATGTACCACCTCTTTGAGTCTATTTGAATATTGGACAATGTTCTCACCTTCTTTCATTCTCATATCATCAAATTTGATTCTCAGAATTTCAGCTCGGGCTCTTTTGACATTCAGATCTCCACTGTATATTTGTGTTAACTTATCCCACATTCCTTTGGTAGTTGTGCATGTCTTGATATCTTCAAATTCAGTGTCGGTATAGGCAGCAGTAAGCTCCATCATAGTAACATTATATTCATGCTTATCCTTCAGTTGATCAAGAGTTAAGGGACCAGTGGGCAGTTGTATGTAGCCATTCTCCATCAGATCTAGTGCAGAGTTCCCAATTCCAAATATGTTTAGCTTCATCCTGCTTTGCCATACTGCAAAGTTCTCTTTGTTTAGTTTTGGTACTTCCCTCTTATACATCTTGAGACCTTTATGCTTAAGTCCTTAAAACTATGTTCCAAGTAACCAGTGCTCTGATACCAATTGTTAGAATAACTAAGAGGGGGGTGAATTAGTTATCCAATGTCCCAAAACAAAATGTATAATTCAAAACTATTTCTTCAATTTCTTCTCATCGGTAAACAATAAATACTTTCACTATCTGTACTTTTACCAATTACCAGTATAATACTATAATAGTTTACTGTTCAAATCTAACATGTAACATGTAAAGAATGATAACAAAAAAATATCACAGTCAACACATAACACAGGAGATTTAACGTGGAAACCCTGTAAAGGGAAAAACCACCTGGGGCTGACAACCCAAAATTATTCACTCTTCTAAAGTGAGGTCGGTTAAGACCCAACCCTGTTAAAGGTTTACAAACACATTGTCAAGTGTCACCTTGTTAGAGGATTTTAGACTAGAAGTTATCATCCAACCAGCATTCACTATGGGGTTGACAAGATAACAATGTTCATTCTATGAATGATACATCATAAGACTTTTAGAGTCCACTCAGTTAAGAGATTTTGACTGTATACAATGGTTAAATATGTAACAGTAAATTACTTGCCTTAATACAACTTCAATTGCAGATTACAGATCAATATTTAGTCCATACAAATCCTTCTAATCAATATTTCACTTCAGATTCAATACTGTATCAACTTACTATCCATTGGTAATTTCTCTTTGTAGCTTGGTAATTGTTCTGCAGCTCGGTTCTTACTAACCAGTATGATCAGAATGCATGAAAGCCTTGGTCTCGAGATATTCCTACAACTTCTTCTTCTTCCTGCATACATTCATAAAGAAATTTTTTTCTCTTATATAGATGAGTAAATCATTTTCTTCTCCACCATCAGATTTTTCCACTTAACCACATTCATAGATTTTGCCGCTTCAAAATTTCTTGATAGTTGTGTCAATAACACATTTCAATCTTCTTCATTAGATCTTCTCTGAATTTCGTTAGTTGTCGATCTGTGTAACAAACATTATCTATTACCTCGATGTTATACTCTTACCAACTCATCAATCTTATCAGCTAAACTAATCATTTAATTCATTCTATTCCACTCGGTTAACAAAGAAATGTGTCAGTGAACACTATTTGGTTAATACTACGATCGGTATACACTATACTCCATCGGTGTATACTAGAAATGCTTCATTTACTGACAACATTGCTTTTTGTCTTTCATCTTTATACTTCATCATAGATGAATGAAACATAATAAAGTCAATATCATCAAGTCATAAACTCATCAACAAGTTACTAAATGTGTTCCTTATCCTCATCTATCATGTACATCTTTCTTCATGTAGATTTCTCTGTTCTTCATCTCTTTCAGCTTTCTTCAGATATCTCGGTATAGTAACTTACAAGATAAGTGCTGTCAAACTAGTTGACATTAATGACAACATAATACTAATTTAATCATATTACATATCTAATTAGAAACTCCTTAGTGATCTTTTAATCATAGATTCTTCAATCAGATTCCAAATCAGTTGTAGTTCAACACTTGGTAACTACTAAAGTACTAGACGACCTCTTACTTGCTCGACAGTAACTACTTCTCAGTAACTATAGAGAATACAAGTCTATACATAACTCGGCCTTAATAAGATGACTCAGTCACAATAATGACTAAGTGTTGGACACTAATAGACAACATGACTTAGGGATCAACAATCTTCCCCTTTGACATTAGTGGCAAAACCACTTTGTAATGAATTTTACATTGTATAACCAAAATAGTACTTAGTACTTTGAGTACTCCCCCTAAGACTGTAACTCGGTCTTCATAAAGACTACTATATATACATGAATCTTGACATACAATGAATATACATTTACATTACAAAACAATATGTCATACCTTTCTATTTTATATCCCTTCTTTGATCTTTTGTATCATCTCAATATACATGAGCACATGACTCATTTCCAACTCATTTTCCCCTTTTTACTCATTCTACCCTTGTTTTTGTCACTTTGAGCTACTGGGGTGTATGGGTTAGATAATACTTTTCCAAAAATGGTTTGTGGAGCTGAATAATCATTGCTAAGGCATTATCCCATCTAGATCTCACAAACTCCAAAACCTGCATCTTGATCTCTAGTTGGGCAGCTAGATCAACCAAACTCTCAGCAATAGAGAGATGAGGATCTCTCCATACTAACTCCTTTGTCGATGCCAATTCTCTCTACATAACCTCTAGATGAGGTGTTAACATTGTTTTAATTGAGATTAATTTGGCTCTTATCCTTCCATTGTTAGCCATCAACTCAGCTAATCTTCCTTGTGTATGAAGTGGTTTGGTGAAATGAATAGATTTGGAACTTGTATCCATGCTCAGTGAGTGTCTTGTAGACTTTAAATCTAATTGCATCTTGTCAATCAGTTCTTGATTTTCCTTAGTGAATGTTTCAACATTGGATAGTTTCTTTTACATAGAATGAACATTCTATACAACCTCTTCTATGTTATTCACTACATCAGAAAGTTCTACCTATTTTACTACTATGTCAGTTGAGACCCTTTCAAGTACCTGAAAGAAATGTGCCTATAGAAGATCCATTAGAAATAAATAAGACACTGAATGAAGAGGTCATAAGATTGAAGAGAGAATATATAATCCAATCAATAAGACTATGTGAAGTAATTGGACATAAAAATAAAGATGAGGAAGACAAGACAATGACAGACGAGGATAAGATACAAATGACTACTAGACTTGATTAAAGGACATGTGATGTGCAGAAGCTGACAAATAATCAATTGGACATGGTAAACAAACTATTCCTTGTAAATCAAGAGTTGAACAAGAAAGACATGGAGATTAAAAATCTGAGATTAGAGAACAATCAACTGAAGAATGAGTTAAGATCTGAAAAGGAACTCAATAAGAGGATGAGAAAACCTAATGAAGTTGTGAAATATTTTAAGGAACTAACAAGGTCACCAAGAATATCCAATGACACCTCTAGACTAGGACATAATGATCACCTATCATCCACTAAAGAAGGAGAATCATCAAAGAGTGGAGAACAAAGAAATGAAAAGCCAAAGAACAACAAACCTACATGTCATCATTGTGGGAAACTAGGACACACAAAAAACATATGCAGAAGCAAGAATGGTAAGTCCAATCCTAAGCCTAAATTAAATGGATATTGTTTTAACTGTAAGAAGCATGGACATCAGGCACATGAATGTAGGTCAAAGGCTAGTAATTCACCTACTGCACCTAGATTTCATGGACATTGTTAAAATTGTCATAAATATGGTCATAGAGAACAAGAATGCAGATCCAATGGAAAACCTAAGTGGACATCCAAGAAGCAAGACAATGCACCTAGTAAAGGTAACACATTTGATTGGGATTACAATACATGGTATAGTTGTCACTATTATGGGGAATATGGTCATATTCTTGAAAATTTTATAAGGACACACTTTAGAGGTAAATCCAAGAGTTTGATGAATGAAATTTTGGTCTATTAGAGTTGTCACAAGATTGGTCATTTAAGAAAAGATTGCAAGACCAAAGTACCAACACCAAGTAGTAAACAAAGAAAAGATAAAGATACTATTGATCTAATGTAGGAGCATCCTAGGATTCTTGGCAATCCTATATCAACCAAAAATATGTTTGTCTTTGAAGGTAGATTGTTGGTTTTGATCTTGGTTTGGTGGAGTTCTTCCTTGGTTTGGGAGACTAGTTGCTCAGTTTCTGTGGTTACCGAGGTGCTTGATCTCTGAAGAACACTCGATAACTAAAGGCATCAGTTCACTAGCGCTTGATGGTAACTGCGTTGCTCGGTCATGCTTGGCATGGTTAGTCAAGTAGTGCTCGGTTATTTCCTCTATTCCTTGATGTTCTTGCTTACCGACTGGATTGCTTTGGAGAGATTATCTTAGCCACCTGGTGCATTTAATTTTGGTCGCACTCCGCATGTTATGGATTGACCATTGGGCAAGTGGGGACCTAGATCTGGCATGTTACATTCTTCTATGTAGATCTGATGACCATTTGGGGCCATCTTTGAGAGTTTATTCATTTTTGTAGGGCTATGTGAGAGATGACTAATGTTTTAGCATTTAATATTTGTTTGTAGGGGTTTATTGTTTCATCAGCTGACTTGTGGCTGGGAATCAATATTTATAGGATGCTTAGGTAGCTTTTTAGGCATGAGATTGTGGGAAGGGAGGTTAGTAGCCTACGAGCTTAGGAGTAGGAAGATTGCTTGGAAGTTGGAGTAGAAGTTTAGATCTTTCCTGGGTGCCTACCAGTGTGCTGTGTGTTACAAACCTGGGCTAGCTGAATGCTGATGTTGGGGAAAAGATTTGGATCCTGCAAGATCTTGTAGACTGTTACTTGCATTGTAATTGTCAGTAAGCGGGAAGGCCTTACAGCCTGACACATTGCATGTAATTGGTGTTTTCATGAATAAAGACTTCTATTTCATATCTGATCTGTTGTATGTATTGTGTATTTTCACTGCATATTGGTTTGGCTACAAGGTTGAGTAGTCCTTAATTGGATCCACCCACCTTGACTACATTATGATCAGATAAAGAACCAAATGAATCATACATGGAGAAAGAAAGAGGAAGAAACCAGTAGCGAAACCAGTGAGCCTGAGGTCACCCAATCTAATGGATCAGGTGATCACTCCACTTCTAACTAAGAAAAGAAGGTATGTGAGGAACTATATTTTCAAATGTTATATTTTACACTAGTTTCTAACATTAGATGTGTTAGAGTCTATATCTGCATGAGTAAATATGCATTAAGATAGATTTGAGGCAAAGAGTTAAATTGCACAATTGATGCCAAGCATCAATATTTATGTTTATATTGACTAAGTCTCTTAGTATGTGCCAAGATCCTATAATGACTGAGATGTTATATTGACCGAGCTAATATATTGATTGAGCTAAAATGGAAATATCAGTATTGATCGAGTCATGGTTGTGACAGAGTATGGGTACATGTTAACTGAGCTATCATGCAAAGCTTGAGTTAGTTGTATTTCACCTACTAGTGTACGAAGCATTTATTGAAGACGTAATGTGACCATTTGAATCTATATAACAAAATTTTACCATTCATTCTCATTTACCAAGTGATTTGAGAATTTGCAGAGGGATTCAAAAGTGATTATAAGAGTGATCTATGTAATTATTAGTTTGTGAATATTCCTACAACATGCCATCAATAAACATTACGAAGTACTGTTAATACCAGGTATTAACGAGTTACTCAGAATTCATTTTATGAACCCTAATTTAGAAAAATGGTACCAAGCTCATCTACTACAATAAGGAAGCAAGGAAAGTAGGTACTAAATTTTTAGTTAGTAAGAAGTGATTCGTGCAAACCACCAAATTTTCATGTTGTACCTTAGAGTGGAGTGAAGGGAGATCTTTTCAGAGCCCTCTCATTGGTTCTGCCCAATTTTTTTATGATACATGATGTGCGTGCATGCTACATGTGTAAGATCAGTGAGATCAGAGACTATGAGCTAAGGGATGCTTACAAAAGGTTGTGTGAAAATGGAGTGTGGAAGGCTGAGCATCTATAGACACCTAAAAATCCTTTAGAAAATAAAGTATTTTTATTTTCTGAAACATCCCTGATGACATCATCATTTATTAATTAATTAATTATTTAATTTATTTATTTATTTTTATGCCATTGAATCCCTTTATCTTAATTAAAAATATTTAATTAAGAAATCCCTCCCAAAAATGTTTAAATCTTATTTAAACATTATTCCCCTATTTATTAATTATTTAATTAATAAATTGACCAAAAATCCCAAAATAAATAATTTATTTATTTTTTGCCCAAAACTTGGCCAGTTTCCTTAAGACCACTAACCTCTTCCAAAATCTTCTAATCCTTCTTTAATTTTGATTAAAGGCTAATCCCCTCATTTCCTAAACCTAATCCCAACTCAAAATATTTAATTAAGATTAAATATTTAATCCTCATGTTTATTAAATTCATTTTAATAAATATTCTCAAACCTAAACCATGGAAATAAATAAAACTTTATTTATTTCCTAAAATCCATGTTTATCCTAAGGAAATTCTAGACTCTTCTAGAAAGTCCTAATCCTAATCCTAATCCCCCCCCTACCCTTGTCACATTCCCTAACCAAGGTTAGCCAACTCCTAAGCTTAACCCAAAGTCAACAAACTTCTAGAAACTTCTCTTACATGCATTAAGTGCATTTAAGGCCTCCTTATCCCTCTTACATGCATTTATCATGCATTTAAGAAGCCCCTCACCCCTTTTTTACACTCTTTGACCTTAGGCACATTTCCCAAATTGTGCACATCCCTCCCATCTTTCAACCCAATGTCCTTATGACACTTGTCACAAGGAGGTGGCCCTGAACTAGCACAATCCATGTGCTCCCCTTTGAATGAATCTTGGCCTCTCTTAAGGATTTTGATCCTGGCCACTCATTCACCCTTAGGAAATCTTATAAATACCCTCATTTCTAAGAGCAACCATACACCTTTTATTTCAAGCATTGTTATCATGCTCATTTAGCTCTAGACATAGAATAATCAATACTAATTGTTAGTCTCTCATCATTTTCAAGCTTTCTTAAAACACATCTTAGCATAGATTTAATGGATTAACCTAGTTTCTTCCATTGTTTTGCATAAGCATAGCATCATATCACATCTCTATTTGGTTTAAAATCAATCTTAGCATAAACATCATGTAGCTTAATCTTCATTTCATCATCATTTGATCCTTGAGGCCTTAGGGGCAAATCAGGTGTTCTATACCTGTTTTGTGCCATTTATAGGGTTTTCATGAATCTCAATCCATCTTAGAAAGCATTAGAGTGTGCTCGAAGTTCTTAGAGAGCACACCCACATCCCCTTAAAGTAAGAGAAAATCAAACAGTGCTTGGGTGCACCTGTTTAGGCTCAATCTGAGGTGGCTAGCTTAGAGTTTCCTTGTTTTGAATTGATTTCATGCTAGACTAAAATTTAATCTTTGTTTGGTTTGAGTCTTTTAAAATAGGTATCCTCAAAAGCCTTGTCCACAACATCAACACATTGCCAAGAAAGGGTAGTGTGTGCCCTCAAATTCCCTCAAAATTTTAAGATGGAATGGATTAAGATTGTTTTTACTCGAGTTCATGACATGCAACTATGGCTTGAAAATGGGCCGATGAAGATCACTAAGGATATAATACACCAAATCATCAAATACCCTATTCTTACTGGGAAGAAGACATTGAGATGCCAGAGAAAAGAAGTGATCCACAAAAACACAGTGGCAGTATGGAATAAACATGGAATGACGATCTCTACAATCATAGATCTTGAGATTGATTTTACAGTGAGGGAAATTGCTCACAAATTCTACTAGTCAAGTCAAATGGATAGTGTCCCTTGCATTGCAGTGGACCATGCAATGAAAAATGTGAAGAAGGATCATACTTATGTTCTTTCCAAGCTACAGTTGAGTTAATTAGTCGAGAACCTATCATTAATCAAGAAAGAAAATAACTTAATGTGTAAGTTCAAATCCCTGATAGTTTGTATATTTTTCTATGTACAAAAAACTTTTCTTACAATAGGAGATGTAGTCTAGAGTCAGGACCGACCTTTGACATTGAAGATTAGTGAGTTTATTCATCAATTAGGAGATAAATTTTATAGTGTGACAGAGAATTACTTTGTAGAGTTTAAGAAGAAAATGAGAAAGAGAACCAAAATTCCAGTATCTTTATTTGAGAAATTCAATGATGATGTATATTTTCTTGTGGACATTGACAACACCTATGTACAAGATTCCATGCCTAGGGTAGAATAGTTGAGACCATTTTCCTATTAAGTAAACATAGATGAAACATTAATAGCTATCACATCTTTGCTTGCAGAATAAATTGATAGTAAAGCCAAGCCTTTTGGGAATTATGAGGAAGCTAATTCTAATATTAAAATGGGCCTAAATTGTGAATCCCTAGAGGGGAAGATAAAGAAGCTAGTTAAAAACCTTGATAAAATGTTAGGTCAAGGAGAAGAGGAGAATGAACCTTTGGAAATCACACAAGGTCAGGGTGAGGACATATCAAGTGAGTCTGAAGAAAGTAAAGAGGAGGAAGTAGATACATAGAAGAAGGGAAAAAAGATAATGGTTTCCAAGCCCACTAAGAAGAAGAACCAAAAATAGAAGCCTACTCCTCCTACAACAACAAAACCAAGAAAAAGGACAGCTTCATTTGCAACTATTGTTGAGCCACAAAAGAAAACACAAATAAATAGAATTGAAGGGGAGAGCTTAGGGAAAAGGAAACAAGTGCAAACTAAGGTAGTTCTGAGAAATCCTAAGAAGAAACTAAGGAAATTAGTAATACAGAAGGATGATGATGATGATGAGGAGATGAAACATACTGATGATATCATTAAATTCATAGTGGCTACACATAGGCATCCAACCAATGTGGATGAAATTTTCTAGAACATCAAAAACACATTAGGTTTAGTAGGTTTTAAATTTATTAAATATGAAAAGTTGAGAAAAATTGACAAAAGAAAAGATTGAAGATGCTATGATAGAAATGTTTCGTACATTTAAGATAACACCTTTGGAGATAGGGAATCTTATCCCTGATGAGTTTTTAGAAAAAATTATGAGAGATGGTAGTATGATATCATGACAGAGAGATAGATAAGAGGAGGCACCTGAGCATAGATTATGCCTAAGTTAACACCTAAGAATATATAAAAATTAATGGAGAAACATAGAAATAGATTTATTCCTAAACTGAGAGATTACTCCATATTGAATAAAATGTTAAAGAAGTTTTTACACAGAGTACATGAATATGGAAGATAATTTTTTTGGATTGATAGTTGATAAGAGTGCACATAAAGATGAAGGCACATCTAGACAAGTTGAACTTGACAATACCAAGGATATTGATGAGTCAAAGAATCTTGAGGAAGAAATAAGGTAGAAGGTAGAGGAGAGTCAACCACATGATGTGATCACTATTGAGGATGTACCTAAGGATACACCAATGAATATCAATGCCTTGAATGAGGAAGAAATCAAAAGTCAAATTCTTACCAAGGTAGCCTCAAATACATTTCTACCAAGTACAAATCTAGTTTTAATACAAGTACATGATTATCCAAGGATTGAGGGTACATCAATTGTGGACTCAGTACCTACAAGCTCCAACACAATCATAGTTGAAGAGAAAGAAACACAAGGAACAAGTGTTGAGGAACAAGCTAAGCTGGTAATAATAGAGAATACACCTACTGAGGCAAATATTGCAATTAATACAGATGAAGGATAGGAGAGCATAAAAGAATAATAAGATAAGTCTGCAATAGAAGTTTCAGGGACTCATGTTGAAGAAAAGGAGACCGATCATAATGTACTCTAGGAGAGTCAAGATCCTAAGGAGTAAGAGGCTATTCAAGCCTTAGTATAGTTTCTAAGTAGCAGCACACTAGAGCCTAAGAAAAATAAGTCACAAAAGAAAAAGGACAAGTCTCTCGGTACTCAAGTAACATTAGATGAAGTTATAGTGATTCCAAAATGTGACACTGATAACTTAACATATGAAAAAATGCAAAATTTTCAAGATCTATTGAAAAAGAAGAGAAAGCAAGAGGAACTTAGAAGGGAACACTAATAAAAGTAGGTACTAAATGAAATTAAAGACATATTTGTAGATGCTTTTGACTTAGATGATCTCAATGAGACGTCACGTATACTTGAGAAATTGGTACATATTGTCAAAAAGGTGAACAATGATGAGAGTAAAGAAAATGAGAAGTTAATGAAATGGTCTGAGATAAATTTTAAGACCAATGTACTTGAGAAGTTCTCAACAGTGATTGAAATGAAATAGGTTGAACTTTTTGACCTTGTGAGTAACTTAGAAAAGGTTGTAAAAAATGCTCATTCTTTGTACAAAAAACTATGCAATGTAGAGACATTTAAAAAGGATAATCAAAAAATTATTGAGAAGATGAAATTCGATTTGAAGTCAACTAGAGATTCATTGAGCATGGATGCAAGTTCCATCTCTATTCATTTCACCAGGTTACTTCATGCATAAGGGAGATTAGCCGAGATGATGGCTAATGATGGCAAAATTAGAGATAAGTTAATCTCAATAGAAACAATGTTGACACCTAATTTGGAGGTTATATAGAGAGGATTGGGATAGGAAAAATAATTAGTATAGAGAGATCCTCATCTCTCTATTGTCAAAAGTTTGGTTAATCTAGTTGGTCAGCTAGAAATCACGATATAAGTTTTGGAGTCTATCTGGTCTGGATGGGAGAATGCTTTAGCAATGATTCTTCAACTCTAAAAACCATTTTTGGATAAGTATTATCTAACCCTAACACCCCAGCAACTCAAAGAGACAAAAACAAGGGGGAAATAGAGTCATGTATATACAAAGAACAAGGGGGATATAAGGTAGAACAATGGGTAAATAGATGATGAAGAAAAAATATAAAGGTATGACATACTATTTTGAAATGTAATGTATAATCATTGTATGTCAGATTCATGTATATATCATGTAAATGTAATGAAGAATGAGTCAATTTTAGGGGGAATACTCAATTACTAAGTACAATTTTTGCTATGTAATATAAAATCATGACAAAGTGTTTTTGCCACTAATGTCAAAGGGGGATATTGTTGATCTCCAAGTCATGTTGTCTATTAGTTTCCAACACTTCATTAACAAGGAAGAGTTGGTCGGTCATTACTGTGACTGAGCCATTCTACTAAGGTCGAGTAATGTCTAGACTTGTATTTTGTATATGTATCAAGTAGTATTTACTACCGAGAAAGTCAGAGGTCATTGAGTAGTTCAGTAGTTACCAAATAGTATATATGATGAGTTGTATAGAAGAGTCAGTGTCGAGTGCCAGTATATGGAGAACAGTTTTAATTGAGCATCAGACACTTCATATGCCAAGTGAACCAGTTATGGTATATGTGTTTGGAATGGTACAAACACCTAGGTAAACCTTTTTGGTCGAATTCTATGCATGTTTTAATGATTGTTGAGAGAATTAAGGAATTAATTACATATCCCAATTTCAATCATTAATCCCTATGAAATTATTGTAACCAATCAGAAAAAGGGAATGTTTAAGAGGCATAAGTAATGAATCTAGATCATTGATCTTGATCTAGGAGATTGATCAGTTATTTATTTAAGGTGAAATCAAAAACCTAATAAGAGAATAGTTAGGAAATCTCATGAATGCAGATGGAAGCAGTGTTTTGATTGTTAGATGTATAGACCAGGAAGAGTGACCAAGCAGAATAGTGAAGGATAGAACATAAAAATATTTGATTTTGAGATCAGATAAGTATTGGAAAGAGGAGATTTGTTATTAGCATTTGAAGTGCAAATTGAAGGATCAAGTACTGATACATTCTAGCAAGTGAATTAGGGTAAATATCTTAACAAAGTGGTCATAACAGACCTTTGTAAATCTCCTAACATAGTGCGTACTTAGTTGTAATTTTTAAATCCTTTAATCAAGGTAGATTGTATAAGTATGTAAATCTCTTAGCAGGGCAAACCCCTCATAGGGTAGATCACCAAAAGTGACCAAAACTTTGTAGCCCTAATATGCACACTTTATTTCTATATTAGTAAAGATTTATGGGTGTCATCCCCACCCTAGTTTTACCTTTCAAGGGTTTCCAGGTTACCAAATCCTTGTGTTTTGCATTTCATTTTCATGGATGAGATTAGTAGTTAAATCTATTTCAGTATTGAAGTTAAGTTTATGATATATATGTTGAATTGATTTCAAAGTGTAAATTTTTATGGGTAACTGATTCACCCACCCTCTCAATATCTTGGTTTTCTAATAAGACTTCCAACACACACACACACACACACACACACACACACACACACACACACACATATATATATATATATTGTTAAAAAGTAAAGTCCACCAAGATAACTGAGAGGGGGGGGGGGTTAATCAGTTATCAGATAATTATAACCTTTATCAACTTCAACAACATTTAACCATGTAAAAAATGTAATTACCAACCATAGAAAGATATTCATACACAATGACACAATAACACAAGATATGTTGACTAGGGAACCTCTTGATCAAAGAGTAAACCCTGGTGGGAATGATGCCCACAAAAGATGCACTAATATAAATATTCCTTGTGAAAGGATGGAATCTGTTAGGAGTCTTATGAAATACATTTAGTACATATGAATCCATGTTAGGAGATTTTGAATCCCTGTTAAAAGATTCTAACCCTATTAGGAGTTATAGAAGACAGAAGGACCCACTGCTCGAACAGCTTTAGGGTAAGATCACTGAACACACTATCCAAATGACCTTAATATTATTCAAAAGAATAATATGAAATATGTTACCTCCTTACTGTGCCAAATTGCACTCACTACTACACCAGATCTCAATTCTAGATCTTTGTACTTCGCATGTCTTCCTTCACAATTTCCCTTTCATAACTTCATTAGCTCTTTTCTTCACTTCATGCTTACATTTGCATTCAACCATACCATGCTCACACTTATTTCACATTGCTACCACTACTTCTATATTCAATAGAGAAAAAAATTCCTTCCTTTATACCACACTCAAATAATTACAAATGAGTCGGCACACAAATACAAAATAAAAGTTTCCACATGCTACATCAAAATTACACAAAACTGTCAGCTTCTAGATATAATAACTCTTCACTCGTGTGACCTCTAAGTTTGCACTATGAACCACATCACTATCAATGTGTCTCAATCTTCCCTTTAATTGTGCAAAACTAGATTCCATCCCGATTAGGAGATATCATCCAATTTCGACAAACCGCTACTTAGGAACACTGCCTGAATATTGCTTCCACCAAAATGCTCATAACTTCTATGAATAAATGAATTTCTATCTACACTCTTAACCATAGAAAAATAACATATCAAATAATATAACCTCAAAATCTCATAGCTCCAACTGCAATATCCCACGTGCGCTAATCAAAACACTGTCTACTTCTTTGCTAGTCTCTAGAAGATCACTGTGTTGACATCAATGACAATCATAGTCATGAATGCAACAACTGCTACAGAATGACTACCAACATCTAGCATTCATTCCTAACAATCTCCCCCATTGGCATTGATGGCAACATAGATGAAAAATATCCAATGTTCCAAAAATCCAATACTACAACACTACTGCTCTGACAAACATTTCAAATCTTGCTTTGTTATTGTTAGCTCTTTTTCATGTAGAATCGCTAATTTGTTATTAAGCTTGACTCTCAGGTTCCCAATTCTGGATTCTTACAGGGAAAAGGCTAATTGATAAGGACCAAGTCCTTCTTCTACTTTGGGCTCCACAGACCCAGGCGGGTGTACCTATCTTTAGACTCACTGCTTCACAATGAAATCCTATAGTGGATTAGGGGTTCTCACAATGATTCACTAATGTCTTTTGCTGCAACTGATGCAGAGCTTAGAAAGCCAATCCATGATATTAACAAAAGCAAACAATCATTGCAGAAAAATGGCAAAAGTGACAAGGGTATTCACCCTTCTTCTCTTCGAGCTTAAAACTCAGGCAGGTTAACCTATCTTATTCACTTCTACAAGGAATCACCAAAAGCACTTGCACTATTCAATGCAATTGACAAACATTTATGCTCTTAAACATGAAAGGGAAAAGTGATTGGAAAAGATTTTGATTACAAGTCTGGTCAAACCAGTGCCTAATCCTGGGCATGGAGTCATGAGATGCACATCAACAAGAAACTTCAAATCTTATACAACTGAAAATAAAACAATGCACCTTGTACACCATTCTCTCTTCCCCCTATCTGGACATCAGATCCTTATGAAACATCATGTTATCAACAACAATCTTCAAGATATTACACTTTCCTTGAAAGAAACTTGAAAGTCATTGCACCATTTACCTTGTAAATAGGTATACAGAGATGCCTTACAAATCAATATACAACAATTTGACAAAGACACAAAGAGACATCAGACAAATACAGGAAGGATTTCCACTGTCTTTCATTGAATCACCTATATCTATCCATTCAAATCACAACAAACTCAAAATGAGAACTCTGAAATGAAACTCTGAACTTGCATTCATGGAACTCAAACTTGCAGAGCCCTGCTCATGCAAAAAGATTGGAACCCTTCGAAATGAAAAGAATCGAGACTAAGAAGAGAAGGGGGAAACACCCGAAAGCATTACCAACTGACACTTGTCAAACTCTGAACTACTCACTAAATGAGTCATGAAGTCTGGAACAACAAACCTGATCTGCTCTATCCCCTTGAAAACACATGAGTCACCGGACATAACAAATGAAATATCTCAAAAATATCTTCCTAGCCCCCCTGAAACTTAAACTGCAAATATCACGAGAAAATGGCCACCTGTGCAAAATCTAATTCCAGAATCGGAATCCTCGCGTCGAGACCTTTCCGGCGGTATATGATACTTGCTATTTGGCCCAAAAATGAAGCCCCCAGCTATTAAAATAATCTCGAGCTCTGCAACTTTGAATATTTGAATTTTTTATATAGTCAAAACTATATAAATTTACATTTATAACTTTATAACTTTGATTTTTTGTTCAACTTGAAATGTCACGTGAATTTTCAAATCTGAATGTTTTAATCCTTATCTCTGAATCTCCAGATACATTGACTAACTGCAGTTTAACCTGGAGAACTGGCGAAATAGTCTATTCTCAAGTTCTCTGAATAAATTCTTAACCAGGGTTAATATTTGGAGAATGGGCGACTAAGCCCATTCTCCAATTCTCCAAATGTCATGGACTAACCGCCGGAGATTAGGAGAACCAGCGACTAAGAGCTACCTCCAATTCTCCAAATAAAATCCACTAACTGTCAGGAACTTGGAGAATGGGCGACCAAGTGTTCTCATAATCTCAGAATTATATGGCCTTAACCGTCACAACTTAGAGAACTCGCGACCACAGTCATCTCCAAGTCGCCAGATGTTTGTAATGACCGCCAATTTATTCAGCGAATCCGCGACCAAGTGCCACGTGTAACCTCTGCAAAATTTACTTCTTCCTGGGCGCGGGCACGGAAACTGAGGCACTAACACTGAGGGTCGCGTGCATAGCCTCCAACACTTCTTCTTATTTCATCTTGTGTGGGTCATTGCTTATAAGCACTATAATTTCTCAATCCGGGATCAATGTGGGACAATTCTGCTGAGGGTTTTAAAGCCTTCTTCACATTTTCGTTCAAAATTTGTGGGGCCCGCCGTGCACAGAGACCTCCAGCCAAGGGGCCCACCAAGAGCCCTTGCCTCTTTACTTATTTTACATTGTAAGTGCCTTTGCTTATAAACACAAAAATGAACCCTCACCCAGCCAATGTGGGATAATTGGTCGTGAAGTTTTAATGGGCAGTTTTGACAGTGTCGCACTCAGGTGACTGTAACTCGCGAACCAAGAAGAATTTGGAAAATCGCTCCGGTGAGAATCTGGAGAACTAGGTTTGCAACAACATATCCAAAAATTGGCCAAATCCAACGGTTCAATAAAAAGTTATGCCCCCCGCAATATGACTGTGTTTTCCTTTTTTGTAAATCCGCGTTTTCAAAATCCATTGTATGGGCTATTTCTTATATCATTGTGTAGGATTCTCATGGGACAAATGTGCCTCCATTGTTTGCTGTGTAAGTCCCCAATACACCTTGGCCTTTCACAAATAGTGAGCACACTCTCCATTTTATTGCGGGCTGCTCACATAAAGCTCCTCTCACGTTGGCATCTACAACAAACCGTGTGCACCCAAATGGCATTCATGCTGGCACCATGATATATGAGTCTTCCTTACTTTGTTAATGCTGGTCTCTTCTCCATGAAAGGGTGAAATTTTCTCTAATGCCTCTCAAAAGTATCAACAAAAGTAACATTCATGTTCTCCCTCCTCTGCCATTGCATCAGATGACCAAGTTTGAAAAGCTCTTATCACTCCTGCAACTATCATGGAGAATTAACTCCTGAATATTTGCCTCCAACAAAAAATCTCTAATATTCTTATACATTGAAGACTTAGAATGCTGAAACAAAGCTCATGCACCATTTTTAACTTATGTTTAAACACTTGTCAACAAACTTAGAGCATTTGTGTCGGGCAATAACATTAAGGAAAACTAGAAGCATTTTCAAGACATATGGATACCATCATTCCTTCCAACCATATCAAAAGAGATATCAGGATATGGGTCGGCATCAAAATATGTAGATAACCTTAAATTCATTTACCCTTTCAACCTTTGCAAAGTTATCAAGTAACATCAACTGGCCTCAGAACTGGCTTTTAAAACTGACCCATTGAAACTTTCAGAAATCAGAATCTCAGGCATTGGTTCTCCCTCATACAAGGAACATGAATCCATAACCAACTCACCAAAAAGATCAAACAACCGATTATAATTAATCACCAAAGTCAGCCTGTTAGATACATTTAGATTTAAAACAGTCAAAATCACAGAAATTAGGTTTGGAATTGGCCTGGGAAAATGGTCAAACGGGTGCATGGGGGGATAAAAATTAGCAAGATGACTCACTCCCATGCCTATAGTATGATGCCACAACTGGCATGCAATGATCAATCACAGGGAAAAAGACACAGCTCCACAAATAGGGCCTTCGAGAAAAATTGAACAAGTGCACAAGTGCAAAAATAAGGAAACACCTCCGGAAGGGGATGAATAAACGAGGTCGAATCTTATCACAGAGGCTTAAAACCTGACACATAAAGAGTATGAAATGTGTACAACAAGACACTAGGCTTAGATTTTCATGACGCTCTCCAGGGTGCATGTAACAAGCTGACAAAGTACCCCTTCCCAGTGACCTTCACACTTAGCAATTTTTGCATTCACGACCTCCTAGAAATGAAACGACGCCAACCCATTTGAAAATGCCATCTAAGAACTCAAAAAAACTTGATAGGATGAATGAAAAGCAATGAACATATAGACCTCAAGATTTGACCCCAAATACACCCATACTAGCATCCAATACAAGGCCAAAAATGAGCACTAATCAAGAATTTTACATGGTACCTCAAAACTGGATTTTGAGTACCAACATTTATCCTGTTCAGTTCTCTCCAATAGATGGTACAAGTGATTTTTCATGTACACTTCTCCCCCATTAACATCAATGACAAAAATTTCATCAATATGTCAACAACAACTCAATGTTAATAGACACTATTCAAAAAATACATTCACAAGAGTCCTCGTGACTCAGCTCACATACTCCCCCATAGAGGAAGTACCAACATCCAATCTAGAAGAAAGATAGGGTTCATATACCACTGGATGGATGCAACCAACTACATCATTAGTCAAAATGAGGCTGGGGCATAACCCCAAGCATACCTCTTAGATACTCAAATGTATCCTTAGGCAAAGGCTTTGTAAAGATGTCTGCTATTTGTTCCTTTGTGCTTATGTACTCCAGTCTAACTTCTTTTTCAGAAACTTTCTGTCTTACAACATGATACTTGATCTCTATATGCTTAGTCTTAGAATGTAAAATAGGATTCTTAGACATACTAACTATATTGGTGTTGTTGCAATGTATGACAATAGGCTCAAAAAACTTAATTCCAATATCCTTCAGCATCTACTTCATCCAAATTATCTGGTTACAATTGTTTTATGTTGCTACATACTTTTCTTCTGCTGTGCTTTGTGAAATACAATTATGCTTCTTGCTTAGCCAAGAAACTAATCTTCCTCCAAGAAAAAAGGCTCCACCACTAGTTCTTTTCTTGTCATCAACACTACCTCCCCAATCAACACTTGTATATGCACATAGGGTAAAATCATTAGATTTTTCATACCACAATCCATAGTCCATTGTACCTCTTAAATATCTCAGTATCCTCTTTACTACTGCATAATGTGACTCTCTAGGTTTAGCTTGAAATCTTGCTACCATTCTAATTGAATGTTGTATATCCGGTCTAGTATGTGTTAAGTACTGCAATCCTCCAATCATGGATCTGTATTTCTTTTGCTCAACTACCGGTGTTTCATCTTTTCTAGATAGTTTATGTCCTGTAACCATAGGTGTTCCAACTGGTTTATAGTTCTCCATTCCAAATCTTTTCAGCAAATCAGTCAAGTACTTTGTCTAACATACAAAGATACCATCACTGTTCTTTGTTATCTGTAATCCCAAAAAGCATTTCATCTCACCAATCATACTCATTTCAAATTAAATCTTCATTTCATCAGCAAATTTGTCACTAGCTTCATCTTCTCCTCCAAAGATAATGTCATCAACAAAAATAACTATAATCAACAAACCATTTTCAATTTCTTTTGTGTATAGATTGCTATCAGTTGTTCCTTTAGTAAATCCCAATTTCAACAAATACTTATCTAGTCTAGCATACCAAGTTCTAGGTGCTTGCTTTAGTCAATATAATGCTTTTTTCAGTTTACATACCATATCTCCTTCTTGAGTCAAAGGAAAACTTTCAGGCTACTCAATGTAGACTTCTTCTTCCAATTCTCCATTTAGAAATGCTAACTTCACATCCATCTAATACACTTTGAATTTCTTAAAAGATGCATAGGCCAAGAATATTCTTACTGCTTCAATTCTTGCCACAGGTGCAAAATTTTCTTCATAGTCAATTCCTTCTTGCTATGAGTATCCTTTACAAACTAATCTTGCTTTGTTTCTTACTACTTCTCCTTGTTCATTCATCTTGTTTCTGAATACCCATTTAGTTCCAATCACATTCTTGTCTTTAGGTCTAAGGACCAATTCCCATGTCTTGTTCTTTTCAATTTGATCTAGTTCTTCTTTCATAGCATTAATCCAATGTTCATCTTCACAAGCTTCACTAGTAGGTTTAGGTTCAATTTGAGAAATCAAACATAAATGTACCTTATTCCAAGTTAGAACTCCTCTATCCTAACTTCCAATAACTTGTTCAATAGGATGATGTCTTGATATATACCTACTCGGTGTCATAGTCACAGATCTTGCTTCAACTATAGATTCTTCTCTAGATTCCTCTCTGGTTTCTTCTACAGGACTCTCATTCAATAATTCATTGTCAGTCTCATAGAATAATTCAGTAGTTTCAATGTTAGGCTGAGGATGAGCTTCTTCATCAGATTCATAGTCAAGCATTCTTTCCTAAATTTTAAACTTCTCATCAACTTTAACATTTGCGCTTTCAACAATAGTTTTAGTTCTCTTATTGTAACATCTATATGCTTTTCTCTTCCAAGAATATACAAGAAAAATACCTTCATCACTTCTAGGATCAAACTTTCCAATATCATCATCTCTCTTTATGTAACATTTGCTTCCAAAAATTCTAAAATACTTAACTGAGGGTGCATGTCCAAACCATAATTCATAAGGTGTCCTGTCTGTGTCTGCCCTAATTTATACTTTGTTCACTGTATATACTGCTGTATTCACTACTTCTCTCCAAAATGTCTTTGCCAAATCATTCTCAAATAGCATAGCTCTTGCTACTTCAATTACTGACCTATTTCTTCTTTCTGTAATACCATTTTGTTCAGGTGTTCTAGGGGATGAAAACTGTCTCTTAATACCATTCACTTCACAAAAAATGTTAAACTCTCTAGAAGTAAATTCTCCACCTCTATCAGATCTCAAACATTTAATCTTCATTCCAGATTCATTCTCAACTTTATTATTAATGATCTTAAACTTATCAAATGCTTCATATTTTTCTTTTAGAAATGCAATCCACATCATTCTTGTAAAATCATCAACAAGAATCATAAAATACATTTCTCCATAGAATCCTCTAGTCCTGGTAGGATAGCTCAAGTCTATATGAACAATCTCCAACTTCTTTGTCGATGTGAAATTCTTACTAGGAAATGAACTTCTCTTTTGCTTAGCCATCACACATTCTTTGCAAATCATGTTAGTAGGCTTCATAATTTTAGGCAAATCCCTTACTGCAAGTGTAGTACTCACTTTCACAATGTTATCAAAGTTTATATGACAAAACCTTCTATGCCATAACCAACTGTCATCAATTTTAGTAATCAAACATGTCATCTCAGTAGGATTCAATTAAAATACATTACCTCTAGTTCTAGATCAAGTTCCAATCAGATTTCCATCTTTATCCTTTATCACACAAGTTTTCTCAGTGAACCAAACTTGATATCCCTTATTCGATAACTATCCAACACTCAAAATATTATGTTTCAATCCATCAACAAAGTAAACATCATCAGTATTAGTCTTTCCATCAAGAGTAATAGATCCTATACCTTTAATCAAAAAAGGTGCATTGTTACCAACTCTAACAATTCCTCCATCACAATTGTTAAACTTTATGAACTTCTTCATGTCACCAGTCATATGATGTGAACAACCATTGTCTATAATCCAATCAGCTTTCTTTTCAACTTGGGAAACTAATGCTTTTCCTTCCTTAACATCAGGTTCAGAATTCTCTTCTTTATTTGCTACAAATCCTATTTCATCATTAATCTCAGTATCACTTTCACTCAAAGTTATTTCTATAGTAGCTTCAAGATCTTCATCATTAGTATAATAACATTCCTTAGATCTTCTAGGCTTGAAATTATTTCTATACTTCTTAACTCTCTTAGGAAACTTAGATGCAAAATGACCATATTCTTGACAAGTCTAACATTTAAAAATTTTCTTACCATCTAGTTCTCTTTTCACAAGCAAGGCAATACCTTCTTCAATCTTCTTATCTTCTTCATTTCTAGATCTATTGCTGCTGGTATAATCTCCACTCACACTGGTACTTCTTGACAAAGTAGGATGAATACTAAGAGCATTGAATGCTATCTCCATTCTAGGTAAGTCTCCTGATACCCTCAGGTTCATTTCTACTACCTCTAATCTTCCAAGAAGAGTCTCTCTTGTAAAGTTTGTATTACAAGGTATAACTTGTTCAATCATCTATGTTGTCTACTTAAATACAGGAGTCAATGTCCTCCAAATTTTCCATATCACTTCATTCTCTATCTTTGTTCCTCCATAAGCTTTTATTCCTACACCAATTTCTGACATTCTACCAATATAGCTTCTAACAGATTCATCTTCCATCATTCTTATATCTTCAAATGCACATATCCAATTATGTAATCTAGCTCTCTTTGCATGTTCATCACCTTCAAAATTAGAGTGTAAAGCTTTCCCAATTTGATTGAATTTTGTTAAACATTTTACCTGACTATATTCATTCTTTGGAAGTGCTGTCAAAAGTGCTTCTCTTGCAAGTATGTTACACATGAATAGATCTAGGTCATCTTTAGATCCTGTCTCAAGATTATCTTCTCCAATGATAGTCTTCTCATTCTTTATAATCAACCAATAACCTGGTCCTAAACATAGTAGATGTTTCTTCATCTTCTCTTTCCAGCTGTCAAAATTTACTCCATCAAACTTAGGGCTTTCTTTCCTGAAGTTCGCCATGGATCTCCTTAAGCTATTAAAATTTTCTTTCAAGGACCTTCTGCTCTGATACCAATTGTTAGAAAGTAAAGTCCACCAAGATAACTAAGAGGGGGGGTGAATGAGTTATCAAATAATTATAACCTTTATCAACTTCAATAGTATTTAACCATGTAAGCAATGTAATTACCAGCCATAAAAAGATATTCATACACAATGACACAATAACACAAGATATGTTGACTAGGGAACCTCTTGATCAAAGAGTAAACCTCAGTTGGAATGATGCCCACAAAAGATGCACTAATATAAATATTCCTTGTGAAAGGATGGACTTTGTTAGGAGTCTTATGAAATACATTCAGTACATATGAATCCCTATTAGGAGATTTTGAATCCTTGTTAAAAGATTCTAACCCTGTTAGGAGTTATGGAAGACAAAAGGACCCACTGCCCAAACAACTTCAGGGTAAGATCACTGAACACACTGTCCAAATGACCTTAATATTATTCAGTAGAATAATATGAAATATGTTACCTCCTTACTATGCCAAATCACACTCACTGCTACACCAGATCTCAATTCCAGATCTCTATACTTTGCCTGTCTTCCTTCACAATTTTGCTTTCACAACTTCATTAGCTCTTTTCTTCACTTCATGCTTACATTCACATTCAACCATACCATGCTCACACTTCTTTCACATTGCTACCACTACTTCTATATTTAATAGAGAAAAAAATTCCTTCCTTTATACCACACTCAAATAATTACAAATGAGTCGGCACACAAATACAAAATAAAAGTTTCCACACGCTACATCAAAATTACACAAAACTGTCAGCTTCTAGATATAATAACTCTTCACTCGTGCAACCTCAAAGTTTACACTATGAACCACATCACTATCAATGTGTCTCAACCTTCTCTTTAACTACACAAAACCATATTCCATCCCGATTAGGAGATATCATCTGATTTCCACAAACTGCTACTCAGGAACACTGCCTGAATACTGCTTCCACCAAAATGCTCATAACTTCTATGAATAAATAAATTTATGTCTTCACTCTTAACCATAGACAAATAACATATCAAAGAATATAACCTCAACATCGCATAGCTCCAACTGCAATATCCCACGTGCGCTAATCAAAACACTATCTGCTTCTCTGCTAGTCTCCAGAAGATCATTGTGTTGACATCAATGACAATCATAGTCATGAATGCAACAACAACTGCTATAGAATGACTACCAACATCCAGCATTCATTCCTAACACATATATGTATATTTATATAGATATGTATATTTATATATACATATATGTATATATAAATATACATATATGTATATATAAATATATATATACATGTAGATATATTTAAATATACACACATATATATATATATATATATATATATATATATATATATATATATATATATATATATATATATATATATATATATATATATATATATATATATATATATATATATATATATATATATATATATATATATATATTTATATATATACTTGTAAACACTCAAAAATGGTCACCTTGACTATGTGCCTCGGTTTCATAATTTATCTCAAGCTTGAATCAATACTTGCATCATCATTTCCTTTGATCAAATTAAATTATTTGAATTATTTAATTAATCATTATTATTTTACATCAATTTCCTTGATTAAATTGGAATTAATTTATTTAATTAATTTTAAATAAATGGTTGATAACTTTGATTTTTGGCATTGTTTAATTAAGGGAATTTTCCCCTTTTTAATTAAATAAAATTCCTCTCCACATTATTTTATGTGCAACATTTATTATTTTAAAAAGAAATAAATTAAATAAATGTCACACAATTTACTTTATAAGAAAAGGGATTATTTTATTTTCAAATACCTCTCATCTTATAATTTTTATGGATTATTTTATGTGGGTCACCCCCTTTCATTTAATTTTCAATTTCCCTCCAATTTCCTCATGCCTCTTGGCTTTGGTATATAAGGAGACCTCCTTCCTTCATTTTTCATCATTTAATTTTATTATGACCATTATGCTACAGGTTTTTGGATATTTCATGCGATTTCCTTGAGGACTTGAAGCATTCTTTTGATTGATCATACTTTCATACACACTTGATACTACTACTATACTTGCAAATTTGAATCTTTGTTGAAGACTTGGAGATATCTTGCATGTTCATGTCCATTTGAATCTTCCATTCATTCGATGTACTTACGATGACCAAGACCTATGTTCATATGAGAGCCACCTCTCTACAAAGCTTTGCACATTGATGATAGGAAGCTATGAGTCAATTCTTGAGATCTTGCATTTTCATGGAGTTTTATTGATTGATCTTGAGTGTAAGGATTCATAGAAGTGTGTTTGTTATTTGTCCACATTTTTTCACACACATTTTTGATGCCCATCGTGGGGTAACCCACCTTTACATGTTGGTTTTTGTTATTTTTGGAGCTAACCCCATTGTGAGTATTTTCTTGGAGATGAAAACCCTAGATTTTAAAAAAATTGATCATATCTCCCGAATGGCTTGGAGTTCTGGTCTGAAATTTTTTTGTAGGTTGGCGACATATCATAGACATTTCAGTAAAAAATTTAGAATTTTTCAAGGTATTGTGAATTTTTTATAATTTTTTCTTTATTTTTGATAAAAAATAATTTTCGGCACAAATCATCATATGTTTTGAAATTTTTTACATTTTCAAAAAGATCTTTAAATTTTATTGGGGGTCCATTCTTTGTGTTTTAAATTTGGATGTAATATCATATCTCATTTGGTCAATTTATGAAAACTAGTCTAGTTTGGGAAAATGGCTTCCTAGGGCACAAATAAAAAGATCATTTTAAAACTCTGACATTTTTGGAAAGCTCTCTATTTTTTAATAGGGGTTTCATTTTTGCATTTAGGGTTTGGGATCAAAATTCATGTTATATAGGTCCAATCTTGTTGACTAGGTCAAAAATCAAAATTAAAAAAAAGGGCCTTTAATGATTAGCTTGCACTTATTTTTCACATGGTTCAATGCATGATATGAGTTGTCATTTGGATTATTTTATTTTTATTATTTCTCATAACAATTGATTTTTAGATCTAACCCTAGGGTTTGCATTTGTTGAATATACATTGCATATGTTGTTTTCTTGTTTGCTTGTTTTCTTGTCTTGCTTATTGGAGAGTTCGTGGCTTGCTTGCGCAGAAAAGCTCAACAAAAATAAAAATAAGGTAAAATATACTAAGCGTGTTGCATGGATTACCAAGTATTCTATTTAAAGCTCTATAACATTTGGTTTCCTTTCATTAAAATGAACCTCTCACATTTCTTACTTGAGTGATTTCCTGCTTTCATAGATCACATTTCAATTTCTTCTCTAAAAGAATGAACATAGATTTATTTTCTCACATATCTACATTACACATAGTAATTAGGCCCTATGAACACTATTTGTGGATCTTGGGAGAGTGGGCTTCAAGCTCTTCTTAATGAAGGAACCACTTTAGCTAGGGAAGGTGTTGATCAACTCTTGGTTCAAAGATTGTCAAGTCTTTGATAATTAACAGTATGTTCTCTCTTGGTCCCTTTTAGAGAGAAACATAAATCATTGTCATCAGTAGATAGACTTTGTTGAGTTGGTATCAGTGATTTAGCTGGTCAATTAATCTGATTGTTGTGTTTTGGTGAGGTGAAGAGGCTAGAGGATTATGCTATGTTCCCTTTGGGAGCATCAGAAAATCAGAACCCTTGAATCCAAACTAGTCCCCATGTGTTCCATATTGTGAGTCACCTTTAAGAGAGGGTTAATCGTAGCAGACACTCCCTTTATTGGGTAAACCATGCTAATCAGAACTTTGAAGTGGTGATAGCCATATCTGGAAGTAACAGTCGATATATAAATGTCCCGTTGGAAAAAATCTCCACGTGTGCAAGTCATGTTATGTTATTTATATCCTCAGCACCTCCAATTGATAAAATTCTTAGAATGTGTCAAAACCCCGGTGCGCCTAGATTGGATGTCACATGCATGATCTTGTAAAAGTTACTATTGACCATTACTAGAAACCATTCTTAGAGGCCAATTTTTCTTTACTAGGTCTATGTGCGTGATTGGAAAACATTTTTAGAACATACACAAGTAGTGGTTCTAGGGATTGGGTTCATACTATGACACTATTCTTGTTCATGCACAAGGTTTCTTTGTCCCTTGATCATTGCTTGTAGATGTTTTCTTGAAATCCCTAATTGTTGTTCTATGTGTCTGATTATCATTTATAAATCTAAAATTGATCATAGTTGGTTAAATAGAATAATCAAAGTTAAGTTCCCTGAGTTCTCAACCCAACTTTCCAGTTTACTATCATGCTACTACCTTGCTTATTGTGAACCTATTGCCTAGTTAGCATTCATCATTTGGAGAGTTCAATTCATTGATCCAACTCTAGGGTTACCTTGTTTTTGTCATTCCTAAGTTGATTTGACCATTCTAGACCTAATCCTAAATGTCTAAACTTGTTGGTCATTTGGATTCTTGTTTCATAGCTCCCTTGAGTTAGAAAATCTTGCCTTATCTTGTTGCCAAAATCAAGACTTGCAAAAGTTAGAAACTACCCTAGTGGAGAAAGATTTCTCTTAGATTCTTTGATCTCATCCTTGGATTGTGGGTATTCACTTGTCTAAACATATCATTTTATCTCATATTATTACATTTTTATATTTACAACTCTTGGATATTTCCACAATTGTGAGTCCTCCAGGCATATTGTGTTGGCCAATCGTGAGACTTCTATGGTAGATTGAGTTGACAAGAGTTACAGAAAGTTGCATTATTACATTTTATTAACTAGACAAGTGATTACTTACTAGCCTAGTGTGATACCAACACTTCTTGGAGTCTTCCTATTTACTAGTGTTTTCCCTCTCATGCCAGTTATGACTAGGCTTCAAGTGAGTCATGGTGAATGACTTGAAGTTAACTTTGATCAATTACCCTTAGCACCAAATCATCAAAAACATAAAGGAGAAGAACCTATCTTTGATCAACCACCTAAGGGAGAAATGGAAATTGGATTTAATCCTTCTAGTCATCTTAGTGAGTTGAACACATTTAGAGCTTCCTCACATTTTGAGTGTAGAATCTTTGAACCAAACATGTTATTCACTGGAAACAAAAACAAAAGAATGGATGACATGATTAATGATAGATTATTGTGAGAATGTGGAGTTGAGCAATTAAGGCCTTGCAGGACTAATGAAGATATATATGGATCCACTTCAATGAATGACTTTGATAGAAATTTACATGGAGGAAATCAGCACTACTCTCCATTTCTTACTCCCCCTAGATTGTCACCTAGATTTTTAAATCTTATGGATGATAAAGCTAGACAAGTTGAGTTGGAAAGGCTAGCCTACTTAGAGAAAAAGGAAAAGCAAGTATCTCAACAAATTGATAGGAGTTTGGCTAAATCAGCACAATTGAAACAGAATGCTACTTCTAGAGTCCCCTTCTCTCTTGGAAATGCTATGGGAGGACATAAGGATTTTGAACAAGTTAATGAGGAATACTTGAATGCCCATGTTACTCATAGGGCTGAAAAGATAGAAAATAAGATTATTAATGATATAATTTCACAAGGTGGAAATGGTTTCATGCCTTCTACTCCTTTTCTTGAGTCTCCTTATAAAGGTAATGATGAAGAGAAGCATCTTGAGAAAGAAAGATGATCCTACATGGATGAATACATACAGCGTGAGGCTAAAAAGAAAGCTAATGAAATAGTACATAAGAGATTTAATGATATACTTTCACAAGGTGGAAATGGTTTTGTGTCGTCTACTCCTCTTCTTGAGTCTCCTAAAGGTAATGATGAAGAGAAGTGTATTGAGCAAGAAAGATGAGCCTACATGGATGCATACATATAGCATGAGGTTGAAAAGAAAGCTAATGAAATAGTAGATAAGAGATTTAATGATATTCTTTCACAAGGTGGAAATGGTTCAATGCCTTCTACTCCTCTTCTTGAGTCTCCTAAAAGTAATGATGAAGAGAGGCTTCTTAAGCAAGAAAGAAAAGCCTACATGGATGCATACATATAGTGTAAGGCTGAAAAGAAAGCTAATGAAATAGCACATAAGAGACTTAATGATATACTTTCACAAGGTGGTAATGGTTCCCCACCATCTACTCCTCCAAGATCTCATAGAGATACTCGACATGTGTCACCTTCACCTTCTACTAGGAGAAATAGGAGGCAACCATCACCTCCTCCGAGGCAGCCATCTCCTCTACCTAGGAGAGGTTCACTTCCTCCAAGATATCAGCATAGACAGTATTCACAACAATATCCTCAGCATACTACACATGGTTTTGGTATAGATTATGATCCGCTAAAACAAAATCCTAACTTTCACAAGTATATGGATCAATATGTTGAGCTCAATAAGGATAAATATTTCATGAATTTAATCAACAAAGGTGTTTAAGTACCTTACAATTTTTATGTGGATAAAAATACCAAGAGACAAGATCCTTCTTTTCAAGAGAAAATAGAACAGAATGTCAAGATGTTGATGGATAAACTTACACCTAAGAATCCATTCTCTCTTCAAAGTGTTTGTCCTCTACCTTTTGAGAGGAGTATTCTAGAGGTTGAATTCCCCAAGAGGACAAAGTTTCCACATTATGATAAATATGATGGGAATGGAAACCCTAGTGATCATGTGAGACAATTTTTCACCTTGACTCTTGAGTTTTCAAGCAAAGAGGCCTACCTCATGTGATTGTTTCCTTGAAGTCTAAAGGACCAAGCTATGGAATGATTCACTAATATTACTCCTCCACTTAAGAACTTTGAGGAACTCATTCATAAATTTATCCAACACTTCTCCTACAATGTTCCAAAACTAGTTTCATTGTTGGATCTATGCAATCTCAAGAAAGAGCAAGGAGAATCCTTTGTTTTTTTCTAACAAAAATGGAGAAAGATATGCTCTCACTGCTCTAGGGAAATACCTAAAAAAATAAGGATTGATATACTTGTGAGAAACTTGTTTCTTGAAATGAGAAATGAATTAGGAAAATCAATTTTTGAGACTTTCCATGCTATGGTAGAGACTTCTTTCCATATTGAAGATATTTTAAAAAATCAAGGGATTCTCAAGACTAATGTCAATGGAAACAAGAATAACAACAACAATGGAAATAAGAACAAGAACACTTCTTGGAATAAAGGAAATCAACATGTGGTTAATGATGGTGTAGTTGACACCTCCAAGTCTAGTGATCAAGCTATTTTCAGATTATCAGATGGTGTCCATGCTATGAAAATTCAAGCCCCTTCTCAATAGAATAATAGAGGCAACTCTAGCTCTAATAATAGAAACCCTCGAGAAAGAAGGATTTTTACAAATATTAATAGACCTTATGAGGATATTTTGAAAGAATTGGTTGATGGCAAGATGTTAAATTTGATTGAGAATTGGCAAGCACCTACTACAAAGGGCCCACATTGGGATGGCTATGCTTATTGTCATTATCATCAGAGCAAGACTAGTCATACTACACAAAATTTTCAAAGGTTAAAACATGATATTCAGAACTTGATTGACAATGGAAAATTAACAATTGATGGTGTTGGACCTACTACTAATGATGATCATAAAGCTTATAAAGATCCTTTTCCTAAGTATGAAAAGGGTGAATCATCCAAGCCTAAGAATGGAAATGCTCAAGTGAATTATACATACACCAATAAAGATTATGGATATACCAATGTTGATCAAGTCATCAACATGCTCAAAGTTAAAGAAGAAAGTGTTAACATGCTCAAGTTCAAAGATCCTTACTATCATGAATATAGTTCGAGTGATGAGGAAGTTAAAACTCCATTTAATCTTAGGGGTTCTAGTTCTTCTTCTACCTCTTAGAGTTTGAATGCTGTCACTCAGAGTCAAGCTCCCTATGTTCTTAAGCATACTCCTCCATATCCTAAACCTAATCAAGTTCCATCTAAAGATGTTGTGTCTAAACCCATGTCTACTTCAAATGATAAACCTAATTTTGATCTTATAAATCAATTGAAGTCTACTCCTACTAGAATTTCTATCTTTGAGCTTCTAGAGTTGTCTCCTACACACAAGCATGTCCTTGAAGATGCTTTGCACATAATTAATGTTCCCATCAAGTTAGATGTTGATCAATTCCAGAACATAGTTAACCATATCACTACTTGACATCACTTTTCCTTTTCAGAGGAAGATGATCTAGCCTTAAGTCATCCGCATAACCTTTCCTTACATATTCAAGTCATGATCCATACAACCATTGTCAAGCACATGTTGATAGATGGGGGTGTGGGGCTAAATATTTGTTCCTTTAGTTTTCTCAAACAATTGGGATATTCAGAGCAAGTCATTGATATTCAAAGACAAATCACTATCAAAGCTTATAATGAAGTTGTGAGAAAGTCTAAAGGGTTGATTGTTTTACCCATTTAGATTGGGTCAATTAAGAGAGACATTGTGTTTCAAGTGGTTGACACTAATCCTCTTGCATACAATATTTCATTGGGTAGACCTCGGATACATGACATGCAAGAGATTCCCTCTACATATCATCAATGTGTTAAGATTCCTTATAATGGGGATGCAATCCATATTGCGGGGGATAATACTTTATCTATCAATAAGATTTTAGTTGAGTCACATGTTCCTCTCAATAGCTCTTCAGATGAGATATACACTGATTTCAAATTATGTGAAGACAAATTTAAACATCTTGATATAGGAATGGGAGAATACAAGATCAATTTTGTTGTTACTCTTCCAATTTCACCTCATTCCTATGGATTACCTTCACATGAGAAGAAACCTTCTTCTCCTACTAAGACCAAATTTAATACATTTGTTATATCCTCCACTCCTAAAGAGGAGGAGAAATAAGAAATTGCTATTAGAAATTGGATTTATAGGGGTGGAAAGGTTAAACATGATGAAAACTTTTCCCGAGATCTTGCCAACTATGGGAAAGGTTATACTTTTGTGGAAGATATGGGCTATACCTGTCATGGACCTTTGATTCAAAGAATGGATGCACGTTCCAAACCCCTTGATTGGCTTGATGGTAGAAAATCTAGATATGCCACTAGTTTGGGATTTGGAAATAATTATGATGATGGACCCATCTTTGATGTTTATGATGATGAAGATGAGGAAGTATATATACCTAATACTAAAAGTCAATAGGATGTGTGTGATGATTGGGTCCCTTTGAAGAACCTTCTTTGGGGGGATGGGCCTACTCTAGTTAATCATGACAAAGAAGCTTCCACTTGAGGAACCCAACTTGTTAACGAAGCTTCTACATCAAGAGCCCAACATGGCACAAACATGGAAAATATTGAGTCAGCTATTAAAGATCCTAATAGATAATGCCAGCATAATAATATTGTTCATTTGATGGAAAGAGAGAGATTTACTTATGATAACAATCAAGCTTCCATGTCAAAAGGTCCCAAACCATCATGGTTTAAACATCCTAGTCGAGATTTAGAAATCGATTCACATGAGTATGAATGGGATTCATTTTCAGAACCTTCTACAGTTGATTTGGGCATTGATGTGATTCATACTTATGATGCTCAACCTAGTGCAGTTAATGAGCCTGACTCTCTAGTTATTAGAAGGATTTATGATTTAAGTGCCATTGAGGAAAACCACATAGATTCTGACTCTTCAGTTGCCAGTGAAGATGAGATCCATATTTTCAACCTTGAGTCTTCCACATCCTTATCTCCCATGCACCCTGATCTTATTGATTGACCAATACAAAATCAAACACCTCAATTACCCACATTTCAAAATGACTATAAGATTGCATGTTACCTTAATGCCATTGAACCCATAATTTCTTCCACTAGCGAAACAACTATGATAATGACAGAATCAGATATCAAGTACCTTAGCCACAAGATAAAGAGAACTAAAAAACAAAGGAAAAAGTATTCTAATGGTGAACATCAAGTTGTGGTGATATCAGAATCATCCACAAATGAGGTACTTGGTAGATTGCCTAGTTATCTTCAAGATAGATCTTCAGTTTTGATAGAGCCTACTCAGCCCATAAATTTGGAAATGATTGAGAGTCCACAGATTATTCACCTAGCTCATTCATTATCTACAAAATAAAAAGAGGCTTTTACTACAAACAAAACTCTCCTAAAAATCTTGCATAGGACTATCAACAAATCAGGGAGAGATTGGCACTTATAGCTTAATCTTGCTTTATGGGCTTACAGAACTAGTATTCGAACTCCTACTGGCGCTACACCTTTTTCATTCATTTATGGTTCTGAAGCTATTTTTCCTTTAGAGGTTGAGATTCCATCATTGAGAGTTACTCTTAAAGGTTTAGTGACAGATGAAGATTACAGAATTACGAGATTACAAGAACTTGAATTACTTGATGAGAAAAGAAAGGCTACCTTTGATCACATGAGAGTTTGTCAAAAAAGGTCATCTAAGACTTAAAACAAGAAGGTTCACCCTAGAGAGTTTTTAGCAGGAGATCTTGTTCTACATGAGAATCCTAAGACTCAAAAAAATAGAGCTCAAAAAGGAAAGTTTGAGCCTAATTGGTTGGGTCCTTACATTATTACAACTTCTTTTGGATCAGGTGCCTATTTGTTATCTACACATGAGGGAGATTAGCTCCCTAATCCTATAAATGTGCTTCATCTAAAAAGGTTCTACTTGTAATGTCTATTCTTGCTGGGGACATCTGTATATATTGTACATATTTATGGGTCCTGAAAAGCAATTTTTTTTTAAAAAAAGTGATATATTCCAAAAATTCAAAAAAATAAATAAATGGTGTTTTTCAATACCACAATGGTGTTTTTTTTTTCAACACCACCCCAAAAAGTGTTTCTCAACACTACTCCAGGAATCTTGAGATCCTTGCCTACTTGTGAGCCTTTGACCTTTTCCTCGAAACTTAGTGTTGATTATCACATTTAAATTTTTTAACTTAAAGCTTGAGTTATGCTTTAATCTTTTCTTTTTGTCCTGACTATTCATTTCTATATATATACATGTTCATTGGACTGGCTGTTATTTTATTCCCTCCCTAGTCTCTCCAGGATGCATAGCTAGAGGACTAGGGGTATGTCATTTCTTTTTCACTGTGTGATTTGATTGACATTGATTTTTGTTGAAGTGTCTCTATGGTTTCTCCAGGATGCATAGCTAGAGAACTATGGACCATGATACCCATTTTTGGTTGATTTCTTGCTTGTGTGCTTTGATCTCAAGACTCACAGTGTTTTTCAACGCTAACCAAATTATATTCATATCTTCATAGTCATCTCAGTGACTAGTGATGGCTGTGTGATGCTTCCAATTGCATTCATATCTTCAGGTTACTTCGGTGGCTAGTGATGATTGTGCATTCTCTGTGCAATTGAGATTACATTCATATCTTCATGGTTCTGACAAGTGGAGGTTGTGTATCTTGGCTCTGTGATTTAAAATAGGACCTTATTCTTGGCCAAAATGAGCAAGTACATAAAATGAGCAGAAGCGTCATATGGACATGAACATGCACTTTTGTCTCCTTTTTGTTTTTTGGAGATTTTGTTTCTTCTTTTTGGAGGTCTTCTTCATCTTTTGTGAGCCCTTATCAGCTTTGATCACATTGTTTTCTTTATTTCACATCTTTGGTTCATGATCTCAATCAAAATTTCCTATCCTAAACAATTGATATTTCTTTGAGTCATTTTCCCTCTTCTTTCCATCTCTTTCATTTCTATCTTTCATTCACTTTCCCCTCATTATTTCTTCTTGATTTGACCTTTCTTTTTTATTCTTTGTCTTTCTAGTCAAATTTAGTCTTGGGGCATATATCTTCGCACTTATTGATCATCCTTGGTGTTCTTTCATCATGGTGTTTTGAGTTGAGGGACTGTTAGGTTTGTGCCTTAGGTCCCATGTGTGAGAGTTTCATCAATAAACCTTTATTCTGATTTGATCACATCTATCTTGTTCTTTCTTAGCCTCTCCTTCATTTTGATTTCGATCACGAGGGGGTAGGAACACTCTGTTGCTCTTCATTGATTGCTTATTTGATTCAATATCTATCTATATTTTTTGGCCTAGCTTGGGGTAGATGATTATTTTACCTGGGGCATGTTAGTGCTTGGCTTATCATTTTTTGGGTGCCGATATTTATGTTTTGCCTTTATCTATCTTATGAGTTGAATGGCTAATAAATTTTTGGATTGTATTCCACAATTGTGAGTCCCCTTGGGAAAATTATCTTGCACGACTGTGAGTCCCATATGGGCAAGTTTGTGTAACAAGACTTTTACGCTTATCTATCTTTGAACTTTGAATCTTTGGTTCCCATAACTATAAGGCCCTCAGGCAAGTTTTTGTTGGATCTTTTGAATCTTTGATTTGGTTGTTTGACTCAATGTTTTCTCGATGCTCACACATTATTCAAAGAGGGGCAAATGTAAGCGCTAAAAAATGGTCACCTTGACTATGTGCCCTGGTTTCATAATTTATCTCAAGCTTGAATCAATATTTGCATCATCATTTCCTTTGATCAAATTAAATTATTTGAATTATTTAATTAAACATTATTATTTTACATCAATTTCCTTGATTAAATTGGAATTAATTTTAAATAAATGGTTGATCACTTTGATTTTTGGGATTATTTAATTAGGGGAATTTGCCCCTTTTAATTAAATAAAACCCCTCTCCACATTATTTTATGTGTAACATTTATTATTTTAAAAAGAAATAAATTAAATAAATGTCACACACTTTACTTTATAAGAAAAGGGATTATTTTATTTTCAAATACCTCTCATCTTATAATTTTTATAGATTTTTACACTCCACATCACTAATTAAATGCTAATTGCACATTCTTTTATGTGGGTCACCCCCTTTCATTTAATTTTCAATTTCCCTCCAATTTCCTCATGCCTCTTGGCTTTGGTATAGAAGGAGACCTCCTTCCTTCATTTTTCATCATGCAAGTTTATTATCACCATTATGCTACAGGTTTTTGGAGCTTTCATGCAATTTACTTGAGGACTTGAAGCATTCTTGCGATTGATCATACTTTCATACACACTTGATGCTACTACTATACTTGCAAATTTGAAGCTTTCTTGAAGACTTGGAGATATCTTTCATGTTCATGTCCATTTGAATCTTTCATTCATTCAATGTACTTGTGAAGACCAAGACCTATGTTCATATGAGGGCCACCTCTCTACAAACCTTTGCACATTGATGATAGGAAGCTATGAGTCAATTCTTGAGATCTTGCATTTTCATGGAGTTTTATTGATTGATCTTGAGTGTAAGGATTCATAGAAGTGTGTTTGTTATTTGTCCACATTTTTTCACACATAATACCTATATGTATATACATCCATATATATATATATGGATGTATATACATATAGGTATTATGTGTGAAAAAATGTGGACAAATAACAAACACACTTCTATGAATCCTTACACTCAAGATCAATCAATAAAACTCCATGAAAATGCAAGATCTCAAGAATTGACTCATAGCTTCCTATCATCAATGTGCAAAGGTTTGTAGAGAGGTGGCCCTCATATGAACATAGGTCTTGGTCTTCACAAGTACATTGAATGAATGAAAGATTCAAATGGACATGAACATGAAAGATATCTCCAAGTCTTCAAGAAAGCTTCAAATTTGCAAGTATAGTAGTAGCATCAAGTGTGTATGAAAGTATGATCAATCGCAAGAATGCTTCAAGTCCTCAAGTAAATTGCATGAACATATACATATATATGAATACACACACACACACACATATATATATATACACATATATGTATATATATAATATAGTATATTCTTTATTTTTAAAAAAACATAAATATATATATTTTTTTTTAAAGAAAGAAAAACAAAAAAACAAAAAACAAAATGCATATTTAAAAATGAGGGGGGAGGGTTTGGGGAGGCACAGCCCCCTAGCCCTCCTACCCCATGGACTCCCTTCAAAGGGGAGCCATAAAGGAAGTCCCTTGATGACCTACTAGTGGCAGTGTCGCAACAGCCATTGGCTAGGGCGTAGGTCTATGGCGGTTACTGCCAATGGCGGTGTCCACCACAATCCAGTGGTTGACTATTGGTTATGGTAGCGCCACCACCCAAGCGGTCATTGAACCTTGAGGGGCTATAGCCTAGGGGTAAGTGCCATGACCATCCCCCATGGTTTTCTTTTAAATATCATTTTATTTATTTATTTATTTTGTTTTTAAACAAAAAAAAAATTATGTAAGAGTTGAGGAGGAGAGAAGGTGGTGTAGGGCACCAAATCCCGACCAAAATTTGTGAAGGAATGCATGAAGGATAGGAGGGAGGAGTTAGAATGATGTTTATGTTCTATTTTTCATGTTTGTAATAAGGATGTTCCCCAATAGCTAACTCAATGTCTTGGAATGGTATCTTATAAGCCACCATGGACATATGAGCCAAGGGGCAGTAGTGATGTTTCTTAGTGATTTTAGAGTCCTAGGATTTTTTTATGTTTTTAATAAATTTGTTGAGACTCGTGTATATAGGGGTCTAGTTGCTAGGGGAATGAAACTTTCTAAGAAACATTGTAAAAGTTGTTAGTAATGCAACTTTGCATTTTGACAATATTTCTTATCAAATCAGAAAGTTTGATCTCAACGGCTTCCAAATTTTAAATGGAAGTTAGGAACTATTGAGGAGGGATATTTTATCCCAACAACTCATTTTTTAATGGTGAGGTGATTATATGGAGTCTAGGAAGATATCAAACAAATATAATTCTTCAGGTTTCCTACAAAATGTGTATTTTTCTCATGGTACAAACATGTATGGATTAGCTGGGGTCTTAGACTAATTGAATCATTTTTTTCATGTTTATATCTTTCATTTTCAAGTGATTTAGTAGTTTGAAGTGGTCTACAACAAAATTTATTGGATTCTCTTGTGAACTAGCCTGAGAAACCCTCAATTCTAGGGCCATCTGATTCAAATGGCCATAACTTGTATATCCACCATTGGAATTTGATGATCCTATGTGGAATACAAGCTAGGCCCATGTATTTTAATATTCATAATGCAAGGAGGGGTTAGAATAGCTAGGGCCAAGGGAATAACTACCTATTCAGCCACCTTGGAAAGTAAACATAACATAAGAAAACAACAAAGAGAACAACACCGAGGAGAGAAGGAACTTTAAACACTTTATTCATTCATCCAATTATCTGCAAACATGCCCAGCTATGAGGCCTTCTAAGTTACAACCAACAAGATTTATGAAATCTAGACTTGGACTCTATCCCCTCTTTCTATCTTCTCTATCCCTCCAAAATTATATATTGCATCTTCTATACCTAGACATCCCTATTTATACTTACAAAAATGGCTTATAGAAGATTCTAGATCATTACATAATAGGCCTACCATAAAATGGTCTGCACACATCCCTAAAAAAGATCCAAAAATTAAATTGATGGTCTAAATTAAATACATGAGTAGGCTCCAACTAAGAACCAAACACAAAAAAACTTGGTCAAAGAAGAACAGAGCATCAACAAATAATAGGTTCACTCGGCACAAGAAGGAACGCTTGGCCAACACTGGAGAACTTGACACATATAGGAACTCAGCCAACACTAGACAACTCGACACATACAGGAACTCGATGAACACTAGACAGCTTGGTAAGGACTACAACTCAACACTTACTAATAGAATGAACAAAGATGAGCAAGATAGCAAGGCAACCTAGGATGCTCCTATATCAAACAATTGGGGTTGAAAGAAATGATTCTCTTGAATCATTGAGATGTCACAATCCAAGTTGAATACAACTCAAATTGAGAAATCCATGTAGCATCTTACACTAGTCTAGTCTTCCACTTCACTAAATAGTCATAGTAATATTTTATTCTTGTGCTTTTACAAATCTTGTGATCTAGTATATGTTCAACCTCTTCAACCTTCTTCTTAGGATAATCATCTGGCATAAAAAATTCATCATCTGACTCATGATACTTATGCAACTCAAAAAATATAAGAGATATATCCATGTCATCAGGTAACTCAACTTCATAAGCATTGCCACTGCCAAACTTCCTCAAAATTATACAAGGACAAAATTCTTCATTTTTAGTTTACTATATGTTCCAACAGGAAATCTACCCTTCTTCAAATGAACCATCACCTCATCACCAAATTCAAAAACATAATATCTCCTAGACTTATCAACATTTTCCTCATATTTTTTAATACTTTGGTCCAACCTCAACTTCACTTCCTCATGTAAAGACTTCATAAAATCATAAAATAATTCTCCTTCAACACTTCTCTTTTCTTCACCAACAATATCCCTCAAATATGATACTCCTCTAGGTTGCATACTAGTAACAATATCTAAAGGTGTTTTTCCTGTACTCCTATTCAAAAAAATAATATATGTAAACTCATCTTGTTCCAATACCATATCCCAATTACTCGGCTTATCTCACACTAAACATCTCAACAAATTACCCAAGCTTCTATTCACAACCCATGTTTTTCCATCTGTCTATAGATGGAATGTAGAACTAAACCTCAACTTAGTATCCATCTTCTTCCACAAAGTCCTCCAAAAATAACCAACAAACTTGCTATCTCATTCTGAGATAATGCTTCTTGGAAATCCATGCAATCTAACAATCTCTTTGAAGAAAATCTAAGCAACATGCACTACATTTGATGTCTTCTCACATGGTATAAAATGTGTCATCTTATCAAATCTATCCACAACAACAAATATGGAATCATACCCTCTTTTTATCTTAGGTAATCCAAGAACAAAATCCATACTGATGTCACTCTAAGGTTTCTCAGGAACATAAATAGGTGTATACAATCTATTATTTTGACTTACTCCTTTTGCAACTTCACAAATTCGAAAACTCCTTACAAACTTTTGAACATCCTTATACATATGTGGCCAATAATACTTTTCCTTAAGAAAACTCAATGTCTTATCAATTCCAAAATGTCCAGCCAATCCACCATAATGATTTTCCTTAATAAAATTAATTCTCATAGAAATTATTGGTATACACAACTTAATTCCTTTGAAAAACATACCTTCTTGGATGAAATAATCCTCAGACTTACTCGGTTGTTCTGTAAATTTATGCTCTGTACTCTCTCCATGCCTCAAAAAAATCAAGGTCAATATCATACAACTCTTTCATCTACTCAAAACCAAGAGAACATCATTTGCTCAGTGAATCTTCATCTTGTTTAGTAACTCCACTCTTATGCTTGATCACAAGTGTGAAACTCTATAAATACTCAACCCACTTCATATGTCTTTGATTCAACTTAGGTTGAATTCCCAAATAATGCAAAGCTTTATGATCAGTATACAACACAAAATCCTTAGGAATCAAATAATGTCTGTACTTTTTCAAAGCTTAAACAATAGCATAAAACTCTTAATCATACACATGATACTTCTTTTTAGCATCATTTAACTTCTCACTAAAGAAAACAAAAAGTTTACCTTCTTGACTCTATTGGAAAGTAATGTTTTTAGAGTGATATGGAGCACTTGAGGGTTGTAACTTATGGCATCACATTTGATATGGTGATTGCTTGGAGTTAAGTATAGTTTTGGAGATGTAGTCTTGAAAATGACTAAGTATAGAAATAGAAGTACATAATACAGTAGTACTATTTTGGACATCGAAGATAGTATATGATAGATAATGACTTGCAAGCTTAGAGGAAGAAATTTTGGGATATGTATGACCTTCAATTAAGGTCACTTATGTTTTTGTATTGTTATCAATGAGTTACAATTATTTGAAGACATGCAAAGATAGAGGAACAGTGAAACGAAGTATATGAATAGTCACAATGATTAAGGGAGTATAAGATGGAATAAAAACATGCTAAGATAGATTAAGATTTTTGATTACCTACACTTTGGTAATACAAGATCATCAACTTAGTATTTACTCTTTGTATTATTATTTATTCTATTTTGTATTATTTGAGAGTTGCATGAATGATAGAATACATATATATGAAGAATTTTTTGTAAAGAGAAGAAGTGATAGAGAGACAAATATATTATATATGATTAATGGAAGATGCAAGATTAGAGGTTGATAGATGTTATTGAGAACTACAAGTGGAACTATCAAAGCATAACAGATGCTTGTTATTGTTCATCATTGAGAACACTTTGTAATAGAAGTATTGGTTGTAAGAGCTATAAGCTCAGTACACCCCTAACACGGTTTTGTATACCTTTAACAAGGTTGATATTCCTAAAATAAGGAAATGTACTATGTAATACTTATCTCCTAACAGGGATAGATCTTCTAATAAGGATATTATACTTTAGTGCATGCTTGTGAGTACCATCGCCACTGGGGTTTTCCCTTGGCCAGGGTTTCATCAACAAAAAATAATGGTGTTATGAGTTATGTGTTATTTTCTTATGTAATTTTCATTTCTACAATCTTATGGTTTATTTGGAATTGGTTTTTCATTTTTGAAATCTTATGGTTTATTTGGAATTGGTTTAAGTTCAATTTAAAGTGCTATAATATTGATTCACCCCCCCGGTCAGTATTACTCAATCCTAACAATTGGTATCAAAGCTATTGGTCCTTGGAGAAAAAGTCTAATAACCTATGGGAGATCAAAATGGATTCTAAAAGTTTTCAAGAAAAATTTGAAGCAGCACTTAATGACATGGACAAAGAAAAGGCTGAGAATGTGGAATTAAAATTTGAATTAAGAAGAGTAGAAGGTTTTATCAAGAGACTAAAGGAACAACTTGAAATTTCAAGAAATCATAGAAAAGACCTTATGGAAAATGTCAAGGAGGATTCAAACAATGACACATCAAACCAGTTAAAGAAGCTTGACCAAGAAAAATAAGAAATTAATCTTTTGATGACTAAAGAGATCGAACATGAAAAGAATGCAAGATACAAAGTTGAAGAGACCTTAAAAGGAGTAGACATGCACATAGGACAAATGAAGAATGAACTTGATCACTAAAAGGAATAATATCTGGAATTAGAGAAATACAATCAGATCATTAAAGGATAACTTGTTGAAGCCAAGTTACACATTGAGAAATTACATATGAGAAGTGATAAGATTGATCAACAAAGAGAGAGATAGAAACCTAAAGGAGATATGACTGGAGTTGGATACAATGAAGGAGAATTTTCTAAGACTCATGAAGAATCACATGAAGTGAAGATTGAAGAAATACCTACTTTTGAAGAACCTAGAGATTAGATCAGACCTTTCAGAGGTAGATGCTATGGATGTAACATACCCAGACACGTGAAGAAAAATTGTAGAGGTAAAGGCCCTTTCATACCCTTTACTAGTTATTGTTATAACTGTTATGCATATAGACACAAGAAACAAGAATGAAGGAAACCTGATCAGTCTGGAAGGAGGAAAGATTACATCAGAGAAGAATCAATAGCTCAAATGACATGCTACAAATGTAACAACCTTGGGCACATTGCAAGGTTTTGTAAACTGCAAGTTAATCATAATAGAAGATAGCCTACATGTTAAAAATGCAACAATCTAGGTCATATAGAAATTTTTTGCATGTATAATGGAATGGATAATAGAAGAGGACCACCTCCTATGGTTATGAAGATGAATATTGGTGACAATGGTAAAAGTCTTGGTGATTATATGGATGAATTCAAGAATAATTTCAAGAAATCAACAGATGAGAATAGTAGTAAGATATGAAAAGTCAAAGAATCTAATGAGATATTTTTTTAGGGAGAGACAATAGATGCTACTGTGCCTTTTCTTGATGCTAACATTTCTACATCGACCTAAAAGGTTGAGCATGGCCTTAGTGGGATCATTGGATGAAGATAATAGATTATATCTAGCCCCTGATTCTGAGGAGTGAGCTCATGTGAGCTTAGTTATAGTGAATACAAACACTATAGAACCTATATATGTGATCACAACATTTGAAGATTCATATCCTATGAGTGCAAGATTTGTGATTGACTAGACAATGTGTGAAGTTGAGTTAATTGAGTAAAGTGCATCTTCTCACCTAGTGATGAATAAAAGATCTCAAAGCTACTTATTTCTTCACCATTTGATGACAAGAAACCAAGGGGAGAAGATTTTAAAGTGTATCAAACTACCAAGAAGCTACATTGTGTGATTAATCAAAGCAAAAGGTCTGAATTTGGCATGTCTAATTTATTTAGATCATTTACTCAAGCAGAAGTTATGGATGCACCAATGATTTATGATGTTGTGGATGGACCTAGATATAAATTTAAGAAACATCCCTTTAAATCTTGTGAGGATGACCTTGAAGGATCCTTTTCCCAAACACCATATGGCATCCTGCACATAGAGGATATTAGGGCATAAGTACATTGCAAATATGAGACATTAGGTGACATAGAGATATTCAAAGAAATGTAGGACATGATTGGACAAGATAGTAAAATGAAGGATGAGGTCAAACACCTATATGACCTAAGCATTATGAAAATGACCGACATGTATGAATTCAACAAAGAAGAATGGTTTAAAATTATACTTAGCAGAGTTCATGACCAATTCATTTCGATATAAGAGAAACCTATAAATATTTGTAGTTAATTAATTCATGACATAACTAGATTGGACAACACTAGAGTTACTCCTGCAGTAGAAAAGAACATCAAGAAACAAGTTGAAACCCTAAAAGACTCTAAATAGGATAAGTGAGCTATGACAATGAATAATATTTTCCAACTAGATGTAAGACTAGTTGCAATGATACGTGGATATAAATGTTATTACAAAAGTAGACATAATTTAGTCTTAGCATGAGTTATTATGATGGCATATAGGATGGTAAACAAAAACATAAAATTCAACCTATGTGATGTTCTGACATAACAATTTTTAGAGAATGTGAAGATAATCAAGAAGGATAAATCTAAGGATTTTGGATTTGGCTCACTTCTAGCTCACATGTATATACGTATTGAGCACAACTTCCTTGGAATGCACCCTACAGCATGGAAGGATAACATACCCACTAGTATTTAGATATCAGAAAGTTACAAAAGACAAAATAACACATGAGTAGATGGTGAACTATTTGGCATGATTAAGATTCTATAGAGACAAATGAAATAAAAAGTCAAAATTCCTGAAGATTTGGTTGAGAGATACAAGGATACAATCTCTTTCATGGTTGAAACTGATTGTGTGTGTTTTGAATCAGTTGAATGAAGAAAGAAATGGCATTACCCCATGGGCTATGAAGTTAGTTCAGAAGTTCTTATTATGCAAATATAACATGTTTTGGCATCTGAAGTTGACACATCTGAGGAGAGATGGGGCACATATGAAGAGAAATCAGCTAAAGTCAGAGAAGAACAATATAGAGGTATGAGGAAAAGAAAGATAGAGAAAATGGTTGGTGATATGGAAGCTAGTGCTAGGATGAAAAAGGATGAGTTAAACTAGGTAATGAATAAGATGACCGAGGGAGCTTCTAGATTAGCAAGCATGGGAATTGCAGCCCCTCCATCTTCTGAAGCAAAAAACATAGTAAGTCGCACTTTCACTATAATTGACATATCTATCTCTCTAGATTGACAACAAAAGAAGATACACCTATGAACATACCTAGAAGATCCACTAGATCTACCAAACCAAATATCCCTAAGAAACAAAAGGTTGAAGTGGAAGCTAAGAATAAATATGATAAGGAACCTATGAAGAAAAAGAATAAGGTAACTAAGAGGAAAGAAGAGAAGATAGAACAAAAGAAAATAGAGGAAACATACCACTAGAAACCAGACATAGAGATATTGCACTTAAGGATTATAAGAGATGGTAACCTAAAGAAACTAAGTAGATACTACGAGAGGTATGACTCTGACAATAAATTATTGATAGAAGATATGATAATTGAATATCTACTTGTTTACAAAAAGAACCTATTCGAGATCGAGAGTAGTATACATAAGGATTTGTATGGTAAACTAGAGACCAGAAAACAACTTGCACAAATAGAAGATAAAGTAGTTAGGAATAAATCCATTGAGGACATGTTGCCTGTAGTTTTTGTATAGGAGAGAGAGAGAGAGAGAGAGAGAGAGAGAGAGAGAGAGAGAGAAAATATTTGAGAAGCTCAAACCTTTACTAAGAACAAAAGCTAGACTTCTGAAAATTATGGGTAGAAAGTATGATGAAGTTATTGAAGATATTCAGAGGGAAATAGATTAGATACTTATGAGAAATATTCATGAGAAAACCTCACCTCCTAAGACTACCAATCCCACACCTATAGGAATTGGAGAGAGCTCTAAGTTAGTTGAGGCTAATGTGGAGAAAAGCGAAGTAAGTACTGACAAGCAACCGGATTTCTTTGTTGATGATGTGCCTATGACCCTTGACACTTCACTTGATGAGAATGATCCATTTGAAGGAAACTTGGATAATACAATGGAAAAAGAAGAAGAAAGACACGAAGAGGAAGGACATGAAGAGTACGAGAAGAAAGAAGAAGCATAACATAGAGAAGAGATAGACACAACAAATAGAGAATAAGCAAGAGATGAAGTTAAACAAGAAATTGTTGGTACTTCCACCACTCTATTGTTGGAAAGTATGGATAAGTCTGTAAGCATAGATGTATCCAACATGGATGAGGATGAACTTATGAGACTATCCTTCATGGCATTCATAGAGGCAAAAGAAAGATCTGAGAAGAAAGGAGACAAAATGGTTAAGGTAATTGCTAGGGAAGTTGATACAAGGAATAAACTACTCCGAGTACCTCTTGATTTTGAAGGAAAAGATGATGCAAAGAACCTAAATATGGCACTAGATAAATTTGATATTCATTATGAGTCCCTAGTGAAGATCACATTAGAGAAGGTAGAGAAAAGAAATCTAGAAAAGAAGTTGAAGGAAGTATGCCAGTCTATTTCATGGGACTTGGGTAATATGATATCAACTACATCAAAGGCCAAAAGTTGTGTCATGCATGGAAGGAATCTATACAACTATTGTATTAAACCTATCAGATAGATTCAAAACATTAAAGATATTATGGCTAAGGACATGGATACTCCAGATAGCATGATTGACATTTGTGAGACCTCCTCACAAATTGTAATGGAGATGGACAAATAGGCATCAAAGATCTTTGATAAGATGAATATGTTGGATATAGAGAGAGGGAGATTAATGAAAATATTTGGTTTTCTAAAGAGTATAATCACTCCTAAGCTATCGATTCTTGTGGTATGTCTTTCTGAAATGGAGAAGATTGGGGAATCAATGACCAATTCTATGCCCATAGAGTTGAAAGTAGCAATGACTTCATCTTATGCTTTGAATGAAATGATACGTGTCAGTGAATTATTGATAGAATCATGGAATGATGAAGTGAAGACCTTGGAATATTCCTTCCAAGATGTTCTAAAACTAGTGAGCAAGCACTGAGTTCTATATTTTTTGTAAATTTTGCAATTTTGGGTACACCTTTGCCATTGATGTCAAAGGGAGAGAAGAGAAGAAGAAAAATGAGAGAATAAAATTGTAAATAAAAATTTTTATATATAGAAAAGAAAAAGAAAAATATAATAGGGGAGAAGAGAAGAAGAGTATAGTTAGTGTTTGTTGGGACACTTAGTCATTTTTTGCTAAGTTTTTCCATCAATGCCAAAGGGAGAGATTGTTGGAAAGTAATGTTTTTCGAGTGATATGGAGCACTTGAGGGTTTTCATTTATGGAAACACATATGATATGGTGATCTCTTGGAGTTAAGTATAGTTTTGGAGATGTAGTATTGAAAATGACTAAGTATAGAAATAGAAGTACAGAATACAATAGTATTGTTTTGGACATCGATGATAGTATATGATAGATGATGAGTTGCAGGCACATAGGAAGACATTTTGGGATATGTATGACCTTTAGTTAAGGTCTATTGTGTTTTGGTATTGTTATCAAAGAGTTAGAGTGATTTGAAGACATGCGAAGATAGAGGAACAATGAAACGGAGCATGTGAATAGTCACGATGATTAAGGGAGTATAAGATGGAATCAAACATTGTAAGATAGATTAATATTGTGGATTACCTACACTTATGTAATACAAGATCATTGAATTATTATTTACTCTTTTCATTATTATTTATTTTATTTTGTATTGTGTTGTATTTGAGAGCTGACTGAATGATAGAATACATATATATATATGAAGAAATTTTTGTAAAGAGAAGAAGTGATAATGATATAGAGATGTTAGAGATGATTGATGGTAGATGCAAGATCAAAGGTTGATAGATGTTATTGAGAACTATAACTAGAACTATCAAAGCATAGAAAATGTTTGTTTATGTTCATCATTGAGAACACTATGTAACAAAAGTATTGGTTGTAAGAGCTGTAAGCTTAGTACACCCCTAACAGGGTTTTGTATACCTTTAAGAGGGTTTATATTCCTTCAATAAGGAAATGTACTATGTAGCACTCATCTCTTAATAGGGCTTTGTCTTCTAACATGGACATTATACTTTAGTGCATTCTTATGGGTACCATCCCCATTGGGGTTTTCCCTTGGCCAGGGTTTCCTCGACAACAAATAATGATGTTATATGTTTTGTGTTATTTTCTTATGTACTTTTCATTTATGAAATCTTATGGTTTATTTGGAATTGGTTTAAGTTCAATTTAAAGTTCTATAATATTGATTCACCCCCCTCTCAGTATTACTCAATCCCAACAGACTCAACACAACTCCTATTGCACTACCACTTGTATCACACTCAGCTTGAAATACCTTATTGAAATCAATAAAGGCTAACATAGGTAACTCGACAACCTTTTGTTTCAAAGTCTCAAGACTCTTGTTAGCTCCATGTGTCCACTTAAAATCCTTTTTATCTCCTCTCATAGTCTTAGTCATAGCATTACAAATAGAATTGAAATTCTTAATGAAATTTCCATAGAAACTAGCCAAACCATGAAATAATCTTACCTTACCCACATTCTTAGGTGTAGGACACTCTAGAATTTCTTTAACCTTTTGAGGGTCCATTTTCAAACCATTATTTGAAATCACAAATCCTAAATACACAATCTCTTCTTTCATAAATGAACACTTCAAATTAATCATTAACTTCTCCCCTTTCATTCTTTGCAATACTTGTTGAATATGGTTAAGGTGTTCTTCCTTAGTCCTACTAAATATCAAAATATCATCCAAATAAACAATCACAAAATTACCTATAAATCTGTTGAGAACTTCATTCATCAACCTCATGAAAGTACTAGGTGCATTAGTCAAACCAAAAGGCATACCCAGGCACTCATACAAACCATCTTTTGTCCTAAAAGTAGTGTTCCATTCATCACCTTCTTTGATTCTGATATGAGGATAACCACTCTTCAAATCAATCTTGGTAAAATACTTTTCTCCACTCAAACAATCCATTATGTCATCCATCATCGGCATAGGAAACATATACTTCACTATTATCTTGTTCATAGCTCTGGAATCAGTACACATTCTCCATTCTCCATTCTCCATTCTCCATTCTTCTTAGGTGCCAACACAGTAGGTACAACACATGGACTCAATCTTTCTCTAATCAAAACTTTCTACAAAAACTCCCGCACTTGTTTGTTAAGCTCTTCATTCTCGGTAGGTGTCAATCTATATGGTGCTTTATTTGGAAAACTAGCTCCAAGAATCAGATCCATACAATGACTTATAGTTCTTACGAGTGGTAAACCATCAAGAATATCTTCTACAACAATCTCCTTGTATTCATTCAACAAATTTTCCATTTATACTGGCACTTGATTTCTATTGGTTTTTGTTACTTGACCATTACTATTTTCTGTCACTCGGTCATGACTACCCAAAATCATCCCCTTAGGAATTATAGAAGAATAGACTTGGTTATTCTTCATGTCTTTCTCAAATTTCTTTCCATTAACCATGCAAATTCTCACAATAGTACAATTTATCTCATCTAGAATCTAAATCAAAGCTAACAATGTTTTCTGTCTTCTATTCATCCAAAGAGCATATTGATTCAATCTACCATCATGCACAACATATATATCATATTTCCAAGGTCTACCCAATAGAATATGATAATAATCCATAGGCATAATATCACATAGAACTTCATCAAAGTAATTTCCAATCTTGAATTTCACAATACATTGCTCACTTACCAACAATTTATGCTCATCCTTGATCCATGAAACACGATAGGGTTTAGAGTGTCTCAACCTCTGTAATTGAAACTTTGTAACCAGCTCCTCTAATACCACATTAACTAAAATACCACTATCAACAATCACTTTGCAACATTTTCCTACCATCTTACACCTGGTCTTGAAAAGACTTCTCTTCAGGATAGGTTCTTCATCAACTCTTTTATTACATAAAGTTCTCCTTACCATCAAGGTGTCTTCAACCTGAGGTCTACTTGATGAACCCTCAAGATCCTCTTGTACCATAAAATTTCTATGAATTTTTAAATTTCCATTAGAGTGTCTACACTCAAAGGATCTATGCTCTTCTTTTCCACATCTGAAACAATTACCACTAAAACCACCTTTAGAATAAGAATTACATCTTCCTCGGTATAAACTAGTGAGGCATGACCTTTCAACCTAGTGACTGCAATTTTCACCTTCCTATTATCAAGAGTGCCTTAAAACTCAAAGAACTTTTAAATATAAGAGATCTAATCCAACACAACATTAGTATCCAATTTTCCATCATAAGGAATAACTTCAACAACAAGATTTGAATGTTCCCTAGTTAATACTCTCAATAATCTTTCCTCAGGTTTTGGATTAGGATCTAGTGATATTGCTTCATCATCAATCACATCATCAATATGTTCTCCTCTCCTCTAGGCTATCTTGACAACATCTAATCTAGCTACAATTTGTCTTAACATGTCCATTTTGGCATTATCAGCATTTCCTCTACCTCGAACCATTTTGGAAAATAGGTTCTTGCAAGATCGTAACCCTCTGCAAGTTATAGGTCAAATCCCTAGATCTTCCACCCTACAACTAGATCCAACTCAAGGTTCTACATGATCCAATATAATCAAGGATGAACCTTGGCTCTGATACCACCTGATGTAAGGATGGGTGAGAATAGCTAGGGCCAAGGGCACACCTACCTATTCATCCACCTTAGAGAGTAAACACAAAGGAATAAAACAACACAAACGAGAGAAGGAACTTCAAAAACTTTATTCATTCATCCAATTATCCACAAACATGCCCGATCGTGAGGTCTTCTAGGTTATGACCAACAAGATTTACAAAATCTAGACTTGGAAGCTATCCCCTCTTTCTATCTTCTCTATCCCTCCAAAATTATATATAGAATCTCCTATACCTAGAAATCCCTATTTGTACTTGCCAAAATGGCTTACAGTGTTAGGAATAATAGTCCATAATACAAATGAGAGGGGGGGGGGTGAATCACTTGTATAACAGATTATTAAACTTTAAAATTTTAAGCAACACAATATCAGATCCAATGAACACAATGAATGCCAACACAATAACACTATATTTTGGTCCTGGGGAAACCCTGTTAAAGGTAAAAACCTTGGTAGGGAATTAGCACCCACAAATGATGTACTAAGAGTATAGTTATCCTTGTTAGAAGATATAACCCTGTTAGGAGCTTATTGAAATATTATAGTACATATTCCTTGTTAGAGGACATACCCTATTAGGAGTCAAGATCAAAAGGGAGGGCTCATTTCCCAAAGAAGGTTAAGTCCACCTTCAAAACTCACTATTCGTAACACAAGTGTATATGAAGAAATACACAATGTTTTGAACTATTCGGAAACAACTATCTTTGCTTGATCAGTTCCAATGAAGTCCACCAATAAACCTCTTCTCTACACACAACATACACAAGCTTGTAGCTTTCACAACCTCTCTATATCATCTTCTTCTCATTCATATCTTTTCCAAAGAAAGGAACTTTCATTTATACCTTATTACAATTCTTATAAATAGGTCAGCCCATAAGGATTTCATAATTACAAACAATTACATAAACCCTTGCTAAGATACACATGATATCTAGAACAAGTCTAAAATGATTATATTACAACAATTAAGGACCGACATCCTTAATTAAGTTCGCCATCCATTATACACACTATATCTCTGTAGTCAGCTTCCAAATAGATCACTTTCCAGAGCACATGCCATAGCTGACATCATCTTGCAGTCCACACCTTACGTAGTTCATAGAACACTCTTCAATATTCTATCTTTCATCTCTAAAGTTTGCATGCACTGATTCCATATCTCATGTAAGCTATACACAAAACACAGAGACTAACTTTGTCATTTTTCACTATCATAGTCAGTGACCAGTCTTCACCAAAACATTTGTAAATCATCCAATATGAAGCAATAAATGATGTTATCTTGGATATAAGATCACAACATCCTCTTGAACTCTCATCTATCTTCGTAGCATCTGAAACATCCGTACAATGTCCATACACTCTGATAACCAATTTTATTCCCTCACAGAAACATATGTTGAGATCCGTGACAAAACATAAATGACAACAATATGAGTGCCCATTCAATAATGTATTGATTAAACATATTAAATGTCTCAATCACCTCCCCATGTATTAGCAATATCCAAAAATCTCCCTTGTTGGCATTGATGTCAACATATTGTAAAATCTTATCCCAAAGTAATATCAATCCAAAGTCCTGCAACTAATCAATCTCCCCATATAGTAAGGATTTTCTCATAGTAACACTCCCCCTTTGACAACAATGGAAAAAAGTTCCATGAGTCATCAACTTCTTTTCAACATCTTTCTTCCATGATCACTCCCCCTGAGGAGTAGATCCCTACATCCAGTCCAGATTATGATAAGGCTCTCAAAACCCCTGGACTGATGCATCCCTGCATCATTTAATTTTGACTAGGAGGGGCCTAAACCCCCAGCATAACTTTGAGATATTTAAAGGTATCTTTCAACGGTGGCTTTTTGAAGATGTTTGCAATCTTCTCTTTTGTAATGATATATTCTAATTTGATTTCCTTTTCTACCACTTTGTCTCTCAAGAAGTGATACTTGATAGTAATGTGTTTAGTTTTGGAGAGCATCACCAGATTCTTTGACATATTCACTGTACTGGTGTTATCACAATGGATAACCAAAGGCTCATCAAAAGTTATTCCAATGTCTATCAACATTTGTTTCATCCAAACAATATTAGTGTAGTTTATAGCAGCAGTAACATACTCTGATTTAGCAATAGATTGCGCTATACAATATTATTTCTTACTTAGCTAAGAAACCAACTTTTTCCCAAGGAAAAATGCACCACCACTAGTACTTTTTATGTCATCAATATTCCCTTCCCAATCAGTATCAATATAAGAATGAATTTCAAAGCTATCATTTCTCTCATACCATAAGCCATAGTCTATGGTTCCTCTTAGATACCACAATATCCTTTTCACATCAACGAGATGTGTTTCTTTAGGTTCTGTGTGATATCTAGCCACAATTCTAATAACATTAGCAATATTTGGTCTAGTGTGGGTCAAATATTGTAGGCTTCCAACCATTGATCTATAAAAGGTCTGATAAACACATTTTGATTCATCATCAATTGTTAGTTTGTTACTAGTCACCATAGGTGTTCCTATTGGTTTACAATCTTCCATTCCAAATTTCTTAAGTAATTATAGATAATTGGTCTCAAAAATAAAGATACCATTCTCATTCTGAGTTATTTGCAATTCAAGAAAGAATTTCATTTCACCTATCATGGACATCTCAAATTCACTTTCCATTTCTTTAGCAAATTTCTTACATAGATCATCATTACCTCCAAAGATAATATCATCCACAAAGACTTCAATTATCAGGATTCCATCTTCACTTGTACCTTCTCTGATTTGAATTTTGTTCAATGTATACACTGCTATTCCAACAACCTCTCTCCAATGTATGTCAGATACATTTCCTTCAATCAACATTATCCTAGCAACATCGAGTATAGTCTTGTTCCTTCACTCTGCTATCTCATTTAGTTGTGGAGTCCTAGGAGTAGATATTTGTCTCTTCATCCCATGCTCTTCACACTATGAATTGAATAAGTCTGAATTAAACTCTCCACCTTTGTTTGACCTTAAGCACTTAATCTTTAAAGCTGATTCATTCTCTAATTTTTCTTTGAACAACTTGAATTTATCAAATGCTTCTGATTTCTCTCTTAAATAAGTAACCCACATCATTCTAGAAAATTCATCAACAAAGAGTTTTAAATACCTTTCACCATAGTATAATTTTTTTCTTGTAGGTCCACATAGATCTATATGTACCAGATCCAACTTTCCTTTTGATGTACATGCTTTGCTTTTGTAACTGCTTGTAGTCTATTTTTCCATAACACATTCTCTTCATATAGTGTTAAATGGTTTCACAATCTTTGGAAGATCTCTTACTGCATTAGCCATACATTCTTTCACAATGTTATCAAAATTAACATGACAAAATTTCCTATGCCATATCCAACTATCATCTACCTTTGCAACAAAACAAGAGGCTCTAGATGTGTTTAATTCAAATACATTACCTCTAGATTTTGTACCGGTTGCAATCAACTTTCCTTCCATACTTCTGATAAAACATTTACCATTAACAAAAATTAACTGAAACTCTTTATCCATTAATTGTCCAACACTCAAAAAATTATGTTTCAATCCTTCGACAAGCAGTGCATTATCTGTATTAGTCTTTCCATCTAGAGTAATAGATCCTACTCCTATGATAGATTTAGGGAGATTGTCCCCAAACCTCACAACACCTCCATCATACTTTACTAATTTGAAAAACTTGTTCTTATCACTAGTCATATGATGAGAACAACCACTATCAATTCTCCATTTAGTTTTATTGTCAACATGAGATAATAAAACTTTTTCTTCATGTACTGGTTCATCTCTAATAGCAACAAATCTGATCTCTTCACAATCTAAATCATCATCATCAAAGATTCCTTCACTAGCATAATAGCATTCTCTATCCCTTTTAATATTTTCATAATTAGGTTTGTACTTAGAGACTCTTGCAGGACATCTAGATGCAAAATGACCTACCTTATTGCATGAAAAACATTTCAAGGGTAACTTGCCTTCAAACTTTCCCTTACCTTTTTTTTCTCTTCTAGCAATCAGTGCAACAAGTTCATCCATCTTTCCTTCTTCTATCATTATCTATTCCCATTCCTCAGCATACTCACCAAGCTCTTCTTTTAGGTCTTCTTTGTTGGTGCTCAGAAGTGTAGACAATTTCTTATGTGTGGATGCCTTAAATAAAGATTCAACTTTAGCTACAGCTTCTCCTAATTCTGTAGCTTTAAAAGTAGTTAGCTTTGCAATCAACATCTCTCTACTAAAGTTCAGAGTTAGAGGTATAGTTTCTTGAATAGACATAGCCTTAAACTTGTAAGCAGGTGTTAGTGATCTGAGGATCTTCACAATAACTTCTTCATCATAAGTGCCTCCACAATTTCTGATTCCAACAAAACCTTCTATAACCCTTTGAACATATGCCCTAATACTTTCATCCTCATTCATTTGTAGCTTCTCCATCTTTGTCTTCCATTTTTGCAACTTCTCTTGTTCAGTATACTTGTCTCCTTCATATAGTGCCTCTAATCTTTCCCAAATTTGGAATGACGAATCCAAGTATTTAACTTCAATAAACTCTCCTTTAGAGAGTGCATTGATGAGGGCTTCTCTTGTGATCATGTTCATTGAATATATCTTATTTTCATCATCAGTAGTTGTTGTCAATTCATCTTTGGTCTTTATAGCTATCTTGTTCCTTGTAATGAACCAATAGTCAATCCCCAAACAAAATAAGTGAGTTCACATTTTTTTATTCCAACTGTCAAAATTCTCAGGATAAAATTTTGGACTATCCTTCCTATAGAATTCCATCTCCAAGATCACCTCAAGTTGTTAATCTTTCTCTCTAAGGACCACTTTCTTTGATACCAATTGTTAGGAATAACAGTCCACAATATAACTAAGAGGGGCGGTGAATCAATTGTATAAAAGATTATTAAACTTTAAAATTTTAAGCAGCACAATATCAGATCCAATGAACACAATGAATACCAACACAATAACACTATATTTTGGTCTGAGGGAAACCCTGTTAAAGGTAAAAACTCCGGTGGAAATTAGCACCTACAAATGATGTACTGAGAGTAGAGTTATCCTTGTTAGAAGATATAGCCCTATTAGTATCTTATTGAAACATTATAGTACATAGTACTTGTTAGAGGAAAGGCCCTATTAGGAGTCAAGAACAAAAGGGAGCTTGGATCACTACCCAAAGAAGGTTATGTCCACCTTTAGAACTCACTATTCACAACACAAGTGTATATGAAGAAATACACAATCTTTTGAACTATTCGGCAACAACTATCCTTTCTTGATTAGTTCCAATGAATTCCACCAATAAACCTTAGCTCTACATACAACAAACACAAGCTCATGACTTCACAACCTCTCTATATCATCTTCTTCTCAGTCATATCTTTTCCAAAGAAAGGACCTTTTATTTATACCTTATTATAATTCTTATAAATAGGTTAGCCTATAAGGCTTTCCTTATTACAAACAATTACATAAACCCTTGCTAGGATACACATGATATCTATAACAATTCTAGAATGATTATATTACAATAATTAAGACTGACATCATTAATTCAAGTTTGCCATCCATTATACACGTTACATCTCTATAGTTGACTTCTAAATAGATCACTTTCTAGAGTACATGCCATAGACAATGTCATCCTAAATTTTTTACCTTGCGTAGTTCATAGAACACTCTTCAATATTATATCTTTCAACTCTGAAGTTCACATGCATTGATTCCATATCTCTTGTAAGCTATACACAAAACATAGAGACTAACTCTGTCATTTCTCATTGTCACACTTAGTGACTAGTCTTCACCAAAACATCTGTAACTCATCCAATACAAAGCAATAAATGATGCAATCTTGGATATAAGATCACAACATCCTCCTGAACTCTCATCTATCTTTGCAGCATCTGAAACATCCATACAATGTCCGTACACTATGATAACCAGTCTGATTCCCTCATAGAAACATATGTTGAAATTAGTGACAAAACACAAATGACAACAATATGAGTGCCCATTTAGTAATAGTGATTAAACATATTAAATGTCTCAATCACCTCCCCATGCATTAGCAATATCCAACACACAGAAGATTCTAGATCATTACATAATAGAATGCCAACCATAAAATAGTATTCACACATCCCTAAACAAGATCCAAATATTAATTTGATGGTCTAAATTAAATACACAAGTTAGAGCCAACTAAGAACCAAACACAGACAAAATTGATCAAAGAAGAACTAAGCATAAGAAAATAACAAGTTCACTCAACACGGGAAGGAACGCTCATCCAGCACTGGACAACTTGATACATACAGGAACTCGACCAACACTGGATAGCTCAACACATATAGGAACTCAGCCAATACTAGACATCTCGGTAAGGACTACAACTCGGTACTAACTAATAGAATGAACAAAGATGAGAAGGATAGAAAGGCAACCAAGGATGCTCTTGTTAGGAATAGTCCCAAGAGATAACTAAGAGGGGGGGGGGGGGTGAATCAGTTATCTACAAGTTTCAATTCTTTATCCAATTAAGTATACTTAAACATAAAGAATAAACACAATGAAAGAACACTTGAACACAACACAATATTTTGGTTATGGGGAAACCCAAATAGGTAAAAACCCCAATGGGAATTGACACCCACTAATATTCTACACTAGTGTTTAATGATCCTTGTTAGGAGATCCTTAACCCTATTAGGAATTTATTTACAATATATTTATTATAGTGGACTTGGTCATGGGTTGGACCCTATTATGAGTCTTTTATGATTGTCCCTATTAGGGGAGAGGATGCACTATTCAAGAGCTCACTACTCAAAGGGGCGAAGGCTACAACCTTCTGAATAATAGATACACACTATATCTAGATCTTGGTGAACTGTGCTTTGACCTACTATCTGGATCAATTCCAATGTATAGCACAAATACTTTACTTGGTCACATAGACCTTCTTTTGATGGTTCAACATTTTTCACACTCTGGTCTGCTCTACTTAATCAACCATGAACCAAGCTCAAGCAATCACAAATGACTACCTATAAATATCTTTCCTCTAAATGATATAATCAGGTTAGCCTATTAGAACCACCTTGAAATCATTTTAGGGAAACCATAACAAACTCCAATAAACATTCTTTCAGCTCTACTATCCACGTAACACTTTCTGGGACCTGTCCAACAAGATAATTATAGACGCACGCTACACTGTTGGCTCTACCAAAACAACTGGATCTTTCTCTACAAGCTGAATTAACTCATGTGCTCTTAATTAAACATCAATTAACTCTCCTCTAAGCTTAACTCCAAGGGTGCATACCCTAAAGATAGGCACAACTCAAGAACCAATAAAATCTATGTCGGCTCTTCTAAATAAACATAGAAAATTGCTACTGTCGAATAGCGACTGCATATCTTCACTTCTACTAAATTTCAAACTATGCATCCATGACTAAAATATAACTAACATGTCTTCAACATATATCCAAGAGCACAAGGATCCATGATAAGTGTACGTACAACCATACACAGAACACTATCTATTACTCTGTCAGGAACACTGCTGACACCAGTTGCTATATAATTGTCTGTACTAATAGTTAACCTCTGCACCCATGATATCATGTTGATATCATGTCCATGCTACATATATTGAAAGCTTACCACATAAGACTTCCATGCATGCTACTTTCCATATGTTGTCATCAATGACAAACATATAGTCAGTATTGGCCTGTTGGAAAATCTCCAACAATCTCCCCCTTTGGCATTGATGGCAACATCTGGAATGAAAAACTACCACCAACCCAAATGCACATTTCTTTTATAAAATTCTCCATTTCCTCATCAAAAATCCCCCAAATATGAATCCTCCATCTGTTGCAATAGTTTCCAATATTCTCCATTTCCTCAACTAAACTACTATCATAATTGAGGTAGAGTAGTCAACCTTCCATCAGTCCCTGAGGACTGATGCCTTTCCTTCTTTCTTCTAAGTAGAATCAGGGAAGGGAATTACTCCCAACTTCTCCCTGAGATACTCAAAAGTATCCTTAGGCAAGGGCTTTGTGAATATATCTGCCAACTGATCTTTAGTACTTACATAGTCCAACTTGACTTCTTTCTCTGCCACTTTCTCTCTTATGAAGTGATACTTGATCTCAATGTGCTTTGTCTTTGCATGCATTACAGGGTTCTTTGACATATTGATAGTGCTAGTGTTATCATAGTGAATAACAATAGGATAATCAATCTGAATTCCAAAATCCTTTATCATCTGCTTGATCCAAACAATTTTAGAACAATTCAAAGCTGCTGCAACATATTCCACTTCTACTGTTGATTGAGAAATACAATTTTTTCTTGCTTGTCCAAGTGACAAGTCTATCACCAAGAAACACTACTCCACCTGATGTACTCTTTCTATCATCAACACATCCTTCCCAATCTACATAAGTGTACACATGAAGCTCAACATTTTTTGAATTAGGATACCATAGACCATAATCTATAGTGCCCTACAAGTATCTAAATATTCTCTTTACTACCATGAGGTGACTTTGCTTAGGTTCTGCTACAAATCTTCCAACTATGCCAACTGCATTGGAAATATCAGGTCTAGTCTGAGTAAGATATATGATTTTGCCAATCATAGACTTGTACAATGTTATATCTACTACTAGTGAGTCATCTTCTTTTGTAAGCTTGCATCCAGTGATCATAGGGGTTCTTACTAGCTTGTAATCATCCATCTTAAATTTCTTTAGTATCTCTTTCACATACTTGGATTGATTTATGAAAATACCTTTCTCTATCTACTGCACATTCAATCCCAAAAAGTATTTGATAGGACCAATCATACTCATCTCAATTTCATTTTGCATTTCCTTAGCAAATTCAGCACCGAGTTTTTCATTACCTCCAAAGATAATATCATCAACAAATATAGCTACAAGTAGTAGACCTTTAGATGTCTCTCTAATGAATAGATTACAAATTTTCTGCTCCTTTCTTGAATCCAATATTTGTTAGATATCCATCTAGTCTCTCATACCATGCTCTAGGGGCTTGCTTAAGTCCATAGAGGGCTTTCTTCAATCTACATACCATATCAGGTTTTTCTGATAAGGTGAATCCTTCTGGCTACTCAATGTATACTTCTTCTTTCAAATCTCCATTCAAGAATGCTGACTTGACATCCATATGATAAAATTTGAAGTTTTTGATTGTAGCATAAGCTAGAACCAACTTAATAGATTCTAATCTACTAACAGGTGCTAATGTGTCTGAATAATCAATGCCTTCCCTTTGTGCATATCCTTTACATACTAATCTTTCTTTATTTCTTACTACTATACCATCTTCATTCATCTTGTTTCTGAATATCCACTTTGTTCCAATCACATTCTTATCATTAGATCTTGGGACCAGTTCCCAAGTGTCATTCTTAATAATCTGATCAAGTTCTTCTTTCATAGCATCATGCCAATCTGAATCATTACATGCATCTTCAACACTTAAGGGTTCAATCTGAGATAGCAAACATACCACTTCATTGCTAGCTGAGTTCTTTGCTTGTGATCTTGTCAAGACTTTACCACTCTGATCTCCAATGATGTCTTTCTTGGAATGATTTCTAGATGTAAACTTTGGAACTTTAGGTGATGTTGACTCATCAGCCTTAGGAGTATTTTCTTCACTTATCTCAGGGTCATTGAATAATACATCAATACTGTCAAACATTTCCTTAATGACTGTCTCACTAGTGGAAGGTCTAGGTTCTTCTTCAATCATGGGTGAGTAATCATGATATCTTTCTCGAACCATAAAATTTTCATCAATCTTAACATCAGAACTTTATATGATCTTTTTCAATCTTAAATTGAAACATCTATAAGCTTTACTTTTAGTAGAGTAACCAAGAAAAATACCTTCATCACTTCTTGCATCAAACTTGCCTACTGCTTCATCCCTCTTGATGTAGCACTTGCTTCCAAATATTCTAAAGTATTTTACTATGGGAACATTACCAAACCATATCTCATATGGTGTTTTGTCAGTGCCAGGCCTTAATTGAATCCTATTGATGGTGTAGACTATTGTATTGATCACATCTCTCCAATAGGTGTGTGCAACTTTTCCTTCTATCATAATGGTGTGCACTGTATCAAGGATGATCATATTCCTTCTCTTTGCAATTCCATTCTGCTGAGGGGTTCTAGGTGCACTTTACTATCTCTTTATGCCATGTTCTTCATAGTACTCATAGAATCTGTCAGAGGTGAATTATCCTCCTCTATCTGATCTCAAACATTTTATCTTTAGTCCAGATTCATTCTCAACCTTAGCTTTGAATATTTTGAACTTCTCAAATGCTTTTGACTTATCTTTCAAGAACGCAACCCACATCATCCTAGTATAATCATCAAAAAACAAAATGAAATACCTTTCACCATAGTATGATCTTGTTTGAGTTGGACCACATAAGTCTATATGAAATAGATCCAACTTGTTCTTTGCTGAATTTTTCTTACTCCTAAATGAATTTCTCACATGCTTCCCCATCACACATTCCCTGCATATAGTATCAACCGGTTTTTATATGCTAGGTAGATCTCTTACTGCCTTTACATTACTTATGTTTACTATGTTATCAAAATTGATATGATATAGTCTTTTATGCCATGACCAACTGTCATGAACTTTAGCAACAAAACAACTTTCTTCTGAATTGAGTTGAAAAACATTACCTCTTGTCTTTGAGCCTGATGCAATCATAACAACATCCTTGTTGCTAATGATGCATTTTTCATCTTTAAACTCCAACTGATAACCTTACCCAAGTAACTGTCTAACATTGGGAAGGTTATGTTTCAAACCATCAACATAAAAAACATCATCAGTACTATTCTTTCCATCCAAGGTGATGGTTCCTCTACCAACTATTGGTTTAGGAGTGTTGTCTCCATATCTGACCATACCACAATTGTATTTGTCCAGAAGTTATTATAGACCAGAGACCCCTCCTAAATGCCCTAAAGTTCATGGAGAGAAGGACTATGGATGGGAAGTTAGAACTTTCGATATTCAGTGGGAGGATGGAACTAGACTTAGTCATAGATTGATTGATTCCCTCACAAGATTCTTTGAATGTGAAGACATTCCTAAGCACCATAAGGTGAAAATAGAAAAGTCAAAGTTAAAAGGTTCTCCTTTGACATGGTGGAATTTTATCCAAGATGAAAGAGAGAAGGAAGGAAAGAATAAAGTGTCTACTTGGAAGAGAATGGTGAGTTTGGTGAAGGAAGCATATGTACCAAAAGATTATGAGGTAAAAATTGATAGGAGAAGACAAAAACTTAGGAAAAAGGATATGGATGTGAAAACAAATACTGAGGAATTCATGAAATTATGCATGAAATCTAGTGCAGGAGTACCTTAGGGTCCCAGTGAAGATCCTATGAATTTTTGGCTTGTAGATGGTTCTGGCTAGCCATCAATGAATAAGGACTAAAATAAAGTCCCAAATGTGTGTGGGAGTCTTGTAAATAGGAGTGTCTTGTTGCCTAGGTTTCCCCCTAGGCTTGGTTGTCTTAAATCAGTGAACTTGCAACATGAACCTAGAAGGGTCAACTGGTCAAATGATGGACTAGGACTCCAAAATTTGTCATAAGTTATTAAATGGGGTCCAAGTGTGATTTTGGAACCATTAGATTGATTAAAAATGGCTTTGGACAAGTTAAGAGAAATAAAGTAGCTCAAATCCAAAAGATGTAAAAGTTGCTCATGACAAATTTACAATTTTGTAAAGTTGTCATGAAAAGTTTCCTCAAATATTGCAAATGACCTTAATTAGGTCTAAAGCCTGACCTCAAGGTCTAAACACATGGAGAAAGGTTATATAAGGAAAAATCAAACCTAATTAAAGGGTTGAAGGTCAGATTGTATGGACTGAACAGAGAGAATCACTGGTTTTAGACTGAGAGTTATTTTGTTTTTAGCCATCATCCAGACCTAATGGATTGAATGAACTACTATTATGTAATGAGAATGTAGTGTGTTGTTTATAAACACCTGGTGTGGAATTGTTTGGATAAGTTTGTACATTTCATTAGCTTTTTATAAATTCTTTTGGTTTCTCTGGTTCATTGTCCTGAACAAAGACCATCATATAAATATGGCTCTTTCTTGAGTTGTAGCAGTTGAATCACCATGGCCACTTGAAATCAAGAAGAGAATTGTAAATACTTTGTGAATATGTATTTTAGGGTTGTTTTGAGTAGGGAAACTACTTTTACTAGCAAGCCCTAGGTGATTTCATGGCTACTTAGCTAGGAATTGCAGTGTTGCATAGAAGTAAAGAATGGGAAAATGGATTGGTTTGTGCAAATCTTGAGTTGGAAGGTGTAGAGGATTGAGTCAAGGATATGTGGTAAAGGGGAGGAGTGGATTGGAGTCCACCTTGATTCCCTTTGAATCTTTTTGTTATTGACTAGTTTAGAGGCCCTAAAAACCCTTAAAAATAGGGGTTTCTTGTAAGTACAGTGTACAGACACTTGGGGAGGCTAAAACCTAGAAAATCTTGAATCCTAGGTTGACCTATGAAAGAATCCCAAATCATTTGGGTGGATCATTAAGGGAAGTTGGAAGCTATTCCAAGTTTTTTCAATTTAGGAGACCTAATTGGGGCAAAAAGGCTACAAGGCCTAGATTTTAGGAATGCAAGAACCTGATGGAAAATCATTGAAAGACCAAGGCCAAAGGGAAAAAAATGAGTTGAAATTGATAGGATAATAAGGAAAATCCCTCATGTCAAGCTTGAGAAGGCTTTGGACTTAGTTGGCTTTTAAAGAACTATGAATGCATAAAGGGATTGTGATGAAGGGTGCTCCCCTTAATACCACAAACACATAATAGAAATAGAGAAACAACAACAATATGCAAGAATAGAAAATTGGCTTCTTATTATCTCCACAAATGTGGAATTACAATATGCAAAGCCACATGGGCATTCCCTTACAATATTTTGTAGGACAAAGCCTCGAACTATTACCCAGATCTACTACCCAGAACTATTCTAAACTGCCTAAGACAATAATACAGCCTTCCTTATATAGGCAATTTTCCACCGCCTGGGAAGGTTCCAGAATTTTAGCCAATAAGGCTGACCAAACTTAGCATTATTTTATTTTACATTTTATTACATCATAGTCGGCTCAAGATAACCTTTGAAACCCAAACAAAAATTTTGAAGAAAATTATTTTCTGCCATTTCAGGTGGTCCAACTTTCGAAGACCATAAGTCATCACCAGTTGACCTGATCAGCTATAATAACCCCATTTCAAAAATGCCACGAAGCGCTCTCCAGGCATGACCTGCGCAAGCACTTGTCACCCAAATTTTTGACCTCATCCGGGGCCTCTAAAGCCTTCAAAACTGAGTTCAAAGTTTCTGTACCCTGCTGCCAATACCAAAAATCTTCAATATCTTCCAATATACACTTGATCTGGCAATGAAACTTTACTAGTAGACTTACATGACCAAAATGAACCTCCAAGAAAGAAATCAGATCATTCTGAGCACATGCAAAAATTACCAAAAGTAGTAACTTTCCATAAATAGCAGCTTTGCACAAAATAGCCCTTATTGAATATAAAAATAGAAATATTTTTGGGTGATGCAAGATTGCTCTTACACCCAGGATGCTCCTGCATCAGACACCCAGGGTAATTTGAGAAGTGACCCTGTCACGAATTAGGTGTGTAGAGGAAAACCAAGATGGCTAACCCCCTCCGTTGTCAGCCATGATGAATCTTCAACAGGTCATCCTTTCCACTTGACCAGATATTCTTCATATGTCCTGTTCCTTGTGCTTTTGCCAACACGACTGTCCAATATATCTTTGATCTCCTTAGTGTCTGAACTAGTTGCTAGAATACTCCACTGTTCTGCTGTGATCTCATCTTCAACACCTCCTTCATGATACTCTATCAGATCATGTTAAACACTGGTGAAATATTTAGCTCAGTAGGCAATTCTACCTCATATGCATTTCCTGAATCATGTTTCTTCAGTATCCTACATGGTCCAAACTTCTTCATTTTCAGCTTGTTATATGTACCAACTGGAAACCGCTCCTTTCGCAAATGAACCATGACTTCATCACCAACCTAAAATTCCTTATACCTCCTTTTCTCATCTGCCTTAGCCTTATACTGTGCATTCATCTTGGTAATATGCTTCCTCACCTCCCCATGGATGTTCTTCAAGTGTTCTGCAAAATCCTTAGCTTCAGCACTACTTATTTCTCCTTTATCTATCTTCCTCAATTCAGATGCATTTCTTGGACTACTTCCATATACAATCTGGAATGGTGATTTACTAGTACTCCTGTTGACAGAATTATTGTATGCAAATTTTGCCTGTGGTAAAATCAAATCCCATCCTGTTGGCTTATCTCCAACTAAACATCTCAACAAATTTCCCAAACTCCTATTCACCACCTCTGTCTGTCCATCAGTCTGTGGATGATGTGATGAACTGAATTTTAAATCTATCTTCAACTTCTTCCACAATGTACGCCAAAAATATCCAACAAACTTAGTGTCCCGATCTGAAACTATGGTCTTTGGCAAACCATGAAGTCTCACTACTTCTCTGAAAAATAATTCTGCTACATGAACAGCATCATTAGTCTTCTTGCAGGGAATGAAATGTGCCATCTTTGAAAATCTGTCAACCACCACAAAAATTGAATCATGTCCCTGCCAAGTCCTTGGTAAACCAAGAACAAAGTCCATGCTGATATCCTCCCAAGGATTCTCTGGTACAGGTAATGGCTGATACAACCCTGTATTCTGCTTCACTCCTTTCGCCATCTGACATACTTTGCAACTCTGTACAAACTTCTTCACATCTTGCTGCAACTGTGGCCAATAGTAATTCTCACTAACCAAAGAAAGGGTTTTGTCACGACCAAAATGTCCAGCCAATCCTCCGCTATGCTTCTCCTTGATGAGATTCTCCCTCATAGAACTTTGTGGAATGTACAAATGACTCCCTTTGAATAGCATATCATCCTAGATGATGAAATCCAGCCATTTCATCTTGTCTAGAGTAACAGGTTCTGTACAAGCTTTCCAAGCTTCACCAAAATCAAGATCCTCTGGATACAAATTCTTGAGTTCCTTGAACCGAACCACTTCAATCTGCATTTCTATCAGCAATAGTTGCCTTCTGCTAAGAGCATCTGTAACCCTATTAGACTTTCCACTCCTGTGTTTCAAAACAAATGTATAACTCTACAAAAACTCAACCCATTTCAAATGCCTTTGATTCAGTTTTCCTTGGCTATTCAAATATTACAAAGCTTGATGATCAGTATACAAAACAAAATCCTTAGGAAGAAGATAATGTCTCCACTTCTTTAATGCCTGAACTATAGCATAAAATTCTTGATCATAAATAGAATATTTCCTCTTGGCATCATTTAACTTCTCACTGAAATAAGCAACAGGTTTACCTTCTTGGCTCATAACAGCTCCTATTGTAGTACCACTAGCATCACAATCTACTTGAAACACCTTATTAAAATATGGAAGTGCTAAAATAGGTTGTTCTGTAACTTTTTGTTTCAACAATTGAAAACTCTTTTCTGCCCCATTAGTCCACTTAAACTCTTTTCTATCCCCTCTCATTGTTTCAATCAAGGGTCCACAAATACTACTAAAATTTCTGATAAACTTTCTGTAAAAGCTAGCTAGACCATGAAAAGATCTTACCTCAGTAGTACTCCTTGGAGTAGGCCATTCAAGAATAGCCTGTACCTTCTCTGGGTCCATTTTTAGACCTTCTCCTGAAACTACAAACCCAAATACACCAACTCTTTCTTCACAAAACTGCACTTCTTTAAATTAATCAACAATTTCTCTTCTCTCAACTTCTCAAATACCATATGAATATGCATCATATGCTCATCCAATGTCTTACTAAAGATCAAAATATCATCTAGGTAAACAATGACAAACTTACCCAGAAATTCTTTCATAACCTCGTTCATGAGCCGCATGAAAGTGCTCGGTGCATTGGTTAGCCCAAAAGGCATGACTAACCACTCATACAGTCCTTCCTTTGTCTTGAAGGTAGTCCTCCATTCATCTCCTTCTCTGATCCGAATCTGATGATATCCACTCTTCAGATCTATCTTTGAGAAATACACAACTCCACTCAAACAGTCCATAATATCATCCATTCGTGGCAATAGAAACTTGTACTTGATTGTGATCTTGTTTATTGCCCTAGAATCCATACACATCCTCCATTCTCCATTCTTCTTTGGTGCTAATACCACTGGTACAGCATAGGGACTCAGACTCTCATGGATCAATCCTTTCTATAATAGTTCATGTACTTGTCTGTTCAACTCCTCACTTTCTGCAGGTGTCATTCTGTGTGCTGCCTTATTTGGCAAACTTGCTCCTGGGATCAAGTCCATCTAATGACTAATCTTTCTGACTGGTGGTAATCCATCAGGCACGTTATCGGATACAATATCCTGAAACTCATTCAACAAATCTACAACTTCTACAGGAACATCTTCTACTTCCTCTTTACCAGCTTTTCAAATTAAAGAAAAACATACATGCTCATGCCTCATACCATCTAGGAAATTTCTTCCATCAACAAAAGTTATCCTTGCATTACCACATACCTTTTCTTCGGTCTCCTTCAATGGCTTTAGCTTATGCTGCACTCCATCCTTTGTCAGGGAATAGGTATTCACACGGCCATCGTATACAGCACATCTGTCAAACTGCCATGGTCTACCCAACAACATATAACATGCATCCATAGATATGATATCACATAATACCTCATCTTGGTATCCGCCAATCTTGAACTTCACCAGGCATTGTTCATTGACCATGACCCTTTCGTCATCCTGTACCCAGGCAATCCGATATGGATGTGGGTGTTTCTATCTCTTGAGCTTCAACTTTTTCACCATCTCTTCTGACACCAAATTGTTAGTGCTTCCACTATGAATAATCACATCACAACATTTACCTTCACACTTGCACCTAGTGCGAAACAGGCTCCTCCTTTGCTCAGGTTCATTCTCACCACTCAACAGGACTCTTCTGTTAATCAATGTTTCTCCTCTTTCAGCATCTTTAAAATTTGATGATCTGGCATCTTCATCTACATGTGCAACTCTGGCCTAGCCTTCATTTCTCCTGTCTATTCTGCCTTGGCCCTGAAGACATTCAAATGCCCTATGACCTTCTTCTCCACAGTGAAAACATGTTCCACGGAAGCCACCTCTTCCAGATCGTTGTCCTCTTCCTCTTCCTCTCTGATCTCTATTATTCTGATCCTGGAAGTGATAGGAATTATTTCCTATCTGATTCTGACTGCTACTGGCCTCATCCTTCTTTTTTAGATCTTCATTTCAGCCACCATATGATCATCCACCAGATCATCCACCGTGACCTCTTCCGTTTTGTCTGCTCTCAAACTTCTTGTTCAACTTTTCCTCTACTTTTAGGGAAAACTGGTATGCCTCTTCAATACTGTTCATTCGAACCAGATTCAACTCCTCCTGAATGCTTGGCCTTAACCCATTAAGGTATCAGACAACTTTCTTCTTATCAGCTTCTGCATGGCCTGTTCTGATGAGAAGTCGATAGAACTCCTCTGTATACTCCTGAACAGATCTTCTTGCTTGCTTCAAACTTTGCATTTTCTTTAGTAGGTCAAGCTCATAATCAACAGAATGAACTGTTGCTTCAATTTATCCACCATTTGATCCCATCTCATGATTTTATCTTTCCCTCTTCTATTTCACTCCAATTGAATTTCTTGCCACCAGATCTTCGCATGACCTTTCAATCTGGCCTTCACAAATTTGACCCTATCAGGATCTTCAACATCTTCATACTCAAAATATTCCTCACATTCATTGATCTATTTGATCAATTCCTCTGGGTTAAGATTTCCAAAAAATGTAGGAACTTCAATCTTAGGTCTTTTCCCAATCTTGAAAATCGCCCGAAAAAGTCTTTCTTCCTCCTGGTTCACAATTTCAGCTTCTCCTTCTTGATATTCTTCTTCAGCTTCATCCTCACTTTCATCTCTGACATTAAGATTCATTCCTCTACGAATCTCTTCTTGCAACGCTTGCACTTGTCTTTGCAGCTCTCTAACCTCAGTTGTCAAAACACCAAGTCTTTCACCACGTTCTCTTCGTAGAGGCATTTTTGTGATGCGCGCTGAAACCCTAACCACAGTCCTGGTGCAAACTACCTCATAGTCGGCGATCTGTTTACACACTCAAGAACCCCTACTTTGATACCACTTGATGAAGGGTGCTCCCCTTAATACCACAAACACATAACAGAAATAGAGAAACAACAACAATATGCAAGAACAGAAAATTGGCTTCTTATTATCTCCATAAATGTGGAATTACAAACTTTTAGAATTACAATATGCAAAGCCACATGGGCATTCCCTTACAATATTCTATAGGACAAAGCCTCGAACTATTACCCAGATCTACTACCCAGAACTATTCTGAACTGCTTAAGACAATAATACAGCCTTCCTTATATAGGCAATTTTCCACCACCTGGGAAGGTTCCAGAATTTTAGCCAATAAGGCTGACCAAACTTAGCATTATTTTATTTTACATTTTATTACATCATAGTCAGCTCAAGATAACCTTTGAAACCCAAACAAAAATTTTGAAGAAAATTATTTTCTGCCATTTCAGGTGGTCCAACTTTCGAAGACCATAAGTCATCACCAGTTGACCCGATCGGCTATTATAACCCCATTTCAAAAATGCCACAAAGCGCTCTCCAGGCTTGACTTGTGCAAGCACCCATCACCCAAATTTTCTACCTCATCTGGGGCCTCTAAAGCCTTCAAAACTGAGCTCAAAGTTTCTGTACCCTGCTGCCAATACCAAAAATCTTCAATATCTTCCAATATACACTTGATCTGGCAATGAAACTTTACTGGCAGACTTACATGACCAAAATGAACCTCCAAGAAAGAAATCAGATCATTCTGAGCACATGCGAAAATTACCAAAAGTATTAACTTTCCATAAATAGCAGCTCTGCACAAAATAGCCCTTATTGAATATAAAAATAGAAATATTTTTGGGTGATGCAAGATTGCTCTTACACCCAGGATGCTCTTGCATCAAATTGTGAAGAGTTGAAGAGAGTTTGAAGTTGTTGGAGAGATTTGGTGGAAGTAGAGGAACCATAGGAGTGTCCTCTGATTAGTGTAGAACTAAGTACCATAAGAAGGCCAAAGAAAAGGTCTTGAGAAGAGAAAGAAAGATCTTGTGAACTATATCTCCCCATAAAAATCCAAGATAAAGGAGACAAAAGGAGAGAGATTAGCTAGATACATGAATGGGCTAAAGTTTTTTATTCAAGAAGAGTTGAATTTACACACACCTATAATAGTGCAAAAGTGATACCAATTGGCATCCAAGGTGGAGGAAAATTTGATGCCGGAGCATATTGAGTTCTTGGAAATCTTGTATCACAAAAAACAAGTTAGAGTTATTAGCTATGCTTTGTAGCTTCTTTTGAGCTCTTGGTGATGATTTTCCTATTTCCACTGATGGTGCTCAATTGCTACTCAATCCTTCATCCACTGAGTTGGCTCCATTCATTTATTGAGTTAGTTTCCTATTGCTTGGTAACCTTGTTCACCATGTGGTTTATTTTAGATTTATGTTGAGGTTGACTTGTTCATTTAATTTTGGTCATAGAGTTATTGATTTCATCAATCATTGGGAAGTGTGTAGACCTAGATCTGGTCATTTCCTTCTACAATGATAGATTTGAAGGCCAACTTGTTTTGGTAGCCTCTTGTATAAATAAAGAAATATGTTTTAGTGGTAGGGAGGAGTTTTTAGAGGGGATAGGATCTAAAAGTTTAATCCTTGCATGTTGGAGGACTATCCTAATTGAATTCTAATTATATTTGGCTGTAACTAAGAAGGCCTTACAACCTGACATGTATGAGGTTATTATTTGATAAAATATGAAGTCTCTACATTCTCTCTCTCTCCTTGTTTGTGTTAATGCTTCCATGTGATGTTTCTAGAAGGAGGTTAGTGATTTGGATGTTCATTTGGCCCTCATCCCATTCTACCTTGTGTTAGGTGGTATCAGAGTGAGGTTAGATCCGGATCTAAATTTATGAAGTTAGGTAGATGGTTCCTTCTTATAAAACCTAGTTGGTATTTGTTGTGGGGTGGAAGATTTTGATCTGACCTAAAATTGTAGAGGGTTTCAAGATGGTTCATGGGAGGTGAGATGTAGATCTAGGATTGATAGACATGCTTAGGCAAATTGCTGCTAGGTTAGAAGCTGTTGCGACAACCCAACATCGAGGAAGACATCTTGAGGATGTTAGTGATGAAGAAGCTGAAGATGAACAAGGTGAAGTAGAACCCACACCTGTGATGGATCAAGGTGAAGAAATAATTTTGAAGTCATTAAAATTTTTTAAGTCTACACCACATTTCAATCCTCTTGAATACAATGGAAGGCTAGATTTAGATGAACTGATGGATTGGATAACTGAGATGGAGAAATATTTTGAATATGAAAATGTCCCTAAGGAAAAGAAGGTGAAAATTGCAAGGAAAAATTTTAAAATTCATGCATCCTTATGGTGGGAGTATCTACAATTGGACATAAAAAGGAAAGGTAAAGACAAAATCAAGGTATGGAATAAGATGGTGAACAAATTAAAAGGAAAGTTCATACCTTGTGATTATTAGATTAACCTAGTTAGGAGAATGCAAAGCTTAAGACATAAAAATAGCTTGGTAAAAGACTATACTAAGGAATTCTATAGACTAGACATCAGATCTGGACATATTGAGGATGAGGTAGAAAGCATTTCTAGATACCTAAATGGGTTAAGAATTTATATTCAAGAGGAAATCCATCTGGTCAAGTTAGAAAGTATTGAAGAAGCTTATCAGTTTGCCCCGAAAGTGGAGGAGAAATTGAACAAAAGACATAAGCAAAGACAAAGAGGAAGAGGTGGTATATTCCCTAGAGGAAGTGGTAGATCTTATGGTGAAAATAATAGATTTGATCAAGGCAAAAAAAATTAGGATAAAGGCAAGACATAGTGGAAAGGTGAAAGTTCTTCTAGAGGAAGAGGTAGTTACTACCGAGGTGGCTATAGAAGAGGTAGATTCTGAGGAACTTATTACAATTATGGAGAAGGACATAGATGATTTGAGTGTACACATGCAAGTAAGAAGGTTGGTAATAGTAGAAATGATTTGGTGTAAGAAGACTCACCGAATGAACCAGAGAAGGAAAAGAACTTGATGGTCAGAAGAGCACTATGGAGTGAAAGTAATAAGGAAGATCTGATAAGAAAAAGTTTGTTCAAGACAAGATGCAGAGTTTCTGATAAAGTGTGGAATGTAATCATTGATAGGGGAAGCTTAGAGAATGTATCATCTGAGGAAGTGGTTGAAAATTTGTAGTTGGAAAGGTTGAAACACCCGAAGCCTTATCAAATTTCATGGATCAAGGATGAGCATACACTATTGGTAAGTGAACAATATTATGTGAATTTAAAAATTGTAAAGTACTATGATAAAGTGTTATATGATATCATGCCTATAGAATGTTGTCATATTTTGTTGGGTAGACCTTAGCAATATGATAAACATGCTATATATGATGGATGATTGCATAAATATACCATTTTGGATTATGGGAGAAGAAAAATCTTGTTACCATTGATTGAATAATTTGTTGCTAATATTTGTACATCTATGAAAGTTTATTTGATGGAAAGAAGAAATTTTGTTAAGGATTTAATGAAGAATGATGTATGTTTTGTTGTGATTCCTAACAAACGAAGTGAGAAAATAGTGGATAGTATCCCTGTAGAGATTGATAAAATAATCACCAAGTATAAAGAGATCATTTTTTATAATGTACCTGATGGTTTACCACCAAAGAGAAGCATTGATCATTGTATGGATTTGATGCCTAAAGCTAGTTTATCAAAAAAGGTACCACATCGGATAACACCTATTGAGAATCAGGAACTTAACCAACAAAGCCAAGAATTGTTGCAGAAATGTTTGATCTGAGAATGTTTGAGTCCACGTGTAGTACCAGTTGTATTGGAACCTAAGAAGAATGAAGAGTGATGAATGTGTAATGATTCTAGAGAAATCAACAAGATAACAGTAAAATATCAGTTTCCTCTACCGATGATGGATTACATAATGGATAGCCTGAGTGCAGAAAAGTATTTTACCAAAATTAATTTGAAAAGTGGATATCATCAGATAAGAATCAGAGAAGGTGATAAATGGAAGACTTCTTTCAATAAAAAAAAAGGTTTTTATGAGTGGTTGGTTATGCCTTTTGGTTTAACTAATGCACTGAGTACTTTTATGAGATTGATGAATGATGTTCTAAAGAAATTATTGGGTAAATTTGTGATTGTATACCTAGATGACATTTTGATATTAATTAAGACTAGAGAAGAATATTTTTTGCACATTAAATAGGTATTATAGAGATTGAAAGAAGAAAAGTTGTTGATTAATTTGAAAAAGTGTTCCTTCATGAAAGAAAAGATTGTGCATGAAATTAAATGACTAAAAACAAACTTAAACTAGGTGAACCACCAAATTGAGAAAAGATCCACAATTGAAACAATCTTACAAGGACAACTAAAAATAGATCTTCAACTCACAACTTGACCCTATTGAATTGAATTTTTCATAATTAATAAGGTACCTAGGATGCAAGGAGGGAAAATAATTTCCACAACCCAAAACCCAATTCTATACACAAATTAAAACTCCAAGACACAAATAAAATCCTTTGAATACTTGATTGAATCAATATGCAGATTAAGGATAAAGATATCACAATGATCTTGGCATACAACTCAATAGAAAAAATTAGAAAATCATAGAGATAAGAAGGATCACTTTTGTATTCAGTGTAAAGAAGCTAAGTACAATTGTGTTTCTTAGAGCTACAACGCTCACCTCCAAGTGAGAAAGAATAAAGAGATAACCTCAATCACTTAAGTGAATTGTATATAAAAATAACCTAAGAATATGCATTCATGACCATCAACCTCACCAAAATTGGAAAAAATCTACATTTAGGGCCTGTGAAAGATGCCTCTCAAATACGGATGTCAGATTATCAGATTTGTAGGGGTAGGTGGGAAGGTGAAACCCTCAAAATATATAATCATTTAACCTATCATATCCCCTTCTATCATTCTTTGAAAAGATATTCTGACAAATGATTTATAGAATATCATTGTCAGAATTTACAATAGTAATTGCATGATTTACATTGATTATTTCCCCTATGCCATGAATACATGTGGATTTAAAATATTTAATTACTTTAAAATGTTAATAAATAGTTCTCAACCCAATCCTTAAAAGAAAAGGGGAAAACATATTTAAAAACAAACATTTTAAATTAAACCCACATTTTGAATAGCATATGTTTAAGTTTGTGGTTTTAAAGATGTTTAATTAATAAGGATAAATTCTCAACCCAAAAAGGGGAAAACTTATTTATTAAACCTCTACATAAAATAAACCCAATTTTAATATTCTTTAGAAGATGCTAAAAGCATCGAGCACTTCACTGTCCCTTGAAGAGGAAAGTTGCAGCTTTCAACTGGTTATGGCCTTTTGATCTTCAATCAGATTTGGAAACTTGGGGTTTTTGGTCTTCATCGTAAGGAAGCTTTGATTAAGGTGGGCATATTGTATTTGGTTATTTGATTGCTGGTAGTATCTCTCTACATTATTACTTTCTATAGATCTGAATGCTATTGTATTTTGCTAGTTTTACATGTTAGCCCATGAGCTAGGGCATTCTGTTTTACATTTGAATTCACTGCTTGAAATGTTGAATAAACCGTGAGCTTCTAAAGCATCAATGAATTGTATACTATATTTACCTTTTTACTATTATGTATTCTCTTGTAAGCCCATGGAAAGGCTAGGGCATCATTTTTTACATTCAATACATTTTGTTGCTGCTACTTTGATTACGCTCACTAATTTGGAGCCCATGAGCAAGCCAGGGCATTGTTTATTTTACTAGTTTTGATTTTCTTGATAACACAATGCATTGGCTATTGGACCATTCTCCTTTTAATTTTTTGATGTAACACATTTCACCATAGCTCATTCATTCATGGATCATTGTATTGCTTCTACCTTTTACTATTTTTACTTGTTGTTTATGGGATAAAGAGCTTAGCATAGCATCTTATTTATTGGTGCCTATGTGTTCAATATTTTTTACATTGGTGCATGGAACCTGTGAGTCTTCTTTGGCATCATTTAATTGTTCTCATTGGTGCTTGTAATGGTTTTAAGATGCTCACTGCTATTGATGCAGCCCATGCCTTTTTTATGGCACTGTGTACATGTTCATGCTTTGAAGACATTGTTGGTTACATGTCGTTCCATGCTTATTTATACTGAGGTGCTCACTGTTTGGAAACCCTTTGAGGGCCCATGAAAGAACTAGGGAATCAATGTTTATTGTTTACATTCTCTCTATTTTTGAATCATGCCATATTATGCTCCATTTTTTAGTGTGAATGAGCTAGGGTGTCAATGTTCACTTTTTTTATTTTAACATGTATGTGCATCAAGTTTGTTTATGGCATTCATGTTGCATGCTTTATCGATGTGTATGATCATGATGTAATTGTATTCATTGTTCTTCATGTTGATGCTAGTCCACTAAAAGATGGAAAGATGCTCACTACTTGATTCTTATGTTGATTTTCTTTTGGATGTCTACTGCTTGAGGGTCCGAGAGCTTGATCTCTCTATTATAATTATGCTGGAATCATTGCATTGATGCTGCTATAGTGGCATGCACTTGTTGTTTCTCATTCACTATTACATTGTTGTCGATAGCTATAACATTGCATCATTATTTATTTATTTTGTTGAACCTTGCCCACTCTTTTGAATTCATGGCATCATGCCCTTGTGCTATATCTCTAGTCATCCATTTGCTCAGTTTAGATTATTTGATGACACCATAAAACTTGATGTGGCCCCTTTATATGATCATGTGCTATCCATTTTTAAGTATAGCTCTTCTTAATGCATTAGCACTTCATCATGATGATCAAAATTTCATTGGTTCAAGGAAATTGAAATGTGGAGAGAGCTTAATTACTTCATTAGATTTGTACCTTGTTGATATGTTATTTCAAATAGCATCATGCAGTCACTCTATCTTTTGTAGATTCTTTCCTTATCTCAAAATGCTGACTTAATACACTTCATGCCATAAAATGTGATAGAACTAAATGCATATTTATGTACCTCTTCCATTCTAATTTGATTTGGTGATGCAAGCCCCTTCTATTATTGGATGATCACACTCATTATGCTGATGGGTATGGTGTATGGCTATCGTGGATGCATCATGATGTCATAGCAACACCAGATGAAACAAAAACATCTGGTGTTGTTGCATTGTTGATGATGTAGACACCATAGTGATTCATTAGGTGTTCATGCAACCATTACCTCCCTTTCCTATGTTGATCTTTGTTATGTGTCTCCATGCTTTCTCCTTGTTTTTTCTGCCTTTATGATCTCTGAATGCTCCATTGATACTACTTCATCTAGTTTCTTCTCTCACTACTTCTAGGTCAGTAAGGGTGATCATGGGTGCTCTTGGCCTATGATGTGGTTTCTCTCAAGGAAATTTTAAGGTTCTCCTTAAAGAGCCCACATCATAGGGAAACATCATTCATTTGGATTCCAGTACCTTACAATTGTTGTTGTACAAACAATCTATGTACTTCTAGGATGGTTTTCTAGAAAGACCATCCTATCAGTACTTAGATCATCTGAATGAGGTAAACAATAGTTAATTAACTTCTTTTGTATCTACACATGGAACAAACAAGTTAGTAAAACATGGTATCTTCTTCTTCTTGCAGAATCTTCTTGAGTGCACATTCCCTATAGCATAGCCCTTTTTAGAAGTGTATGGATGATTATATATATGCATGATTGTAGATGAGGGTAAGTATTAGGATATCATGCATTGCTTAGATCTATTGGATCTAACTCCATCCCTCTTCCTCTTCTCTGCAAGGTCTGGATCACAGGAGCACACTGGACTAAAACTGGATCAACACTTCATTATTCTAGGTAATATTTGGTACCTTTGTATTTTATGTTCATCTGCTTTATGCATGTTTGTACTCATTTACACCTTCTTAAAATTTGGCTATGATCACAGCCTATGTGAGCCCATATGATCTTATTTTTCAATTCTTTCCTTTGTACAACACATACAAATATTTAGCATGTATACATGTAATATTTAGATGTAGAAATTTTATTTTCCCTTTCCATTTATCTTTTCATGAAATGAACACAAATTTAAATAAGATCATTTAATAATGCAAACTAGGATACTGTAGCTTCATCTAGTAATTAGGTCTCCAATAAAAAATGAGTAAAAAATATGGTAACATTCTGGTGACCTCAATTGAGTGCTTGCCTGCTAAGTACTCTTGACCAGTTTCCTTTTTTATCCATTGGGCATAGAGTCTCATAAACCTCAGAACTGAACTTAGTTGTAAACAAAAAAACTCCTTCTTGCCAACAAAACAAACTAAATGCCTAAGACAAACTACTTTGAGAAACTTGTCATGTGAGGATTGATGATTTGCATTAGTGGGCACTCAACTCACTAGTACCAATCATTGATTTCTGGATGATGGATCTTTACAGAGTATCATCAATGTGTCTCTAGCTTATTGCTAACCAAAACCAAATTGAAAACTAAAAACTGAAAGAAAACTTGTGCTGGAGCACTTAGGGAACACAAAAAATTGAAACTAAAACAACTAACTACTAATATACAGGGGTAGAAATTTGATCTCAAAAGCATGCTTTGAGGTGAATCCCATTCACAGGAATGGAAAACTCTTCTCTAGCCATATTGGCCAACCGGAAGGCATTATGGGCCTTATAATTAACAACCATGAAAGGTTCACTCCATATAGCATCGAATTTAGTGTTCCTTCCTGGTTTGTTTTTTAACTCATCCTATTTAAGGACAAGGTCTCCTTCCTTAAAAACACTAGGCATGGCTCTTTTATCAAAAGTTTTCTTCATCTGAGAAAGATAAGCCTCTAGGTTTTCTAATGCTATTTTTATGGTCTCTTCAAGCTCAACTAACTCATCAAGCCTAACTTGCATAGTGTCTTCTTCCATTAACTCAATTTCTTTAATCAAGCTTAAAGTAGGAAATTCAATAGAAATAGGAATCCTAGCCTCTTTTCCATAAAATAGCATATAGGGAGAGTTACTTGTAGATCTCTTAGGGGTTATCTTGTGTGCCCATAGTGCCATCTTCAAATTTCTATGCAAGTCCCTCTAGTTCCCCTCTATAGTTCACTTGATGATCCTCAACAGGGTCTTGTTGGTTGATTCTCCTTGGCCATTAACCTGAGGGTAATAGTTGGATGAAGTGCTAAGGAAAATATTGTGTCTTAATGCCTATTCAGAGATTCTCATTCCAAGAAATGCTAAGGCATTTTCTGAAATGATAGAGTCTAGTGTGCCAAACCTTGACACAATATCTTGATAGAAATTGAGGACAGGGCTCTCATTTGCTTCTTTTAATGCTAAAACCTCTGTCCACTTGGTAAACTAATCTGTAGCAGTAAGGATCCATCTATGACCAACACTAGATGGAGGATTAATAGGTCCAATGACATCCAAACCCCATTTTGTGAAGGGTTCCTTGACCTTGATGGTATGCAATGGGAGGGCTTCCAACTTCCATTTGCATGAAAATAGAGCACAGTTATTACACTTCCTAACCCAGTCAAATGCATCCTTCTATAGGTTGGGCCAATAGTACCCTACTCTCATCACTTTCAAAGGAGTGGTCCTTGCTACAAAATGTCCTCCAGATGCCCCATCATGGAATTTTTCTAGAATTATATTCATCTGATTGGGCTCAACATATTACAATAGGACACCATTATAGTCTCTTCTATACAAAATATCATCTAGAATGACAAAAGGGATGGATTGGATCCAAAAATACCTCATTTTTCTCCTTTCAAGGCCTTGGGGGAATTAACTAGTCAAGAGATAGTGCTTCATCTCTATTGTCCAACTTGTATTTTGCTTTGAATTCTGGTTCATCAAGACATCATCTCTTTCTTGCTGACTTTTTTCCATTCCACCTTCATTCATTTTCTCACATAACCCTTTTCCCCTTATTAGCTTAATCACCTTGATTTGGAAATCATATTCCATAACTTTGGTGACCCAACCAAGCCTTTTGTGGTTCAAATCCTTGTTTAGAAGCAAGTCTTTTATACAAGGGTGGGAAACCATGAGGTGCACTATGTTATTAGAAAGAAAATGCCTGAATTTCTTTTAGCTCCTCACCACTGTTAGGACATGTTTCTCCATAGGAGTATAATTTAGTTCATACCCATCCAGGCCTTGGCTATAAAAATTCATTGGTTTCTCCTATTTTTCATTGTTCTACTGAACTAGCATGGTACATATATTATTAGTGTTCCCAAAAGCATACAAAAATAAAATCTATAGAAAAATTAGGGTTTACCAAAGTAGGGGCAAAAGAAATTGCTTCTTTTACTCCCTCAAAACACTTATTTCCTTCATTTGTCTAGTGGAAGCTTGAATTCATTTTTAGCATCTGGTTCATAGGTTTCAATAATGCTGCAACATTTGGGATGAACCTTCTCAAGAAGTTGATTCTCCCAAGGAAACTTTGTAGCCCCTTTTTGTGTTCTAGTAAGGGTAGTGCCATGATTGCACTTATCCTCACTAGATCAATAGTTGTTCCTTCTCTAGAAACAATGTGTCCTAGCACCCTTCCTTCATGGACAAAAAAGATACACTTTTTAGGATTCAATGAGACTCCATATTCTCTGCACCTTTCAAAAATATGTGTTAGATGAACCAGGTGATCATTAGTATCTTTTGAGAAGACAGTTATATCATCTAAATAGACTAGGAAAAATTTAATCATCAAACTAGTAAATTCCATCTCCATGGCTTTCTGAAATGTTGCACCAGCATTATATAGCCCAAAAGGCATCTTTCTATATGCCATGGTGCCCCATTTGGTGGTAAAGGCTATTTTATACTAGTCTTCCTCTCTTACTAGGACTTGATTATAGCCATAAAAGTCATCTAGTAGAGAAAATCTATTAGACCCTGAGACAAACTGCAATATTTTTTCCATAGAGGGCAATGGATGATGGTCTTTGAGTGAGGCCCGGTTGAGGTCCTTGAAATCCACACATAGCTAGATTTCACCATTCTTTTTTCTGACAAGCACTAGGTTAGAGACCCAAGAGGTGTGTTTGATGGGAAAAATGATATTGGCCTCAATTATTTTCCTTAATTATGTCTTCATTAACACTTCTAGCTTAGGGTTATTAGGTCTCTATTTTTGTCTCATAGGTTTGGCATGGGGTTCCAGTTCAATAGTATGATGGGATAAGTGGGGATCAAACCCTTTCAAATCATAATATTCCCATGCAAAAATATCATTGAATTCTTAACATAATGAGACAAAAAACCTACTTTTCTGGCTAGGTACATACCTTTCCTAGCTTGAGAAACTTATCCTTGAATATCTCAATAGGCTGGTAATGTTCCTCTTTCACTGTCATGCTTTCTTTGTCTCCTCTAAGCTAGTCATCAGAGTTAAAAATGGACTCAAGGGTGACTAATCCCTTGGGTAACTTATTAGTTTTCAATTGTAACATTTGATCATTATACTGATGAGCATTCTTATTTTGATTAACTTTAGAGAATTCAACTTCTTCTATCAAAAAATTGAATATTTGCTCATCATTTTCAAAGACTTTCCAAATTACCTGATTATCTAGTATTGAAGGTCTCACAAGGACCCTCACATGCTATATTACAGTGCTCATGACTTCTTTAGGAATGTCATATTCAACTCCCATAGAAGCCATCTTGTCTGCTTGTTTGTTCAGATTTCTTGGGACATAAATTAGATTAAAAGCGCAAAATCCTTCTAGCAAATCCCAAACCCTGTGCTTATACATCTTGAGCATATCATTATTAGTGAGATTAGTATGATGAATTTGATTGACTACTAACTCACTATCACTTATAACTTTCAAACACTTTATTCCTTTCTTTCTGGCCCATTCTAAACCATGAATCAAAGCCTCATATTCTATTGTATTAGTGCAGCTAAAAGAAAAATGTACAGTAGAGTAATACATTTTCCCTTCTGGTGAAATCAAGACATCTCCTCCTCCTGAACCAATTATGCTTTTGGCACCATCAAAGAACAACTTCCATAACTCATTATTTTGTTGTTCTAGATTCTCATCCTCCTTCTTCATCAAATTTGGTATCACTGCACATTCCTCATGAATTATATACATCCCTATACCAGAAATTTCCATATTTCTAAAAGGATCATCTTCTAAATCCCTTTCAGCCCATTCATCCAAAACAATATCTGGAATTTTTTCAGTAGTGGTCTCTGGTTCTGAATCAATAGGGTCTTGCTCATGGAATATTAAATTGGTATTTATGGGGCTAGGTGTATAAGGTTCCACATGATTCTTTGCAAAGGCTTTAGACTTGATTCTAACCTTTGTGCCATATTTGGTTTTAAAGTATAAATGAGACCAATCTACTGAAAGGTATCCCCCAAACCTAGCGGTGAAATATCTTCTTAGGAAAATAGAAAAGTAGCAAGGAAATCTTTAACATAGACATCTTGAGGGATTGAGAAATTGGGACATTCATGTAGGGTGAGGCTTAGGTCCTTAATGAATCCAATTTTTCTGACTGATGACCCATCTAACTAGACAACAAGTCTGTCTAGTGGCTCATAAGACAATCTCAGGGTGTCTGCTAACTACTTAGATATTACTAAATTGCTTTCCCTTGAGTCAATCATATAGTTATGTACCAAACATTTCCCAACAACAAGAGTAACATAGAAATGAGGGGGTTTAACTTGTGGAGTGATGGCGGGCTGCAAGATGTCTTCTCCATTTTGTTTCTCTTTCTAAGATGCTTTAGCCATCAAGACTCTAGGCTATTCTAAAACATTCCCACCATTTAATGAAATCCTGGCCAAAGCATCAAACATTAACTCTTTTTGCCTAGGAATGGCCAAAGTGTCTATCATAGGTACACTTATGGAAGTTTTCTTCATTTTTTTAACAATATTAAAAGATCCTAAGCTCACCTTTGGCTATCCTTTTATTGTGGTAACTTCTAGTTGTGCTAATGCCAAGTGTGTTGCTACTTTGGTTGGCTCCTTAACCTCCATAAACTGATTTTGAAGTGAGGTTTGAGCATCCTTGGGTTGTGGGGCCACAACTGGAGCTTGCTGACTAGTAGAGGTTGGTTGCCCAAGATCCAAAACCTTCTTTTTAGATCTTACGTTGGTTGCAACTGGAACATAGTTCTGGTTATCATTTAGGGAAACGTGGACCCCACAAAACTCCTCCTTCTGTAAATTAACAAGTACCACCTCTAGTGTATGGAGATCATTTTAGGTAGCAAGTTGGCCTTGCTGAATCTTTGATTCTTGTGGCATTTCATGTGAAATCATGACATTATTCTACACCATCAGGACCTGGCCATAACCATTGGGACAGATCCCTTGAATTTATTGTTGATTACATGGATAGCTCCATTAGTATTCTTGTGCCATATTGTTCTGAGCTATAGGAACAAGCTCTCTAGAGGTGCTATGGATATTAGGATTGTAAGGCTAGCTAGCTTTTTTATTGTAGTTTCTTGCTTGGCCTTGCTAGCCTAACTGGTATTTGGGCCTATTTTTCTATAATTGTTCTTGGTAGGGGGCTTGGTAAGGCTATTGATAAGGATGAAACTATTGCCTTTTGAGGTTAACAAGCTCATAATTAGAAACATACTGGAAGGTCTTTTTAATATCTTTTAGATCTTGGGACTGGTCAATAGATGGGATGACAGCCTACTGGGAAGGAGTTGGGATAGGTGGGATAGATTCCAAAGCTAGAATTTCTTCTAGAATAGGATGAAGTTTGGGAAAGATAGCCATTGGGGGCCTTGGGGATATCTTTCCAGCTTGGATGGGACTATTCTCAACCCTAATAGTAAGGTTATATGATGCTGGTAAGTTACTCCCTCCCATAGACTGGATCATGACAAAGAAATCACTATTGAGTGTCCTTAAATAGTACAAGAAAGCATGCTAGCTTGAGGGCTTGACCATTGCCGATATCCTGTTCCAAGTCCTTTGAAAACTAAAATTGAAATCCATCATATACTCATGGGGTGCTCTCTTAATAGTGGTCAAATGTTCAACTAAGAAGAGATGATCAAACCTATCCTCAAATTGATTGGTTAAGGCTTTCAACCCAACTCATCCTAGCTTGTTATGGAATTGACTGCTAGACCTCTAAACCATTGCAAAGCTTTTCCTTTGAGGGATGCTACCAACAACCTTATAGCTACATTGTCCCAAGTTATATTATGAAGGGTACAAAGGGATGCAACATCTCTTATATGCTTAATAGTGGAGGTTTGATCCTCTCCTGTAAAAATAGGTAGTCTTTTAAGGTATGATATAGGTATGTCATTATGTTTCTACAAATTCAAGGGGCTACCTTGATTAAAAGCCATAGAAGGGTGATTTCTAGCCATTGGAGGGTTTAAAGGAACTTGGACTGCTGGTGCTACTTACACATGTGGGCTTATGGTATTACTTGCAGGAATAGGAATGGGATTTGCAGAGTGGTATACACTAGATTGGGCTTCCTTGGTCCTTTTCTTAGATGATGGTAGCTCTTCATAAATAAAAGTATTCTTGCTCTACTTGGTTGGAATCCCACTTATAAGCTTAATAGCTGATCTACATGAAACAAGATTAGAGTCACCAGGTATGATATGAAAATATAGTCATTTCTCATACAAAAAAATAACCCACATAGAATCACTTCAGAAATATGACTCACTGAGTCTCTTGTCCAACTAGGTGTGCCAAAAATTGTAGTCACTAAGGACTGCACCCAAATAAGCTAAGTGTGAACCTAGAAATCCTATGAAACATGGGCTTCTTTCAGGCCATGGGTAACCTATTAGAAAGTAGACCTTTGGGTTGGCAGCTGGCTTCCAGTTTAATCACCTTGAAATCTTGACTAACTTTATGAGAAAAGGGAGAGAGTGCATGAAATTAAATGATTGAAAATAAACTTAAACTAGGTGATCCATGGAATTGATAAAAGATCCACAATTTAAACAAGCTTACAAGGACAACTAAAAATAAATCTTCAACTCACAACTTGACCCCGTTGTATTGAAATTTTGAGAATTGATAAGTTACCTAGGATGCAAGGAGGGAAAAGAATTTCCACAATCCAAAACCCAATTTTGTGCACAAATCAAAACTCCAAGACACAAAAAAAATCCTCTGAATACTTAATCAACTCAATATGCAGATTAAGGATAAAGATATCACAATGATCTTGGCATACAACTCAATAGAAAAACAAAGAAAATCATAGAGACAAGAAGGATCACTTTTGTATTCACTGTAAAGAAGCTAAGTACAATTATGTTTTTTAGAGCTACAACACTCACCTCCAAGTGAGAAAGAATGAAGAGCTAACCTCAATGACCTAAGTGAGAGGTATATAAACAAAACCTAAGAACCTAGATTCATGACCATCAACCTCACCAAAAATGAAAAAATTCTACATTTAGGGCCTATGAAAGATGCCTCTTAAATCCGAATGTCAGATTCCTAAATTTGTAGGGGTAGGTGGGAAGGTGAAACCCTCAAAATATATAATCATTTAACCTATCATATCCCCTTCTATCATTCTTTGAAAAGATATTCTGACAAATGATTTATAGAATATCATTGTCATTATTTACAATAGTAATTGAATGATTTAGATTGATTATTTCCCCTATGCCATGAATACATGTGGATTTAAAATATTTAATTACTTTAAAATGTTAATAAATAGTTCTCAACCCAATCATTAAAAGAAAAGGGGAAAACATATTTAAAAACACACATTTTAAATTAAACTCACATTTTGAATAGCATATGTTTAAGTTTGTGGTTTTAAAGATGTTTAATTAATAAGGATAAATTCTCAACCCAAAAAGGGGAAAACTTATTAATTAAACCTTTGCATAAAATAAACCCACTTTTAATATTCACTAGAAGATGCTAAAAGCATCGAGCACTTCACTGTGGCTTGAAGAGGAAAGTTATGGCTTTTTTTATCTTCAATCAGATTTGGAAACTTGGGGTTTTTAATCTATTGGCAAGTAATGTTTTGGGCACTAGGGATCACTTGAGGGTTTTCATTTATGGAAACACTTATGATTGGAGTGACTGCATCTTGAGAAGATTTCCACTGGAGTCACAGTCATGAAAATGACTAAGTCTAGAATTAGGATAATAGGGTACAATGCTACAGTTTTGGTCAGCGATGAAGATATATAAGGTATTAGGGCTTGTGAAGTTAACTCAAGGTATTTTTGGATGTATACATGCTTTAGTTAAGAGCACATGAGTTTTGGTTATTAGATCTATGAGATACAGTGTTTGGAAGGTATGCGAAGATAGTAAAATAGTATAATAGGGTATATGAACAGTTGTGAAGATCAAGGAGAGTATAGTGGATATGGTAATGTGCTAAGATAGGTGAATAGAGTATATTGCTAAGGCTTTGGTAAAATAAGATCACTAACTCCATAATTATTATTTGCATAATTTATTATTATCTTTTGTATGGTATTTGTGAAGTCGACTTGAAGGCTGATTTTGTATAAGTATAGACTTCTTTTGTGAAAGTGATGTATGGTTGTGTTTTATGATGATAAAGAAAGATTGTGAATCTAAGAGAAGAGATTAGATGTGATATCAGTAAGAGGAAGAGCTATAACTGGAACTATATAAGAAAGATAAGTGCTTGTATTGTTCACATTTTGGAGAATTATTTTGAGATAGTTTTTTATTGTAAGAGCAATGTTCTCACCACCTTTAACCAGGTGTTTTGTATACCCTTGAAAGGGTTTTGTATTCCTCTAACATGGAAATGTACTATGTAACAATCAGCTCGTAACAGGGATATTATATTTTAGTACATATTTTTGGGTACCATCCCCATTGGGGTTTTCCCTTGGCCAAGGTTTCCTCAAGAATAAATCATGGTGTCATGAGTAATGTGTTATGCTTATATGTTCTTTTCATTTATGCATTACTTTGGATTGTTTATAATTATTTAAAGTTGAGATCAAAGTTCTGTAATACTAATTCACCCCCCCCCCCATTATTACCTAATCATAACAATTGGTATTAGAGCTATTGGCCCTTGGAGAGAAAGCCTAACAACTTAAGGTAGATCAGAATGGATTCAGAAGATTTGCAAGAGAACTTTGAAGCTACAATTGAAGATATGGATAAAGTGAAGGCTGAGAATGGTCAATTAAAATATAAATTAAGAAGAACAGAAGGTTTCATTACGAAACTAAGAGAACAACTTGAGATTGCAAAAAGTCAAAGACAAGACCTTATGGAGAAGATCAAAGAAGATTCAGATAGTAATACATCAAACAAAGTGAAGAAGTTGGTGCAAGAAAAAGAACAAATCAATCTTTTGATGATTAAAGAAATTCGGCATGAAAAGGATGAAAGAAACAAAGTTGAAGAGCCACTAAAAGAAGCTAATATATAGATAAGTCAAATGAAGACTGAACTTGACCAATACAAAGATAAATATTAGGAATTGGAAAAATATAATTAGATCATTAAAGGTGAAATCACTTAAGCCAAATTAGAAATTGAGAAGTTGCACATGAGAAATGACAAGATTGATGAACAACGAGCAAGACAAAAGCCTAAAGGAGATATAACTCAAGCTGGATTCAATGAAGTAGAATGTTAAAAAACACAAGAAGAATCAAATGAAGCAAAGACTAAAGAAAGACCTACTCCTTAAAAGAGACCTACTCATGAAGAACCTAGAGAATAGTTCAAACCCTTCAGAGGTAGATGTTACAGATGCAATAAAGTTGGACACATGAAAAGAAATTGCAAAAGTAAAGGTAACTCTAAGCCATTTACCAGTTACTATTTTAATTCCTATGAATATGGACACAAGAAAGAAGATTGTAGAAAACCTGATCAGTCCAGGTATAAGCAAGACTATGTTAGAGAAGAATCAATAGTTAAGATTACATGTCAAAAATGCAATAAATTTCGGCATACAACTGTTGGAAATTGCAATTGAAACAATTGTTGTATTGTCATTGATGTCAAACCTTAACTGGTAAGACTATTGCTACTTAGGAAAGTACTATATCTATTATGAAAAGGGAAAGAAAGGATGGTAACAATAGCACCTAAGGAAAGGTTGAGTTATCTTGATACTGCAAAGTGTACTTAATTATGTTGCACAATGATGAGACAATGTATTGTTTATCTTAGTAAGATTGAAGACTAAACTGGTAGGCTTAACCGAACAAAAATGAAGAAATTATGTTTAAGTCAAGTTGTGATAGAGTCAACTAAGTTAGTGGATGCCGAGCAAAAATCTAGTGTCGACCGAGTATCAGTAAATTGCCGAGGAGGACAGTATATGCTGAGGAAACAGTTTTAGTAGTGACTGAGCATTTTACATGGTGACTAAGTGGATGATCACAGTATTGACCGAGCATTAGCAATTTTATATTTGAAGAGAATTCAGATTTGGAGCCGACATTGTTGAATTCTTGGATTATGTAAAATGTGTTGACTTTATTTATTGATTGTATGGAAGCATTTAATGCTTTGTAAAACATTTTATTGTAAATATTTATGAGATTTGAGACGATTCTAGAAGAGGAGATGAAGAACATGAAGCAGATAGATTCAATGAATTTGACCTAACCCTAAGATCTATGAAGGAGATTAAGCGGCCAAAGAGGGAGATTGTTGAAAATTGCAATTGAAATAATTCTTGTATTGTCACTGATGTCAAACCTTAACTGGTAAGACTATTGCTCCTTAGGAAAGTACTATATCTATTGTGAAAAGGGAAAAAAAGGATGGTAACAATAGCACCTAAGGAAAGGTTGAGTTATCTTGATACTGCAAAGTGTACTTAATTATGTTGCACAATGATGAGACAATGTATTGTTTATCTTAGTAAGATTGAAGACTAAATGATGTAGGAGCAACCTGGGTGTAAGGGCAATCTTGCATCACCCAAAACTATTTCTATTTTTGTATTCAATAAGGGCTATCTTGTGTAGAGTTGCTATTTATGGAAACTTGCTATTTTTAGTAAGTTGGTCTTACGATCTCAGAATGTTTGAATTTTACATGTGGAGGTTCATCTCAGTCATATCAGCCTGCCAGCAAAGTTTCATGGCTAGATCAGGTCTAGTTTTGAAGATATTGAAGATTTTCGATATTGGCAGCAGGGTACAGAAACTTCAAACTCAGTTTTGAAGGCTTTAGAGGCCCCGGATGAGGTTGAAAATTTGGGTGACGGGCACTTTGCATGGGTCAAGCCTGTAGAGAACTTCGTGGCATTTTTGAAATGGGGTTATAATAGTCAATCAGGTCAACTGGTGATGACTTATGGTCTCCGGAAGTCAGGCCACCTGAAATGGCAGAAAATAATTTTCCTTCAAAATTTATGTTCGGGTTTCAAAATTTATTTTGAGCCGACTTTGATGTAATAAATTGAAAAATAAAATAATTCTAAGTTTGGTCGGCCCTTACGGCTAAATTTCTGGAACCTTCTCGGGCGGTGGAAATTGCCTATATAAAGAAGGCCCATAGTGCTGTCTAGGGCAGTTCTGGGTAGTAGATCTGGGTATTGATTCAAGGCTTTGTCCTCCATAATATTGTAAGGGAATGCCCATGTGGCTTTGCATATTGTAATTCTAAAAGTTTGTAATTCCACATTTGTGGAGATAATAAGAAGCCAATTTTCTATTCTTGCATATTATTGTTGTTTTTTCTCTATTTCTAGTATGTGTTTGTGGTATTAAGGGGAGCACCTTTCATCAAGTGGTATCAGAGCAGGAGTTCTGGAGTGTGTAAATAGATCACCGACTGTGAGGCAGTTTGCACTAGGACTGTGGTTAGGGTTTCAGCGTGCATCGTGAAAATGCCTCCATGAAGAGAACGTGGCAGAAGAGCTGGTGCTGAGACACCTGAGGTTAGAGAACTGCAGAGACAAGTGTGAGCATTACAAGAAGAGATTCGCAGAGGAATGAATCTTAATGTTAGAGATTAAAGCGAGGATGAAGCCGAAGAAGAATATCAAGAAGGAGAAGCTGAAGTTGTGAATCAGGAGGAAGAAAGACTTTTTCGGGTGATTTTCAAGATTGGAAAAAGACCTAAGATTGAGGTTCCTACATTTTCTGTAAATCTTAACCCAGAGGAATTGATCAACTAGATCAATGAATGTGAGGAATATTTTGAGTATGAAGATGTTGAGGATCCTAATAGGATCAAATTTGCGAAGGCCAGACTAAAAGGTCATGCGAAAATCTGGTGGCAAGAAATTCAATTGGAGAAAAATAAAAGAGTGAAAGATAAAATCACAAGATGGGATTGGATGGTGGATAAATTGAAGTGACAGTTCATTCCTATTGATTATGAGCTTGACCTACTAAAGAAAATGCAAAGTTTGAAGCAAGTAGGAAGATCTATTTAGGAGTATACAGAGGAGTTCTACCGACTCCTCATCAGAATAAGCCATGCGGAAGCTGATAAGGAGAAAGTTGCCCAATACCTTAATGGGTTAAGGCCAAGTATTCAGGAGGAGTTGAATTTGGTTCGAATGAACAGTATTAAGGAGGCATACTAGTTTGCCCTAAAAGTAGAGGAAAAGCTGAACAAGAAGTTTGAGAGCAGACAAAATGGAAGAGGTCATGGTGGAAGATCTAGTGGACGGTCATATGGTGGCCAAAATGAAGATCCAAAAAAGAAGGATGAGGCCAGTAGCAGCCAGAATTAGAGAGGAAACAATTCCAATCACTTCCAAGATCAGAATAATAGAGATCAAAGAGGAAGAGGAAGAGGACAAGGATTTGGAAGAGGAGGCTTCCATCGAACATGTTTTCACTATGGAGAAGAAGGTCATAGGGCATTTGAATGTCCTTAGCACCAAGGCACAACAAACAGAAGAAATGAAGGCTAGACCAGAGTTGCACATGTAGACGAAGATGCCAGATCATCAAATTCTGAAGATGCTGAAAGAGGAGAAATGCTAATTAACAGAAGAGTCCTGCTGAGTGGTGAGAATGAACCTGAACAAAGGAGGAGCCTATTTCACACTAGATGCAAGTGTGAGGGTAAATGTTGTGATGTGATTATTGATAGTGGAAGCATTGACAATTTGGTGTCAGAAGAGATGGTGACAAAGTTGAAGCTCAACAGACAGAAACACCCACATCCATATCGAATTGCCTAGGTGTAGGATGACCACAAGGTCATGGTTAGTGAACAGTGCCTGGTAAAGTTCAAGATCGGCAGGTACCAAGATGAGGTACTATGTGATATAATATCTATGGATGCATGTCATATGTTGTTGGGTAGACCGTGGTAGTTTGACAGATGTGTTGTACACAATGGTCATGCAAATACCTATTCCCTGACAAAGGATGGAGTGCGACATAAGCTAAAGCCATTGAAGAAGACCGAAGAAAAGGTATATGGTAATGCAAGAATAACTTTTGTTGATGGAAGAAAATTCCTAGATGGTATGAGGCATGAGCATGTGTGTTTTGCTTTAATTCCAAAAGCTAGTAAAGAGAAAGTAGAGGATGTACCTGTAGAGGTTGCAAATTTGTTGAATGAGTTTCAGGATATTGTATCTGATAATGTACCTGATGGATTACCACTGGTAAGGAAGATCAGTCATCAGATGGATTTGATTCCAGGAGCCAGTTTGCCAAATAAGGCAGCACACAGAATGACACTAGCAGAAAGTGAAGAGTTGAATAGACAAGTACATGAGTTATTGTAGAAGGGGTTGATTCGAGAGAGTCTAAGTCCCTGTGTTGTACCAGTGGTATTAGTACCAAAGAAGAATGGAGAATGGAGGATGTGTACAGATTTCAGAGCAATAAACAATATCACAATCAAGTATAGGTTTCCATTCTCATGAATGGATGATATTATGGACTGTTTGAGTGGAGTTGTGTATTTCTCAAAGATAGATCTAAAGAGTGGATATCACTAGATTCAGATCAGAGAAGGAGATGAATGGAAGACTACCTTCAAGACAAAGGAAGGACTATATGAGTGGTTAGTCATACCTTTTGGGCTAACCAATGCACCAAGCACTTTCATGCGGCTCATGAATGAGGTTTTGAAAGAATTTCTGGGTAAGTTTGTCATTATTTACCTAGATGATATTTTGATCTTTAGCAAGACATTGGAGGAACATATGATGCATATTCGTATGGTGTTTGAGAAGTTGAGAGATGAGAAATTGTTGATTAATCTGAAGAAGTGCAGTTTTGTGAAGAAAGAGTTAGTGTATTTGGGATTTGTAGTTTCAGTAGAAAGTCTAAAAATGGACCCAGAGAAGGTACAGGCTATCCTTGAATGGCCTACTCCAAGGAGTGCTATTGAGGTAAGATCTTTTCATGGTTTGGCTAGCTTTTACAGAAATTTTATCAGAAATTTTAGCAGTATTTGTGGACCCTTGACTAAAACAATGAGAGGGGATAGAAAAGAGTTTAAGTGGACTAATGGGGCAGAAAAGAGTTTTCAATTGTTGAAATAAAAAGTTACAGACCAACCTATTTTAGCACTTCTAGATTTTGATAAGGTGTTTCAAGTAGATTGTGATGCTAGTGGTACTGCAATAGGAGTTGTTATGAGTCAAGAAGGTAAACCGGTTGCTTAATTTAGTGAGAAGTTAAATGATGCCAAGAGGAAGTATTCTGTCTATGATCAAGAATTTTACGCTATAGTTTAGGCATTAAAGAAGTGGAGACATTATCTACTTCTTAAGGAGTTTGTTTTGTATACTGACCATCAAGCTTTGCAATATTTGAATAGTCAAGGAAAGTTGAATCAGAGGCATTTGAAATGGGTTGAGTTTTTGCGGAGTTATACATTTATTTTGAAACACAAAAGTGGAAAGTTTAACAGGGTTGTAGATGCTCTTAGCAGAAGGCAACTATTGCTGACAGAGATGCAGATTGAGGTGGTTGGGTTCAAGGAACTCAAGAATTTGTATCCAAAGGATCCTGATTTTGGTGGAGCTTGGAAAGCTTGTAAAGAGCCTGTTACTCTAGATAGGATGAAATGGCTGGATTTCATCATCCAGGATGATATGCTATTCAGAAGGAGTCATTTGTGTATTCCAAGAAGTTCTATGAGGGAGAATCTCATCAAAGAGAAGCATAGTGGAGGATTGGCTGGACATTTTGGTCGTGATAAAACCCTTGGTTTGGTTGGTGAGAATTATTATTGGCCACAATTGCAGCAAGATGTGAAGAAGTTTGTACAGAGTTGCAGAGTGTGTCAGATGGTGAAAGAAGTGAAATAGAATATAGGGTTATATCAGCCATTACCTATACCAGAGAAGCCTTGGAAGGATATCAGTATGGACTTTGTTCTTGGTTTACCGAGAACTCAGTAGGGACATGATTCAATTTTTGTGGTGGTTGACAAATTTTTGAAGATGACGCATTTCATTCCCTGCAAGAAGACTAATGATGCTATTCATGTAGCAAAATTGTTTTTCAGAGAAGTGGTGAGACTACATGGTTTGCCAAAGACCATAGTTTTAGATAGAGACACTAAGTTTGCTGGATATTTCTGGCGTACATTGTGGAAGAAGTTGAAGACAGATTTGAAGTTCAGTTCATCACATCATCCACAGACTGATGGACAGATAGAGGTGGTGAATAGAAGTTTGAGAAATTTGCTGAGATGTTTGGTTGTAGATAATCCAACAGGATGGGATTTGATTTTACCATAGGCAGAATTTGCATACAATAATTCTATCAACAGGAGCACTGGTAAATCACCATTCCAGATTGTATATGAAGTAGTCCAAGAAATGCATTTGAATTGAGAAAGATAGATAAAGGAGAAATAAGTAGTGCTGAAGCTGAGGATTTTGAATAACACTTGAAGAACATCCATGAGGAGGTGAGGAAGCATATTACCAAGATGAATGCATAGTATAAGGCTAAGGAAGATGAGAAAAGGAGGCATAAGGAATTTCAGGTTGGAGATGAAGTCATGGTTCATTTGCAGAAGGAGCGATTTCCAATTGGTACATATAACAAGTTGAAAATGAAGAAGTTTGGGCCATGTAAGATACTGAAGAAGCATGATTCAGGAAATGCATATGAGGTAGAATTACCTACTAAGCTGAATATTTCACCAGTGTTTAACATTTCAAATTTGACAGAGTATCATGAAGGAGATGTTGAAGATGAGGTTGCAGCAGTACAGTGGAGTATTCCAGCAACCAGTTCAGATATCAAAGAAATTGAAGACATACTAGACAGTCGTGTTGGTAGAAGCACAAGGAATAGGACATATGAAGAGTATTTGGTCAAATGGAAAGGATGACCTATTGAAGATTCATCATGGCTGACAAAGGAGGAGGTTAACCATCTTGGTTTTCCTCTGCACACCTGAGTCATGACAGGGTCACTCCTCAAATTACCCTGGGTGTCTGATGCAGGAGCATCCTGGGTGTAAGGGAAATCTTGCATCACCCAAAAATATTTATGTTTTTGTATTCAATAAGGGCTATCTTGTGCAGAGTTTCTATTTATGGAAACTTGCTATTTTTAGTAAGTTGGTCTTACGATCTCAGAATGTTCTAATTTTACATGTGGAGGTTCATCTCAGTCATATCAACCTGCCAGCAAAGTTTCATGGCTAGATCAAGTCTAGTTTTGAAGATATTGAAGATTTTTGATATTGGCGGCAGGGTACAGAAACTTCGAACTCAATTTTGAAGGCTTTAGAGGCCCCAGATGAGGTTGAAAATTTGGGTGACGGGCACTTTGCACAAGTCAAGCCTGTAGAGTGCTTCGTGGCATTTCTGAAATGGGGTTATAATAATCAATCGGGTCAATTGGTGATGACTTATGGTCTCCGAAAGTCGGGCCACCTGAAATGGCAGAAAATAATTTTCCTTCAAAATTTCTGTTCGGGTTTTAAAAGTTATTTTGAGCCGAATTTGATGTAATAAATTGAAAAATAAAATAATTCTAAATTTGGTCGGCCCTTAGGGCTAAATTTCTGGAACCTTCTCGGGCGGTGGAAATTGCCTATATAAAGAAGGTTCGTAGTGCTATCTAGGGTAGTTCTGGGTAGTAGATCTGGGTATTGATTCGAGGCTTTGTCCTACATAATATTGTAAGGGAATGCCCATGTGGCTTTGCATATTGTAATTTTGAAAGTTTGTAATTCCACATTTGTGGAGATAATAAGAAGCCAATTTTCTATTCTTGCATATTATTGTTGTTGTTTCTCTATTTCTGTTATGTGTTTGTGGTATTAAGGGGAGCACCCTTCATCACTAAACTGGTAGGCTTAACTGAGCAAAAATGAAGAAATTATGTTTAAGTCAAGTTATGACAAAGTCGACCGAGTTAGTGGATGCCGAGCAAAAATCTAGTGTCGACTGAGTATCAGTAAATTGCCGAGGATAGTATATGCTGAGAAAATAGTTTTAGTAGTGACTGAGCATTTTACATGGTGACCGAGTGGATGATCATAGTATTGACTGAGCATCAACAATTTTATATTTGAAGAGAATTCAGATTTGGAGCCGACATTGTTGAATTCTTGGATTATGTAAAATGTGTTGACTTTATTTATTGATTGTATGGTAGCATTTAATGCTTTGTAAAACATTTTATTGTAAATCTTTATGAGATTTGAGATGATTCTAGAAGAGGAGATGAAGAACATGAAGTAGGTAGATTCAATAAATTTGACCTAACCCTAAGATCTACAAAGGAGATTAAGCAGCTAAAGATAAGTTAACCTAACAGAGGAAAGTATTAAGGGAACTGAAGCATTAGGCATGTATATGCATTGGTGAAGGAGATGCTAGAAGAATAGTAAAGTTTTATTGACTGTATAAGCAAAAAGGCTGAAGGAAAAAGTGTGGTGATTGCTTGAAGGAAAGTTTCGAGTAGATCAGAAGTGGAGATGGCAAAGTTTCAAAGTTAGTAAACCATCATTTGGTGTACTGAATTGGATCTGATATTTGCAAAGTGAGTTGTATGTTTTCAGATCAATACTACTCCTACTTTCTAACCATTGTAATAGTCAAAATCCTTTTAACAGAGGTTGACCTAACAGTCATATGTTAAATCCTTTGAACAAGGTTGCATTCTAATGGAGTGTATGTAAGTCCTTTGACCAGGCTCACTTTTAACAGGGTGATTGAAACCCTTTAACCAGGTCACACTTGAAAGTGTGTATTGTAACCTTTGATAGGGTTGGCTTTTAATCGAGCTCACTTTAGAAGAGTGAAAATAATAGTATCATGTTACAAAGTGGTTTTTCCCATATTGGGTTTCCATTATAAATCTTGGTGTCAAAACTTGTGTGAATGTTTTGGTTTGAACATTTCTATGTTTTACAAGTTAGATACAACTGGGTAGTGGACTGCTGAGTCATATGTTTCTATTATTGAATCAGTGATGACCGAGGTTGATTTGGTTGCATGATCTGATTTAAAGAAAAAATTTTGAAGTTATTTTTATACATCAGGACCTAAGAACAATTGATTCACCCCCCCTCTTTGTTGTTCTAAATCATATTAACAATTGGTATCAGAGTTGTGTTGCTTATTGGTTTTTACAGAAAGCAAGTGTAAAGGGACTTGAAGCAAATGATCAAGATGTATAAGAAGGAGGTATCAAAGCTAAACAAAGATAACTTCCCTGCATGGCAAAGCTTGATGAAGCTACATCTGGCCAGTATTGGTGATTCTACAAAATACTACATTGAGCATGACTATGTCACACCTATTGCACCCTTGACTGTCGAGGAAATGAGAGCCAAGCAAGAACACAATCAAGCAATGCTAGAAATTGCATCTGCCCTAAGCTATCTAGAATTTGAGGACATTAAGGACTACACAACTACTAAAGATATGTGGGACACTCTTGCAAAGATCTATGGTGTTGATCTATATGTACTGAAAGCTAAAGCTGAGAGTCTTAGAGGTAAGTTTGATGAAATTAGAATGAATGAAGATGAAAACATTGCACAATACTGTGGTAGAATAAAAGAAGTTGTGAATGCTATTAGAGGAGAAAATGGAACTATTGATGATGAAACCATAATTGGAAAAGTGTTAAGAACCTTGTGTCCTATATATGCTATTAAGATCTCATCTATTCAGGAATCTAGATGTAATTCTACAAATGTGCTTACTTTGGAAGGTTTGATTGGCAAGCTGACTACTTTTGAACTATCTAATTATGATAATTTCACTATTGGTAGTATTGGAAATGTTGAATTTGCTTTCAAGTCACAGTTAGTCCTGAACAAGCCTAAGAAGGAAAAAGAAAGATGTATCAGTGAAAGAAAAAGTGAAAGTGAAGATGACAGTGACACTTCTGATGAAGATCTTGAAGATCTAGAAGCTCTTATGGCTAGAAGACTGAGAAGAGGAAAAGGAAAATACAAAGGTCAACTTCCCATTATATGTTTTGGATGTAACAAGGTCAGTCATATAGCTGCTAGATGTCCTGATAGGAAGGATAAAGATGAAGAAAGAAACAGCAAACACAAAGATAGAAGAGATGACAAAAGCTATCGAAGGTACAAAGAATACAAAGAAAAAGGTAAGAAATCCTGTTACATTGCTGAAGAAGAGACTGATACTGATAGTAATGATTTTGAAATTGAGGTAGTCTATGTTGCAATGAAAGATGAATCTGATGAGGATGAGAAAACTACATTGATTTCCTATATGAACAAGAATGACAAATGGATTATTGACAGTGGTTGTTCACATCACATGACTGGTGACAAAAGTAAGTTTGTGACCCTACATCATTATAAAGGTAAAAGTGTAACATTTGGTAATGATGCACCATGTCCTGTTAGAGAAAAAGGATTGATTAAACTAACTGATAAGATCTCTTGTGAAAATGCTTATTGGGTTCAAGGACTGAATTATAATCTGTTAAGTGTTGCTTAGCTCAACAGAACTGGTTACCGAGTGGAATTTCATCACAAGAAAGCTAAGATATTTGATACTACTGGTGAACTGATTGGAAGTGGTGAGCATACTAGAGGTAATTTTTTCTATCTTGACCTATCTAAAGAAATATGTATGTTCTCACAACTTGATGACATTTGGTTATGGCATAAGAGGCTATGTCATGTTAACTTTCACAATTTGGTAGAGATAAGTAAGAAGAAGAAAGTAAGAGGCCTACCTAGATTAAAGAAACCTGAGAATGTAATGTGCAAAGAATGCCAGTTAGGAAAAATGACTAAGTCAATTTTCAAGAGAAAATCTTTTACTTCTGAACACATTTTAGATTTGGTTCATACTGACCTTTGTGGACCTATGGGTGTACAAAGCTACTGTGGAGCTAGATATTTTATCTTGTTTGTTGATGATCATACTAGGATGATGCATGTAATGTTTCTAAAAGAAAAACCTGATGCTTTTCAATTTTTCAAGTGGTATTTGGCTAAGATTGAGAAGGAGATGGGTAGGAACCTGAAATGTCTTAGATCTGACCGTGGTGGAGAATTTACATCAAATGAATTTAATCAATTTTTCAATGATAGAGGAATCAAAAGACAGATGTCTGCACCTAGAATGCCTCCACAAAATGGTATAGTAGAAAGAAGAAACAAATCTATTTTGGACTGTGCTAGGATGTTATTGATTGAAAAGAATGTGGCACAAAAATATTGGAAAGAAGCTATAAGTACAGCTGTTTACACTCTTAACCGGGTAAAGATCAAGAAAGGTACAAATCTGACATCCTATGAATTATGGTATGGGCATGCACCGAGTGTTAAATACTTTAGAATATTTGGAAGCAAGTGTTACATATTGAAAGACAATAGGAATGGAAAGTTTGATGCTAAGAGTGATGAAGACATATTCCTAGGCTACTCCACAAAAAGTAAATCTTATAAGTGTTTGAACTCTAACACTAACAAAATTGTGGAAAGTGTGAATGTAAAAATTGATGAGTATGCAGAAAGAAATGAGGCTGATAACAAAAGAGAACCAGAAGATTATAGATCATTTGTGTACATTGAGGAAATAGAAGAGGTAGGTAATAGACCTACACCTAATGTCGAGTCTTGGGCAAGCAATGCCGAGTGACAGACAGATGATGCCGAGCATCAGGAAAATAGTGCCGAGAGAGAACAAGAACATGCCGAGCTACAAGACAATGCTGCCGAGGATTAGGAAGAGGTTGTCGAGCATTCAGAAGCTAAATTTGACAATCTTGTTAAGGAACCTAATGAAATAGAAGAGAAAAATGTTGAACCTATTTTGGCAAAATATGTAAGAAGACATCACAAGCCTGAGTAGATAATTGGAGACAAAGACACTGGAATTCAGACTAGAAGCAAGACAAAAGATCCAACATGCTTACTATGTGAATTTGAACCTAAGACAACAAAAGAGGCATTAGAAAATGAAGACTAGATACAAGAAATGAATGAAGAGATTGACCAGATTGAGAAGAATGAAACCTGGACTCTGGTACCGAGACCTGCAAATAAGAATGTTATAGGACCAAAGTGGGTATTTTGAAACAAGTTGAATGAAAAAGGTGAAATCACTAGGAACAAAGCTAGACTTGTATGCAAAGGCTACACACAAGAAGAAGGAATTGATTATGGGGAGACACTTTCCCCTATAGCTAGATTGGAAGGAGTAAGAACTCTGCTTGCATATGTGGCTTATAAAGATTTCAAGGTATATCAAATGGATGTCAAGTCTGCATTTTTAAATGGCATACTAGAAGAAGAAGTTTACATAGAATAGCCAGAAGGTTTTATTGATCCAAATAGAAGACATATGGTATGCAAATGGAATAAAGCTTTATATGGATTGAAACAAGCTCCCAGAGCGTCGTATGAGTAGTTGCATAACTATCTGATATAGATTGGATTTTCTAGGACAAATGACACAAGCAATCTATATATGAAAGATGAAGAAGGTAGAGGTATTTTGTTGGCCAAAATTTTTGTTGATGACATTATTTTTGGTGGACAAGATGCATTATGTAAAAGTTTTTCACGTGAATTGCAAACTGAATTTGAGATGAGTATGTTTGGTGAGATCAAATTCTTTGTTGGTTTACAAGTATATCGGATGAAGAAAGTAATTTTCATTACATAGTCTAAGTATGTTAATGAAATACTGAAAACTTTTGGAATGGAAGATGCTAGACCAGTAGGAACTCCTATGGTTATTGGACAAAAGTTATCTAAGAATGATGATGCTGCAGAAGTTAACTAGACTTTGTACAGATCCATGATTGGAAAATTGTAGTATGTTGTACATAGTAGACTTGATATTGCACTAGCTGTTGGGATTGTGGCAAGATTCTCTGCCAATCCTAAGGAAACACACATGATGGTAGTGAAAAGAGTCATGAGATACTTGAAAGGAACTACTGACTATGGGTTATACTACAAGAAGGATGACAAATTTGAACTTAGAGTATATACTAATGCTGATTGGGTAGGAAATGTTGATGATAGAAAGAACACTAGTGGTGGAGCTTTCTTTCTTGGACATAGATTAGTCTCCTAGACAAGCAAGAAACAAAATTGCATTTCCCAATCTACTGCTGAAGCCGAGTGTCTTGCTACTGTAGTAAACTGCTCAAATTTGATATGGATAAAATAGTTATTGATAGGCATGAAAGAATAAATCACTAAACCTATTGTTATTTTCTGTGACAACACAAGTGCTATCAATATTTCTAAAAATCCAGTGATGCACACTAAGACCAAGCACATAGCAATCAAGTATCACTATTTGAGAGAATTGGTACAAGACAAGGAAGTCCGAATGGAATACATGTATACAAAAGAACAATTGGTAGACATATTCACTAAAGCCTTACCTAAAGAAGCCCATGAGTACCTGAGAAGTCAATTAGGGGTCCTTCCCCTAACTGAGGCTGCCTAGTCAAGCTAGGAGCACTACATCAAATATGCTACAATAGAACATTTGACACATTGATGCAGAAGATTGTCACACTTTAGGACTATCCTAGAGTTGTGAAGAAGAAACCAAGATAACAAATCAGTCATGAGCAAGATGACAGAGGGAGAAACATTATGTTGAATAGATATATCTACATTTGTTGGATGTATGTTTTGAGTTGCTGCTTTCACATTTTTGTCAAAGAGGGGGATTGAACTGAAATGATACTATAACATGTCACATTGAAAGAAAGGGAGATTGAACCGAAATGAAAGATTAGGATAGAGGGAGATCCAGATACTTCTAACGGTCACAGAAGTGAGATTTACTGATTCTGAATCAGAATGAAGCTAAGGATATTATAAATTTTCTCTGATGGATAGATAAGTTTTTTTTTTTATTAGTTGGTAATCCATGTGTTATTTAGGTGATATCATATGGTGTTGCCATCAATGCTAAAGAGGGAGATTGTTGGAAATTGCAATTGAAACAATTGTTGTATTTTCACTGATGTCAAACCTTAACTGGTAAGACTGTTGCTCCTTAGGAAAGTACTATATCTATTGTGAAAAGGGAAAGAAAGGATGGTAACAATAGCACCTAAGGAAAGGTTGAGTTATCTTGATACTGCAAAGTGTACTTAATTATGTTGCACAATGATGAGACAATGTATTATTTATCTTAGTAAGATTGAAGACTAAATTGGTAGGCTTAACTGAGCAAAAATGAAGAAATTATGTTTAAGTCAAGTTATGACAGAGTCGACCGAGTTAGTGGATGCCGAGAAAAAATCTAGTGTCGACCGAGTATCAGTAAATTGCCGAGGAGGACAGTATATGCCGAGGAAACAGTTTTAGTAGTGACCAAGCATTTTACATGGTGACCGAGTGGATGATCATAGTATTGACTGAGCATCAGCAATTTTATATTTGAAGAGAATTCAGATTTGGAGCCGACATTGTTGAATTCTTGGATTATGTAAAATGTGTTGACTTTATTTATTGATTGTATGGAAGCATTTAATGCTTTGTAAAATGTTTTATTGTAAATCTTTATGAGATTTGAGATGATTCTAGAAGAGGAGATGAAGAAGATGAAGTGGGTAGATTCAATGAATTTGACCCAACCCTAAGATCTACGAAGGAGATTAAGCGACAAAAGATAAGTTAACCTAACAGAGGAAAGTATTAAGGGAACTGAAGCATTAGGTATGTGTATGCATTGGTGAAGGAGATGTTGGAAGAACAGTAAAGTTTTATTGACTGTATAAGCAAAAAGACTGAAGGAAAAAGTGTGGTGATTGCTTGAAGGAAAGTTCCGAGCAGATCAGAAGTGGAGATGGCAAAGTTTCAAAGTCAGTAAACCAACATTTGTGTACCGAATTGGATCTGATATTTGCAAAGTGAGTTGTATGTTTTCATATCAATACTACTGCTACTTTCTAACCATTGTAATAGTCAAAATCCTTTTAACAGAGGTTGACCTAACAGTCATATGTTAAATCCTTTGAACAAGGTTGCATTCTAATGGAGTGTATGTAAGTCCTTTGACCAGGCTCACTTTTAACAGGGTGATTGAAATCCTTTAACCAGGTCACACTTGATAGTGTGTATTGTAACCTTTGATAGGGTTGGATTTTAACCGAGCTCACTTGAGAAGAGTGAAAATAATAGTAGCATGTTACAAAGTGGTTTTTCCCATATTGGGTTTCCACTATAAATCCTGGTGTCAAAACTTGTGTGAATGTTTTGGTTTAAACATTTCTATGTTTTACAAGTTAGATACAACTGGGTAGTGGACTGTTGAGTCATATGTTTCTATTATTGAATCGGTGATGACCGAGGATGATTTGGTTGCTTGATCTGATTTGAAGAAAAGTTTTTGAAGTTATTTTTATACATCAGGACCTAAGAACAAGTGATTCACCCCCCCCTCTCTGTTGTTCTAAATCCTATTAACAACAACAAGGTATTGTAAGTTGGAGACTAATCAAGAGAGAAGGAGACCACCTACTTGTTACAAATATAACAATCTAGGTCACATTGCAAATTTTTGCAATTATAATGGAGAAGACAATAGAAGAGGACCAAGAAGATCAAGTGAACCAAAAGGACCATCTCCTATGGTTATAAGGAAGAATATTGGTGACATCAGTAAAAGTCTAAATGACTACATGAATAAATTTGAGAGTCATTTCAAGAAATTAGAGGATGAGAAGATATGGCGAGTAAAATTTCTAAACAAAGCATTGGTTGAGGGAGAGCCATTTGATGATACTATGTCTTTGCATGATGAATTCATTGAGGCATTGACCTAGAAGGCCACATGGCCTTATGGTGAGCATTGGATGCAGTGAATAGGAAATATCCAGCCCCTGTACATGTGGAGTAAGCTCATGCTAGCTTAGGTATGATGTGTATAGACACTAAGGAGTCTGTGGATGAGAGCGTAGCACTTGGAGATTCATCTTTTGTGTTCATGATTTTTGTATCGATTGGACACCATGTGAAGTTGAGCTACCCATGTTTAATAGACATACTCAACTTGTGATGGACAAAAGGACTTAAAAAACCTCAAATCTACACCATTTGTTGATCAAATCTTAAGGAGAACATAGTTGAGAAGATTATCAGTCATCTGGTAGAGTGATTACGTGATCACATGAAGAAAAGCACCAAATTCAGGTGTCTTTAAGGTATTAAGACCTAATCTCTTAGAGAAGTCATGGATGCACTAGTACTTTATGATGTTGTAGATAGATGTAGGTATAAGCTCAAGAGGCATCCATTCAAATCCTATGAGGATGATCTGGAAGGAGAGTTTTCACAAACCCCCGTAGGCAAGTTTTATGTAGAAAACATTAGGGCATACATACACTACAAGTATGAAATCATTGGTGAGGTTAACATCTACAATGAAATGGATAGTACGATAGAAGCTAATGGATCCATGGTAGAAGAATTTAAGCACCTATAAGATCAATCAATCCTTAAGTTAACCCTACTCACAAAATGCATGGAAGTTGAATGGTTTAAGATCATTCTTAGCAGAGTTCAAGATCATTTTTTGTGGATTGGTGAACAACCTATGAAAATATGTGTATAGTTGATTCATGAGATCAAAGGCATTGACAATGAAGGAGCCCTACCAATAATAGAAAAGAACCTAAGGAACAAGTAGAAATCCTAACCCATTCAAAGTCGGATAAGAGGGAAATGATAGTCAATGAAATTTATTTGTAGGATGTCAGATTGGTAGCAATGTTGCTAGGCTACAAGTTGTTTTATAGCAGAAGACCTAATTTTGTATCTGCTGGGGTCATCATGATGGAATAAAAAATGGTGAAAGAAAACAAGAAGTATAATATCTGTGAAATCCTAGCACAATAGTTTATTGATAATGTGAAGGCTATAGAGAAGAAAAAATCTAAGGCATTTAAGTTTGGATCATTTATAATCCATATGTATATCCATATCATTCACAAGTTTCTTGGCATGCACCCTAGGGCATGGAAGGACAATATAACCATAGGAATTTAGATTTTAGAGTACTACAAAAGATAGGATACAAATTGTGTTGATTGTGAACTATTTTCCATGACTAAGATATTACAAAGGCAGATGAAAGAGAGGTACAAGATACCAAAGAATTTAGTGGGAAAATATGAGGACACTATCTATTTCATGGTTGAAACTGATTGTGTCTACTTTGAGGTAGTTGAGCCAAGAATGAAGTGGTACTATCCTATGGGATATGAGGTACAAGTGCTAAAATCCTAACTATGTAAGTGGAGTATGTACTGACAACGAAAAAAGACCCTACCCAAGAAAGATGGGGAACATATAGGGAGAAGTATGAAAAAGTTAGAGAGGAGGAAGAAAAGGTAACAAGGAAAAGGAAAGTCAACAAGATTGTTGAAGATATCATTGTGAAGGTGGGAATCACAAAAAGGAAGTTGATAGATATGAAAAATAAGATGGAGGCATCTTCTAGCATTGCCACCGATGCACCCATTCCTTTGGAGATATAAAAGATAGTTTCCCCTATTGTTAATATTGTTGATTTTTCAGCCACTCAAGAGGAAGAAACACAAGATGTTGTGCATGTAGTTATTCCCAGAAGATCCACAAGGATTGGTAGGTAGGACAGTCCCAAGGAAAAAGAGATAGAGGTGAAGAGGAATAAGAAGGAAAAAAAGGTAGTTGAGAAAGAGGGAGAGAAAACAACTCAAAAGGATCCACAAACCTTGTGGAAACTAGACCTTAAATCACTGTAGAATAGAGTAATTAAAGATGGAAATCTAATAACAGTGAATAGATACTATGAGAGATATGACTCTGAAGACCAAGTAGTCATTGAAGATACTATCATTGAGTATCTGCTATCTTTTACGAAGAATTTGTTGGAGATTAAAGGAAGCATTCCCAAAGACCTATACAGTAAATTGGAAATTAAGAAGTAAGGAACACAACAATTGAAGATATGTTACCAATTGTATCTCTATAGGAAAGAGAGAGAATCATAAATGCACTAAAATCCCTAATGAAGACAAAGGCCAAAATAGCCAAAATTATGGCTAGGAAATATGATGAGGTGATTTGAGGACACCCAAAAGGAATTAGACCAATTTCTAATGTATGATATGCTGAAGAAGGTGTCACCTCCCAAGGCTTCTAAGCCTATATCTTTGGGTCTAGGAGAAAGTTCCAAGGTAGTGAATGAAAGTGTTCAAGATAGCATGCAACTAGATTTCTTTACCATTGGTCTGCCTGTGACCTTTGAAAATTCGCAGGATGTTAATGATCCATTTTTGGATAATGTGGATAGTGTGATGGAGGTTGGAGATCAAGAGAAGATAGAGGAAGAGAAGTCATAAGAGAAACAAGAAGAAAAAGTACAGAAGAAAGTAATTCAGCTAAAGGAAAAGAAGGTAGAATATATCAAATCACAAAATGTTGTCGAGGTTAGTTTGGACACCTCCTTATTGTTGGAAAGTATGGCCAAACACATAAGTTCTAATGTGGAAAACATGGATGAGGATGAGCTAATGATGCTATCATTGATCAAGATTAAATTGGGAAAATACTAAAATCTAATTTTTCAAAATTTCATATGTTTTAGTAAATTGCAATTTTGAGGGTCTTCGGTGCATTTTGTTGGCAATTTGGCTGAAGTGAGTACATAGATGTTGTCAATATGGAAACATATGATCCACATTAAGAGCACATAGGTCAGGGAGCAAGTATGGTAGATCGCAATGCAAATTTGTCTAAGTCTGAGATAGTGTTTTCACAGTGTACCAAGATACAGTTTTGGTTTACGACATTGACTGGAGCAAGTTCAATGCTTGCACACTTGAACATAGATGCTATGATGGCTACTGATGACACATCTTAGAGTGAAAGTTAGTACAACATGTACAAAATTAGTTATGATAGTTTTACCAAAGATAGTGTGAAGCTGACAGGACAGAATATGAAGGCAGAATTGGTAAAGAGTTAACGGATTATTTTGTTTATCAAAATAATGACTTAACAATATAAAGGGAGGAAATCCTAGATTTTAACCCTTAGATAAAGATATATGGAAGCTGACCATGTAAATTTATTAGCCTTAATAACTTGTATATATGCAATTGTAATTGTAAAGAAAAGTAGCGATGAAAAAGTGATGTAATGAATGTAATTGTAAAGAAAATGTAATAGTGATGATGCAAAGATAAGAGAAGAAAAGGAATATTGATACAAGACAAATAAGGTTATGTACCTTGACCTACATTGTATATTACTTGTTTGGGCAGTGGGCTAATCTTGTAATCAAATTTTTGTATCTACAACTCCTAATAGGGTTGAAGCTTCTAACAAGGCCTATAGTCCCCTAACCAGGACTGATACACTATACATATGTAATAGAATCCTAATAGGGTCAACATCCTTAATAGGATACTTTTGATTAGTGGATCTTTGTGGGTACCATCCCCATCGGGGTTTTCCCTTGGCCAGGGTTTCCTTGAGAACATATCATGTGTTATGAGTTCCTTATTGTTATGCATATTGTTTAGTTTCTTATGTTATGCATGTATAAAGATAATTTGTTATATCCATAATTGGGCAAAAGATAAAGTTTGTGGAATACTGATTCACCCCCCCCTCTCAGTATTCCCTATTTCTAACAATTGGTATCAAAGCATAGTTACTCGGAGAAGAATATTTCAAGGAAAGCCTAGTAGCTTGAGTAAGATCTCTATGGATATGGATCAACTATAGAAGAATCTTGATGAAGCTCTTGAGTAGATTGATATGCTTACTGATGAAAGAAACAATCTGAAAAGGAAATATGATGATGCAAAGAACCTTATTGAGAAATTGAGAAACAAGTTAGAAGATCTAAGATCTGAAATTCTTATTGAAGATTGTGATAACAACTTGGAAAAAGAAAATGAGATCCTTAAGCATGAATTGAAGATAGTGAATTTGAAGCTTAGTTTGAAAGATGGAAATAGCAAAAATGAAGTAAATCTAAAATCTAAGAATGAAAGTCTAAAGACTGAAAATGAAGAACTGAAATATAAACTTGAAAAAGTGACATCCGGATTTGAGAAAGTAAATGTGTAGTATACATAACTTGAGAAGTACAATAAGATTGTGAAAGGTGAACTAACTCAATCCAAACAACAACTTGAAAGGCTATATTCAAATAGTGAGAAGATCGATGAACAACTTGAAAGGCTATATTCAGAACAAATGATGAAAGCAAGAAACCAGATCTGAAGACATCTGAAAGCATAGATGAGAAGAAGCCTGATGAGATCAACAAATCTGAAGATGCACCTAAAGAAGAAGAATCATTGAAGCAAGAGGAATCACCCAAAGGTATGCAGAGAGAATTCAAAGGTAGATGTTTTGCTTGTAATGCTATTGGTCATATGAAAAGAGATTGCATAGGTAAATAGTTTAAACCTCTAAATGGTTATTGTTACAATTGTCATGGTTTTGGACATAGAGCTATTGAATGTAGAAGACCTAAAGTTATTGAGAATAATTATGGTAATAGAATGTTTAGGAATACTAACAATGTAGATAATAGACCTACTGAAGACATGAACAAAAGAAATGAAGTAGTGTGTTATAGATGCAACAAATTTGGACACATTGCTAGAAATTGCAGGTCACAGATTAATTAGCAAGGACAGAGATATGGGAACAATGGAATTGTTTGTCAAATATGCAATAGGATTGGACATACAACAAGGTTTTGCAGAATGAACAATGGAACTTATCATCTGAACCCTAACCCTAGAAACAATGCAAAAAGAAATGAAAGTACAGGAAATAGTCAGAAAGATTGCTACAGTAATGAAGATGAAGTAAATTTTGTTAAAGGAATAGATCAAGAAGGCATAATCAACATGGAAGGTAATCAGATAGGTGAAGTATTAAGTGGTAAGAATGAATCCTTACCTGATCTATCTTTAAGCACTTAAGTTATGTAAATTGTAGTAGTTTAGGAACTTAGAATTAGTATAGAAGTAGATTTATAATGCATTAAGTCTTGTGTAGTTAATGTAAGGTAGTTTATGATGTACTAATGCTATGGTTAAGAGTGCAAAAGAAAATGTTATGTTTTGTGAGATCACAAGAAGTTTTAAGTTTTGCAGGATAGCAGAAATAACTTTTTGGAAAGAAGCGGCAAAATAATTGAATGCAATGTCAGAATTAAGTGAGATTCAAGTGATAAAAGGTTATGATCGATGTTATTTGTCTATAAAAGTGAATTGAAGTGTTTGGAAAAGAAGAAAGCAGAGATTGGAAGTGTTTTGCAGAGATTTTGTGAAGGATTGAAGCATCAAATCTTCACAAACCCTAGAATCATGAATTTGAGAGAAGATGACATGGCAGCTAGCATGGTTCACATTGCCTATTTGATGTGTGTAGACAAAGTTTGTGTTGATATGTGTGAGATTTTGAGAATTTAATTGTTTGAGAATTTGGAGAAGATTAAGAAGTCTAAATATGCACAATTTAGATTCTCATCTTTGATTACATATATGTTTTTCCACCTTTTGAGAAGATTTCCTTACACAATTGGAAATAATTGGAATGATGGACAGTCTACGATGGAAAGAATAAACAAAGTTTATAGAATTCATGTTATTGATCAAGTTAATGAGAGTGTTGTGTTAGTTTTGAAGACATTTCAGAGATTGGTATCTAGCAGATCAAGGATTCCACAGTCACTTGTGGAGAAATATAAGAATGATATTTGTTTCATGGTTGACACTAACTTTACTTACATTGAAGTAGGAGAACCCAGAGTTGAATTCATAGACCCTCTTGGCTATGAGATTTTCAAGATTGAAATAGAAGAGTATGTTGGAAGATTACTAAGAAGTAAATTGGACACCCAATGTAGCAGGTTTGGAACTTATGAAGACAACTTTAATTTTGTTAAAGCTAAAATTGAAGAGAAACAGTCTAAGAAAAGAGTTGACAGTACCATAAAGAGAATATTGAAAGACACGGGGATGACAAAAAGAGAATTTTTGATAGCTAAATAGATAGCAACAACATTGAGAGATGTTGGATAGGGAGAAGTCTTGTGTACCACCTTTATCCAGTGCAGTACAGAAAGAGCCTACACCAATTATAGTGAAAGTAGAAGAACCAGAAAAGAAACAAGTAACACCGAGCAAGAGAAAGAAAGAAATTGCTATTGGACCAGGAAAGAGACAGAAGACTATAGTTCAACTAGTACCAAGAAAGGTTGTAGAAGTTAAAGATGATGACTCTACTGTGAAGAAGAAAGCATGGAAACCTAAAGTTGAGAGAGTGAATGAAGAAATCATACAAGATGGAGACTTTACTAAGATGAATAAGTACTATGATCTTTATAACTATTCTGAAAGATTGAATCTTAAAAATTCTATTGTTAAGTACATGATTATGGCTAATGAGAAGTTTGATACAATTCAAGGTCAGATACCTGATGATTTGTACAATAAACTTATTAATAGAAAACAAAGAGCATCTGAGGAAGACAAAACTATAAGAGAGAATCTTGTGAGAAAGCTTTGTGAAGTGAAAGATGATGATCATTTGAAGCAGATTTTGAAGCCACTTGACACTCTTTTGAGGACTAAGAGGAGAACCATTCAGATCATGGAAGGACAGTATGAGCAAGTGAGAACAGAAACAGAGCAAGCAATAATTAAAGTAATGGCAAAAATTGTTGGAGAAACTTCAGTTGTAGTAGGACATGTAGTTGATGCTGAACCAGAGGATATTCCCTCTCCTTCAGTTGTTAACATTGAAGATGATACAATGGACATTGAAGGCACTAAGGTGACCTTGGACACAAAAGATAATGTATTTAAGAATTTAGATAACATTGTTGACAATTTGGCTCTTGACGAATCGGATAGGACTGAAGAAGTAGTGCAGACTGAATTGGTGAGTGATGAACCTAAAGAGACATAAATTCATGCACCCACTCATGAGGCAAATAAGAAAGAAATTGGAACTTTGTTTGAAGAATTAGGTAAATAATTTGATGATGATGATCAGCTAGAGCTGATTAGTTCTTTGAATAAGATTATTGGAAAGAATAAGAAAGTAAAGAATCTAGAAGGAAGTCTAAAGGAATTGATAGAGAAGTTGCAAAGTATTGTAACTACACATATTTCAGAAGTAGATCCTTTGGAGAGAGCCAAAAAGGTACTAAGTACTTTTGATGATGAATTTACCAACTTATCAGACATTGCTAAAGTAAGAGCTCAAGCAGCTTATGAAGCTAAAATGCTTTTAAGCATAAGTTAGAATATTAGAAATGATATTATTAGTCTTGATGGTTGTATCAAGAACTTGAGGAAACATTTGGAGACTGGAAAAGCCTTGTACATATAGTGTACAAAACCTAAGATTTTGACAATAGAAGAGGAGCAGAAAATCAAGGTGAAGGAAGCTGAGATTCAGAATGAATCTAATCTTCTTTCTGGACCCAATGTAAAAGTAAGTGATGTTGAGAAGAAAGTTAGGAAGTGTTATGATGAAATAAGATCATTGCAAGATGAAAAGAACAGGAAATTGAGAAAGTTAGAACTTTTGAGAGAGCATACATCTATAAAGTTGAGCATTATTGAGGAATAGTTAGAAGAATGTCTTACTGCTAAGACATCATTTCAAAAATTTAATTTTGAGAACCTTCAAGCTTGTCAGATAGTAGCTTATGGATTAAGCACACTTCTGAATGTGACACATTCTATCAGAAAGTCATGGGAGAAAGAGTTTGAAGACATGAAAGTAAATTTTGTAGATTGTGTTGCAAGCCTACCGGCTTTGCAGTAAGTAAATGGAGGTATAATCTTTTTTGGGTTACAATTTTGTAATCCTCCCTACTTTATTTTGTCATTGTTGTCAAAGCGGGAGTGATTATAGTAAAGTAGAAAATTGTTATGTATATGAGGATTGATACTCTTAGGGGGAGTATTGTATGAATTTTTGTATCAGAAAGTATATTTTGAGGAGTTATAAGGATAGTATACATATTCTATACTATGGCCAAAATTTTGTTATAAATTTTTGAGATTTTGACTTGTACACTTAGCCAATTTTCTCATATGTTGCCACCAATGACAAAGGGGGAGATTGTTGGCAATTTGGCTGAAGTGAGTACATAGATGTTGTCATTATGGAAACATATGATCCACATTAAGAACACAAAGGTCAGAGATCAAGTATGGCAGATCATAATGCAAATTTCTCTAAGTGTGAGATAGTGTTTTCACAGTGTACCAGGATACAGTTTTGGTTTGCAACATTGACTGGAGCAAGTTCGGTGCTTGCACACTTGAACATAGATGCTATGATGGCTACTAATGACCCATATTAGAGCACAAGTTAGTATGGCATTTACAGAATTAGTTATGACAGTTTTACCGAAGACAGTGTGAAGCCGACAGGACAGAATATGAAGGCAGAATTGGTAAAGAGTTAAGGGATTATTTTGTTTATCAAAATAATGACTTAACAATATAAAGGGATGACATCCTAGATGTTAACCCTTAGATAAAGATATATGGAAGCCAACCATGTAAAGTTATTAGCCTTAATAACTTGTATATATGCAATTGTAATTATAAAGAAAAGTAGCAATGAAAAAGTGATGTAATGAATGTAATTGTAAAGCGAATGTAATAGTGATGATGTGAAGATAAGAATAGAAAAGGAATATTGATACAAGAAGAATAAGGTTATGTACCTTGACCTACATTGTATATTACTTGTTTGGGCAGTGGGCTCATCTTGTAATCAAATTTTTGTATCTACAACTTCTAACAAGGTTGAGGCTTCTAACAAGGCCTATAGTCCCTTAACCAAGACTGATACACTATACATATGTAATAGACTCCTAATAGGGTCAACATCCTTAACAAGATACTTTTGATTAGTGGATCTTTTTGGGTACCATCCCCACTGGGGTTTCCCTTGGCCAGGGTTTCCTCGAGAACATATCATGTGTTATGAGTTCTTTATTGTTATGCATACTGTTTAGTTTCTTATGTTATACATGTATAAAGATAATTTTTTATATCCATAATTGGGCAAAAGATAAAGTTTGTAGAATAATGATTCACCCCCCCTCTCAGTATTCCCTATTTCTAACACATTTCTGGGTAAAAATGGTGCCTAGAAATGGGGATGAAACATTGCCATTTTCAAAATTTGGTTCAAGATTCTTTGAATACCTTCCCAATGCATCAAACGGTTCATAATTCAGAGCTAGGATGCAAAAGTTATGCCTTCTCCAATTGGACCTAAATTTTATATGTAGTTTTTTGATAAATTTTGATAGTTTTAATAGCTTAATTGTAACAAACATTATGATGACTCTTCATTTCAATTCTAAGGGATTTGTGTGACCCTTGGGATCCTCCGACTTGTATAAACTCCAATTTTGAATAGAATGGAGATAGTTTTTGGTTTGCAATCTTGTTGTTCTCAATTTTTGTGTTGAATTATACAATACTGGAGGTATCACACCAGGTATTGTAATCTGGTTTTCATAAATCAGATCAATCATATATGGATTTTTCTAAAGCTAAGGAAAGATCAGTTTAGAAAGGTGAAAAAAGAGTTAAGGTAATGGTTAGAGCTGTAGAAATAATGAACAAGCTACTCCCCTCACCGGTTATCTTCAAAGAAAAGGATGAAGCTAAGAACCTTGGTACAGTATTGGATAGCTTTGATAATCATTTTGATTCATTTCTAAAAATTGCAAAAGAAAAGGCTGAGAAGACCTTTTTGGAAAAGAAGCTGAGAGAAGTTTGTAAGTCCATTTCATGGGACTTAAACATTCTCAAGGCTACTACTCTTAAGGACAAGAGTTGTGTAGCAAAAGGTAGGAAAATATATAGCTACTATATAAGTCCTTACAGGCACATAAAGAACACTGAGGAGATCATAGCCAACGACAAGGCTACCCTTGACTGTCTTATGCATAATTGTGAATCATCTTCAAAAACTATGGGAGAAATGAATAAAGAGACATCCAAGCTATTGGATAAGATAGGGGTACTGGAAATGGAGAAAGGGAGAGTTATTGATATATTTGGCTTATTGAGAATCCTACTGACCCATAAGCTTACAATGCTTGAATCACATCATTTGGAGATGAAAAAGGTTGAAGGCTCAATGAATATGTCTACACTTATAGAGCTTAAGGCAGTGAAGATAGCATCATATGCATTGAATGGATTAATAAATGATAGTGAGCTTCTAATAATTCCATGGGCTAAGGAAGTAAAGACATTGGAAAACTCTTTCCAAGATGTCTTAAATCTGGTAAGTAAGCACTAAATCCTTTGTGCTTAAGTTTTGTAATTTTGAATGAACCTTTTCCATTGATTTCAAAGGGAGAGGAAGAGAAAGAAATATGAGAGAGTAAAATTTAGAGAAGAAAATAGTAAAGAAAAGAAAAATGTAGAAAAGAGAAAAAGAAAAGAAGAGAGTTGTATTGTGACACTTAGTCATTTTTCTAAGTGTTTCCATCAATGCCAAAGGGAGAGATTGTTGGAAAGTGATGTTTTGGAAACTAGGGATCACTTGAGGGTTGTCATTTATGGAAACACTTAAGATTGGAGTGATTGCATCTTGAGAAGATTATCACTGGAGTCACAATCATGAAAATGACTAAGTTCAGAATAAGGATAACAGGGTACAATGTTACAATTTTTGTTAGTAATGAAGATATATAAGGTATTAGGGCTTGCAAATCTAAATCAAGGTATTTTGGGATGTATACATGCTTCAATGAAGAGTGCATAAGTTTTGGTTATTAGATCTATGAGATATAGTGTTCGGAAGCTATGCATAGATAGTAAAATAGTAGAATAGGGTATATGAATAGTTGCAAAGATCAAGGAGAGTATAGTGGATATGGTAACATGATAAGATAGGTGAATAGATTATATTTCCAACTCTTTGGTAATATAAGATCACTGACTCCATAATTATCCTTTTCATAAGTTATTATTATGTTTTGTATGACATTTGTGAAGCTGACTTGAAGTCTGATTTTGTATAAGTATAGAGTGCTTTTGTGAAAGCGATGTATGGTTGTGTTTTATGATGATAAAGAGAGATTGTGAATCTAAGATTAGAGATCAGATGTGAGATCAGTAAGAGGAAAATTTATAATTGGAACTATCTAAGCAAGATAAGTGATTGTATTGTTCACATTTTGGAGAATTCTTTTGAGACAGTTTTTGATTGTAAGAGTAGTGTGCTCACCACCTTTAACCAGGTGTTTTGTATACCCCTAATAGGGTTTTGTATTCCTCTAATAAAGAAATGTACTATGTAACAATCAACTCCTAATAGGACTAGATCTCCTAAGAGGAATATTATATTTTAGTGCATATTTGTGGGTACCATCCCCATCGGGGGTTTCCCTTGGCTTGGGTTTCCTCAAGAAAAAATCATCATGTCATGAGTAATGTGTTATGCTTATATGTTCTTTTAATTTCTACATTACTTTGGATTGTTTATAATTTTTTAAAGTAGAGATCAAAGTTCTGTAATACTAATTCACCCCCCCTCTCATTATTACCTAATCCTAACATGATCTTCATCATACGAAAGCTTGGATTGAGGTGGGCATCTTGTGTTTGGTTATTTTATTTCTATCATTATCTCTATGCATTCTTACTTGTTGTAGATCTGAATGTCATTATATTTTACTGGTTTTACATGTTAGCCCGTGAGCGAGGGCATTGCGCTTTACATTTGAATTCACCACTTGAAATGTTGAATAAACCATGAGCTTCTAAAGCATCAATGGATTGTATATTGTATTTACCTTTTTATTGTTATTTATTCTATTGTAAGCCCATGGAAAGGCTAGGGAATCATTGTTTACATTCCATACATTTTGCTGCTACTACTTTGAGTACGCTTGCCATTTTTTGGAGCCCATAAGAAAGCTAGGGCATTATTTATTTGACTGGTTTTGATTTGCTAATGTAATATAATGCATTAGCTATTGGCCCTTGCTCCTTTTAATTTTCTATTGTAACACATTGCACCATATCTCATTCATTCATGGATCATTTTATTGCTACTACCTTTAACTAGCTTTACTTGTTTATGGGTCCGAGAGCTTAGCATAGCATCTTATTTATTGGTGCCTATGTGCTCACTATTTTTTACATTGGTGCATGGAACCTATGAGTCTTCTTTTGCATCATTTAATTGCTTTCATTGGTGCTTTTGATGGTGTTAAGATGCTCACTTCTATTGATGTAGCACGTGCCCTTTCTATGGAACTGTGTACATGTTCATGCTTTGAATACACTATTGGTTACATGTTGTGCCATGCTTATTTATACTAAGATGTTGACTATTTGGAAACCCTTTGAGGGCCCATAAAAGATCTAGGGCAACAATGTTTCTTGTTTACATTCTCTCTATTTTAGAATCATGCCATATTATGCTCATTTTTTTAGTGTGAACAAGCTAGGGTGTCAATGTTCACTATTTTGATTTTAACATGTATGTGCATCAAGTTTGTTTATGGCATTCATGATGCATGCTTTATTACTATGTATGCTCATGATGTAATTGTATTCACTATTCTTCATGTTAATGCCAATCCACTAAAATATGGAAAGATGCTCACTGCTTGACTCTTATGCTATTTTTCTTTTGGATGTCTACTACTTGAGGACCCGAGAGCTTGATCTCTCTGTTATCATTATGTTGGAATCATTGCATTGATGTTGCTATAATGGCATGCACTTGTTGATTCTCATTCACTATTACAATGGGGCCAAGAACTATAAAATTGCATCATTGTTTATTTATTTTGTTGAACCTTGCCCACTATTTTGAATTCATGCTATTGTGCCCTTGTGCTATATCTCTATTCATACATTTTCTCAGTTTAGATTATTTGATGACACCATAAAATTTGATGTAGCCCCCTTATATGATCATGTGCTGTCCATTTTTAAGTATAGCTCTTCTTAATGCATTAGCACTTCATCATGATGATCAAAATGTCATTGGCTCGAGGAAAATGAAATTTGGAGATAGCTTAATTACTTCATTAGATTTGTACCTTGTTGATATGTTATTTCCACTAGCATCATGTAGTCACTCTATCTTTTGTTGCTTCTTTCTTTAGATCAAAATGCTGATTTAATACACTTCATGCCATAAAATGTGATATGATTAAATGCAGATTTGTGTACCTCTTCCATTCTAATTTGATTTGGTGATGCAAGCCTCTTCTATTGTTGGATGATCACACTCATTCTGCTGATGGGGATGGTCGATGGCTATCATGGGTGCATCATGATGTCACAACAACACTAGATGAAACAACAACATTTGGTGTTGTTGTTGCATTGTTGATGATGCAGACACCATAGTGGTTCATCAGGTGTTTATGTAGCCATTACCTCCCTTTCCTATGTTGATCTATGTTATGTGTTTCCATGTTTTCTACTTCTTTATTCCACCTTTATGATCTCTAAATGCTTTATTGATATTGCTTCATCTAGTTTCTTCTCTCACTACTTCTAGCTCGGTGAGAGTGATCATGGGTGCTCTTGGCATGTGATGTGGTTTATGTCAAGGAAATTTGAAGGTTTTCCTGAAAGAGCCCACATCATAGGGCAACATCATTCATTTGGATTCCAAAACCTTATAATTGTTGTTGTACAAACAATCTCTGTACTTCTAGGATGGTCTTCTAGAAAGACAATCCTATCAGTACTTAGATTATCTGAATGAGGTAAACAAAAGTGAATCAAATTCTTATGTATCTACACATGGAACAAACAAGTTAGTAAAACATGGTATCTTCTTCTTACTGTAGTATCTTCGTGAGTGCACATGCCCTATAGCATAGCCCTTTTTAGAAGTGTATGGTTGATTATATATATGCATGATTGTAGATGAGGGTAAGTATTAGGATATCATGCATTTCTTATATCCATTGGATCTAACCCCATTTCTCTTCCTCTTCTCTGCAGGTTCTAGATCATAGGAGCACACTGAACTAAAACTGGATCAACACTTCATTATTCTAGGAAATGTTTGGTACCCTTGATCTTCTTTATGTATGTCTTTACTCATTTATACCTTCTTGAAAGTTGGCTATGCTGGCGGTTTGTGTGAGCCCAAATGATCTTATTTTTTAGTTCTTTCCTTTATACAACACATATAGATATTTAGCATGTATACATGCAATATTTAGATGCATAAATTTCCTTTTCCCTTTAATAATGTAAATTAGGGTACGGTATCTTCATCTAGTAATTAGGTCTCCAATAAAAAATGAGTAAGAAATATGATAATAATATACCTAGATGACATTTTTATATTCAATAAGACTAGAGAAGAACATTTGTTGCACATTAAATAGGTATTGCAGAGATTGAAAGAAGAAAAGTTGTTGATTAATTTGGGATTTGTGATTTCTGTTGATGGTTTGAAAATGGATCCTAAGAAGGTTGAAGCTATTTTGAATTGGCCTACACTTGAAAATGCTAATGAGGAAAGATCATTTCATGGTTTAGAAAGATTTTAGTGAAAGTTCATTAGAAATTTTAGTTTAATTTGTAATGCTATGACTGAGACTATGAGAGGAGATAGAAGAGAATTCAAGTGGATACATGGAGCTGATAAAAGTTTTGAGACTTTGAACAAAAAAGTTTCTGAACTGCTTGTGTTAGCTTTACCTGATTTTAATAAGGTATTTTAAGTTGAGTGTGATGGAAGTGTTAGTGCAATAGGAGATTTTTTGATTCAAGAAGGTAAACCTATTTCTTTCTTTAGTGGTAAGTTGAATGATGCAAAAAGGAAATATTCTATGTATGATCGAGAGTTCTATGCTATTGTTCAAGCCCTAAACAAATGGAGACACTATTTTGTTGGAAATTTGGCTGAAGTGAGTACATAGATGTTGTCATTATGGCAACATATGATCCTCATGAAGATCACACAAGTCAGAGAGCAAGTATAGCAGAGCGCATCACAAATTTGTCTAAGTGTGAGACAATGTTTTCACAGTGTACCAAGACATAGTTTTTGTTTGCGACGTTGACTAGAGTGAGTTCAATGCTTGCACACTTGAACATAGACTCTATGATGGCTAATTATGACCCATCTCAAAGTGCAAGAGTGACCCCACAATAGTGGGTTACACTTTTTTAGACATGCTGATTTTTGCTGAAATGACTCATTTTTAATAAAATGTGATTATTTAAGCCTTGAGAGGTTCAATTTGAATGAATTAATTAGAAATGGTTAGCTCAAAGCCTCTTAGATAAAAAAATCATTGATATAACATATATACTCCTCATTCATACATACAATGGAGTCTCCTTCGCACCTATTAAAATACTGATAAAAAATCACTTCAACTTTATCTTTTGGTAGATCAACTGAATCCATTCAAAAAACCTATCTATGTAGTAAGGTACTACTAAGAAAACTCTTTCCAATTATTATAATGTTAATATATATTAAGTTTATTATGACTTTGTATTTTTAGTTTTACTAAACATAGATATTTCACCGTATCTCCACCTCTATGTTCGATGCTTATGGAAAAATAGTAAATGAGAGAAAAAAAATTATAAAAAATTTCTATGCCATAGGTATTGAAGTTATCTTTCTATCAAAAAAAATAAAAATAAAATTGGACAAATACACAAAAAGTTATAAGCTATGTAGTCAATGCATGTCAAAATTACGGCTTAGTCAACTTCAAAAGTTAATAAAATATGAAATAATCATGATAATGTCATAAAACCAATTGCATTCCCTCCATATGGATGTTAGAAAACTAAATTTGAAAGAATCACTTTGATATATATTTTAGAAAAAAAGTTATGCTCTACGAGAACAATGTAACTCTTTGAAAATAACATTTTTAGCAGCATACAAATTTTTGTGGGAGAAAGAAAAAACCAATCAAATAAATTCAAAAATAAAAATAAAAAATATATTTAGAATGTAGATAGAAAATCCTAAAAGACTCTAATTTACTTCATCTTCTGATTCTTAATGGTTTAACGACAATATGCATTCGAATCTAAAAGTTTTATTCAAAATTTAGAGTATAGTGTCCGTTCAGGCAAAAAAGTGTAACCCACTATTGGGGGTTCACCCGCAAGTTAGTACAGCATGTACGAAATTAGTTATGAAAGTTTTACCAAACACAGAGTGAATCCAATAGGACAGAATATGAAGGTAGAATTGGTAAAGAGTTAAGGGATTATTTTTTTTATCAAAATAATGACTTAACAATATAAAGGGATGATATCCTAGATGTTAACTCTTAGATAATGATATATGGAAGCCGACCATGTAAAGTTATTAGCCTTAATAACTTGTATATATATGCAATTGTAATTGTAGAGAAAGTGATAGGAAGCGAACAAAAAGTAATGTAATAAATGTAATTATGAAGTGAATGTATTAGTGATGATGCGAAGCTAAGAGAAGCAAAGGAATATTGATACAAGTAGAATAAAGTTATGTACCTTGACCTATTTTGTATACATTGTATATTACTTGTTTGGGCAGTGGGCTCATTTAGTAATCAGATTTTGTATTGGCAACTCCTAACAGGGTTGAGGCTTCTAACAAGGCCTATAGTCCCTTAATCAGGACTGATACACTATATGCTTGTCATAGACTCCTAACAGGGTCAATATCCTTAACAGGATACTTTTGATTAGTGGATCTTTGTGGGTACCATCCCCACTGGGGTTTTCCCTTGGCCAGGGTTTCCTCGAGAACAAATAATGTGTTATGAGTTCTTTGATGTTATTGCTATGCATATTATTTAGTTTCTTATGTTATGCATGTGTGAAGAAAATTTGTTATATCCATATTTGGGCAAAAGATAAAGTTTGTAGAATACTGATTCACCCCCCCCTCTCAGTATTCCCTATTTCTAACAATTGGTATCAGAGCTTAGTTACTCGGAGAAGAATCATTCAAGGAAAACCTAGTAGCTTGAGTAAGATCTCTATGGATATGGATCAGCTACAAAAGAATCTTGATGAAGCTCTTGAATAGATTGATATCCTTAGTGATGAAAGAAACACTCTGAAAAGGAAATATGATGATGCAAAGAACCTTATTGAGAAATTAAAAAATAAGATAGAAGATCTGAAATCTGAAAAGGAATCCAAAGTTCTTATTGAAGATTGTGATGACAATTTAGAAAAAGAAAATGTGATCCTTAAGCATGAACTAAAGATAGAAAAAATGAAACTAAGTTTGAAAGATGGAAATGACAAAAATGAAGCAAATCTGAGATCTGAGAATGAAAGATTTAAGATTGAAAATGAAGAATTAAGATCTAAACTTGGCAAAGTAACATCTGAACTTGAGAAAGTAAATTTGCAGCATACAGAACTTGAGAAATACAATAAGATTGTGAAAGGTGAATTGACTCAATCCAAACAACAACTTGAAAGGCTATATTCAAATAGTGAGAAGATTGATGAACAAGTATCTTTTGGGAAACCATACTATGATAAGATTGGACTTGGATTTAATATATTCAGAACAAATGATGAAAGAAAAGAACCAGATCTGAAAATATGTAAAAGCATTGATGAAAAGAAGTTAGATGAGATCAACAAATCTGAAGTTGCACCTAAAGAAGAAGAATCACTGAAGCAAGAAGAATCACCCAAAGGTATGCAAAGAGAATTCAAAGGTAGATGTTTTGGTTGTAATACTATTGGTCACATGGAGAGAGATTGTATAGGTAAACAATTTAAACCTCTTAATGGTTATTGTTATAATTGTCATGGTTTTGGACATAAAGCTATTGAATGTAGAAAATCTGAAGTTATTGAGAATAATTATGGTAGTAGAATGTTTAGGAATACTAGCAATGCAAATAAGAGATCTGTTGAAGATATGAACAAAAGAAATGAAGTAGTATGTTATAGATGCAACAAGATTGGACACATTGCTAGAAATTGTAGGTCATAGATCAATCAGCAAGGACCGACATAAGGGAACAATGGAATTGTTTGTCAGATAGGTAACAAGATTGGACATACAACAAGATTTTATAGAATGAATAATGGAACTTATCATTCTAACCCTAACCCTAGGAATCATGCCAGAAGAAATGAAAGTATAGGAAACATTCAGAAAGGTTGCTATAGTAATGAAGATGAAGTATAGTTTGTTAAAGTCACAGATCAAGGAAACATATTCAACATTGAAGGTAATCAGAAAGGTGAAGTATCAAGTGGTAAGAGTGAATCCATACCCGACCTATCTTTAAGCACTTAAATTATGTAAATTGCAATAGTTTAGGAACTTATAATTAGTGTAGAAGTAGATTTATGATGAATTAAGTCTTGCACAATTAATGTAAGGTATTTTATGATGTACTAATGCTATGGTTAAGAGCACAAAAGAAAATATTATGTTTTGAGAGATCGCAAGAAGTTTTAAGTTTTGTAGGTTAACAGAAACAACTTTTTGGAAAGAAGTGGAAAAAGAATTGAATGTGATGTCAGACCTAAGTGAGATTCAAGTTATAAAAGGTTATGATCAAAGTTATTTATATATCAAAGAGAATTAAAGTGTTTGGAAGAGCAGAAAGTAGTGATTGGAAGCATTTTGCAATGATTTGGTGAAAGATTGATGTGCCGAATCTGCGGAAGCCCTAAAATTGTGAATTTGAGGTATTTATCTTGATAGATCTTTGAATCGGTATAAGAGATTAGAAGCAATCATGGATGTATCCTTAATTCACAATGTCAGTAATAAGAATAGACCTAGATTGAAGAAAGAACCAGTAGAACCCTTGGAAGATGATCCTAAGTTAGCACTATCATCCGTACCAGACAGAGTTTTGCATTTGGAAAATGTAAGAAGTTATCTTGGATTTAAGATTGAAACCCTAATTGACAGTGACTTTACTAGTGAGTATCAAAAAATTTACAATCATGATATGTCTTTGAAGCAAGGATATGAAAATTTGAAAGATAATGAGATTGTTAGGTATTCAGTGAAATATGAGTTTGACGATGAAGAATGCACTAAGATCATTTTGAGCAGAATTCATAATGGGAAATTTTGGCTAGAGGATAGAGTAATAGACATTACTGCTGATTTGATTCATGATGTAATTGGATTATCTAAATCTGGTGCTATAACCTTAAATGAGAAGAATATGAGGAAAATAGTTATTGATAACATAGGTTCATCCTATAATGGTAGAGGAATTCTAATTAGTAAAATCAAGCAAGATGATGTGAGATATTTGTGCAAAATCCTAACCACTAAGTTTTTGGCAAATTCTAGAGAAGATGATATGGAAGCTGATATGGTACATATAGCATATTTGATGTGTATTGACAAGGTACCAGTAGATATGTGTGAAATCCTAAGAATTCAATTGGTTGAAAACTTGGAGAAGATTAAGAAGACCAAGTATGCACAATTTAGATTTTCTTCTTTGATCACGTATATGTTTCTCCACCTATTAAGAAGATTTCCTTACATAGTTACAGATGATTGGAATGATGGATAAAATACTATGGAAAGAATCAATAAAGTATATTTGAAACATGTTATTGATAAAGTGAATGAAAGTACTATGTTGGTATTGAAGACATTTCAGAGATTGGTATCTAGCAGATCAAGGATTCCATAGTCTGTTGTGGAGAAATATAAAAATGATATATGTTTCATGGTTGACACTGACTTTACCTATATTGAAGTAGTGGAACCTAGAATTGAGTTCATAGACCCTCTTGGCTATGAGATATCTAAGGCAGAGATAGAAGGATATGTTGGCTGGTTACTTAAGAATAAGTTGGACACCCAGTGCAAGAGATTTGGAACATTTGAAGAAAACTTCAACCTTGCAAAAGCTATAATGGAAGAAAAGTAGTCTAAGAAGAGAGTGGACAACACTATAAAGAAAATATTAAAGGATTCTAGCATGACAGAGCATGAGTTTGATATTGCAAAGAAAATAGAAACAATAATCAGAGGTATTGAGTAGAAAGAAATCTTGTTTGTACCTCCCTTGTCATGAAGTTCAATTGAGCATGAACCTACATAAGTAAAGGTGAAAGTTGAGGAACCAGAGGAAGAACAAGAAACAAGGAAATCCACTAAATCCTCTTCTTCCACACCCAGCAAGAGAGTGAAGGAAAGTGCTACAGGACCTGGTATGAGGTAGAAAGTTTTGGTGCCACCAGTCCCTAGGAAAATTGTAGTAATTAAAGATGATGACACTACTGTGAAGAAGAAAGCATGGAGACCCAGAATTGAGAGAGTGAATGAAGAAATCATACAAGATGGAGAATTTACTAAGATGAATAAGTACTATGACCTTTATAACTATTCTGAGAGATTGAATCTTGAAAATTCTATTGTTAAGTACATGATTCTGGGTAACAAGAAGTTTGATACTATTCAGGGAAAGATTCTTGATGACCTATTCAAGAAGCTTGTTAACAAGAAAATGAGAGCATGAGAAGAAGATAAAACTATGAGAGAAAATATGGTGAAGAAACTATGTGTTGTGAAAGATGATGAGCATCTTAAATAGATTTTGAAGTCCCTTGGCACTATTTTGAGGACTAAGAGGAGAACCATTCAGATCATGGTAGGATAGTATGAGCAAGTGAGAATAGAAACAGAACAAGCAATAATTAAAGTTATGGCAAAAATTGTTGGAGAGACTTCAGTTGCAGCAGAGCAAGAGAAAGAAGAAAAACATGAGGATATTCCCTCTCCACCTACTATAAATATTGAAGAAGAATCTATGAATGTTGAAGGTACAAAGATTACTTTGGACACTGAAGAAAATGTATTTCAGAACTTAGAAAACATTGTTGACAATTTGGCTCTTGATGAACCGGATAGAACTGAACAAGCAGAACAAACCCAATCTATGACTGAAGAAGCTAAAGAAACTAAGGTTGAAATACCCCTTCCTACAAAAAAAGACATTAGTCTTACTCCTAAGACTAAAAAGAAGAAAGAAATTGGATCTTTATTTGAAGATTTAGGAAAGGAAGTTGATGATGATGATTAGTTAGAATTGATTACTTCCCAGAATAAAATTATTGGTAAAAACAAGAAGGTAAAGAATCTTGAAGGTTGTCTAAAGGACTTAACTAAAAAGTTACAAGGAGTTGTAACCACACAAATTGTAGATATAGACCCTCTAGAGAAAGCAAAGAAACTGATGAGAACCTTTGATGATGAGTTTACAAATCTATCTGAGATTGCAAAGGTAAAGGCACAAGCAGACTATGAGGCTGGAATGCTTTTGAATATCAGTCAAACTATTAGAGATGATGTCAATAGTCTTGATATCTATATCAAGGATTTGAGGAGACATTTGGGAATAGGAAAGTCTTTGTACATACAGTGTACAACACCAGAGATTTTGGCAGCAAGAGAAGACAAGCAGATCAAGCTAAAGGAAGAAAAGATTCAGAATGAATCAAACCTTCTTTCTAATCCTAATCTGAAGATTAGTCATGTTGAGAAAAAAGTTCGGAAGCTATATGATGAAATAAGAATTTTTCAAGATGAGAGGAATAGAAAAATGAGGAGATTGTCAGAAATGCCACATAATGGTATTGTCTCCTTATATAACCCAGTTATGGTATGTGCATGCCACATAATGTCTACCATATGGTTATTGTACACTTAGCCAATTTTCTCATACGTTGCCACCAGGAGATTGTCAGAAATTTGGCTAAAGTGAGTACATAGATGTTGTCATTATCACAACATATGATCCTCATGAAGATCACACAAGTCAAAGAACAAGTATAGCAGAGCGCATCACAAATTTGTCTAAGTGTGAGACAGTGTTTTCACAGTGTACCAAGACATAGTTTTTGTTTGCGACATTGACTAGAGTGAGTTCAATGCTTACACACTTGGGGTCATCTTAGAGTGCAAGTCAGTATGGCATGTACGGAATTAGTTATGACAGTTTTACCGAACACAGTGTGAAGCCGACAAGACAGAATATGAAGGCAAAATTGGTAAAGAGTTAAGGGATTATTTTGTTTATCAAAATAATGACTTAAAAATATAAAGGGATGACATCCTAGATGTTAAATCTTAGATAATGATATATGGAATCTGACCATGTAAAGTTATTAGCCTTAATAACTTGTATATATATGCAATTGTAATTGTAAAGAAAGTGATAGGAAGAGAAGATAGACGTGAAGAAAAAGTGATGTAATAAATGTAATTATGAAGTGAATGTATTAGAGATGATGTGAAGATAAGAGTAGAAAAGGAATATTGATACAAGCAGAATAAGGTTATGTACCCTGACCTATTTTGTATACATTGTATATTACTTGTTCGGGCAGTGGGCTCATTTAGTAATCAAATTTTGTATTGGTAACTCCTAACAGGGTTGAGGCTTCTAACAAGGCCTATAGTCCCTTAATCAGGACTGATACACTATATGCTTGTAATAGACTCCTAACAGGGTCAATATCCTTAACATGATACTTTTGATTAGTGGATCTTTGTGGGTACCATCCCCACTGGGGTTTTCCCTTGGCCAGGGTTTCCTCGAGATCAAATAATGTGTTATGAGTTTTTTGATGTTATTGCTATGCATATTATTTAGTTTCTTATGTTATGCATGTGTGAAGAAAATCTTTTATATCCATATTTGGGCAAAAGATAAAGTTTGTAGAATACTGATTCACCCCCCCCCCCTCTTAATATTCCCTATTTCTAACATATTTGATATCGAGTGAATTTGTGTTGTATAGTGATCATAAGGATTTACAATATTTGAGTAGTCAGAATAAGTTGAATCAGAGACATATGAAATGGGTTGAATATTTGCAAAGTTATACATTTGTGATAAAACATAAGAGTGTAGTCACTAACCGAGTTGTTGATGCATTGAGTAGAAGAAGATCTTTAATGACTGCTTGATGAGAATTGAAGTTCTTGGTTATGATGACATGAAAGATTTGTATGAAACTGACCCTAATTTTTCTTAGCCATGGAGAAAGTGCAAAGCACCTATTCAAGATCAACTAAGTACTAAATGGGAAGAATATTTTATTCAAGAAGGTATGTTGTTTAAAGGTATTAAGTTGTGTATACCAAGAGGATCAATGAGAACTAATTTGATAAAGGAGAAACATAGTAGTTGTTTGGCTTGAAATTTTGGGATTGAAAAAACATTGAATTTGCTTAAGGAGAAGTACTTTTGGCCATAGTTGTATAAGGATGTTTAGAAATTTTTGAAAAGTTGTCAATTTTGTCAAGTTGCAAAGGGAGTAAGTTAGAATACAAGATTATATACACTGATTTTTGTTGCTGAGAAACCTTGGATTGATATCAGTATAGATTTTATTCTTGGCTTACCGAGGACAGTAAGAGGCAATGATTCTATATTTGTTTTTGTGGATAAATTTTCAAAAATTTCACATTTTATACCATGTAGAAAAACATTAGACGCAGTGCATATAGAAGATCTTTTCTTTAAGGAAATTGTCAGATTGCATGTATTACCAAAGAGCATCATTTTAGACCAAGACAATAAGTTTGTTGGATACTTTTGGAAGACTCTATGGAAGAAGTTGGGTACCAAGTTGAGGTATAGTTCTACATTTCACTGATAAACTGATGGACAAATAGAGCTTGTAAATAGAAGATTAGGTAATTTGTTGAGATTATTAGTTGGAGATAAAACCAAGTAATTAGGATTCTATGTTGTCACAAGAAGAGTTTTCATACAATAATTCAGTAAATAGGAGTACTAAGAAAACACCTTTTGAGATTTTTTAATGGCATACAACCGAGAGGTATATCATATTTGAAAAAATATTGCTGGTGAAGAAAATAGAAGTGTTGAAGGAGAGGAATTTTCTAAGTTCATGAAAGCATTGCATGAGGAAGTGAAGCATAAGTTGGAACATAGTAATAAGAAATACAAGGATAGAGCAAATAGATCAAGAAGACATAAGACTTTTACAATTAGAGATGAAGTAATGTTTCATTTGAAGAAAGGAAGATTTCCTGTTGGAACGTATGGGAAATTAAAAATGAAGAAATTTTGTCCCTACATGATATTGAGGAAGTTTGATAGTGGAAATGCTTATGAGATTGAGTTATCTGATGACATGGATATATCACCTATATTCAACATTGTAGACTTGTATGTGTATCATGAATCTGATGAAGAAATGATAGTACCGAATGATTATCCTAAGAAGAAGATAAAAGAAGTTGAGTAGATTTTAGAATAAAGAGTTGTAGAATTACAAGAGGAAAAGAGTACATGGAATATCTAGTAAAGTGGAAGAGTAAACCAATTGAAGATAGTTCATGGATTACACAATATTAGTTGGATTTAGCTTCAGCTTTACCTTCTTCATGATTTAGAGAATCATCTCAAAATAACCCCGAGTGTCTGATGCAGGAGCATCTCTGGGTCTTGGAAATTTTGTATCACCAAAGACAAGTTAGAGTTGTTAATTGTTCTTGGTAGCTTCTTTTGGGCTCTGGGTGCTATTTTTCGTATTTCCACCAATGGGGCTCAGTTCCTACTTGGTCCTTCATCCACCAAGTTGGCTTGGTTGGTTCACTAAGCTAATTTCATGTTCCTCGGTAACCTTGATTACCGTGTGGTTTATTTTAGTTTTTTTTTAGGCTCACTTATGAATTTAATTTTGGTCACAGAGTTAATGATTTCATCAATCATTGGGAAGCATGTAGACCTAGATTTGGTCATTACCTTCTATAATGAGGGATCTAGAGGCTGACTTGTTTCAGTACCCTCTTGTATAAATAAAGAAATATATTGTAGTGGTAGGGAGGAGTTTCTAGAGGGGATAGGATTTGAAAGTTGAATCATTTCATGTTGGAGGATTATTGTAATTGAATTATAATTGTATTTGGCTGTAATCGAGAAGGCCTTACAGCTCAACATGTATGAGGTTATTATTGAATAAAATATGTAGTCTATGCATTCTCTCTCTCCCTCTTGTGTTATTGCTTATGTGTGATGTTTCTGCAAGGAGGTTGGTGATTTGGGTGTTCCTTTGGCTCTCATCCCATGCTCCCTTGAATCAAAAGTTCAAGAGGAGACAAAATTATAATGGTAGATGAAGAGGTAGACAACAAAGAGTTAGAATCCCTTTTAGAGGAAGAAGGAATGATTTTGGATCTCAAGTTGATTCTAATCAAGATCAAAACAAGAGTGAAGGTAATAACATTAGAGGTAAATTTAGGGTTCAAAGTCCTAACTTTAGAGGAAATTTACAAGGAAGAGGATCTATTCAGTGTTCCAACTTCAATCAAGAAGGGAAAATGGCTAATTGGTGTCAAAAGAAAGCGAGAAAAAGTTCCATGGAGAGAGAAGGAAAAACCTAGTCCAAGAAATAGACTATCAAAGCACTACTTCTTATCAAAGTGTGAATTCTCTAGATGCATATGCCACCCTGAAAGAGGAGAGGCCCTAATGATCAGGAGAGAAGTGACTACCATGAATATTCCTACCAAGGAACCCCTACGAAGGAAGTCCCTCTTCAAAAAAATTGCAAGTCATGAGGTAAGGTGTGTAAAGTTTTAATTGATTTGGGTTCTACAAAGAATTTTGTGTCTTTATAAATGATAGAGAAGCTTATAATTATAAATATACCTCACCCTTGTCCATATAAAGTCTCATGGATCACCCAAGGTCAACAAGATATTATAGAAGAGAAGGATTATGTGGAGTTTCAAATAGGATCATACAAGGACATATTACTATTTGATGTAGCCAAGATGGATTGTTTCCATTCCTTACTTGGGAGACCATTGAGATATGATCTCAAGGAAAAATGTGATGGCTTTAGAAACACTTACTCTATCAATAAATATGGGAAAGTCATAGAATTAATTCCTTTGATGGAAAGTGAAGAAGGATAGCCTAAAGGAGAAGAGGCTAAAGTGTTAGTGGTGAAAGGAAAGGAGTTAATGAATAAGAAGTCTTATATGCATTGATCCTTGTCTCAAAGACCATAGGAGTGACTAGAGAAGGAGAAAACACACCAAGAAAAGAAAGGTTAGCAGACCCTATAGTTCAATAGTTGTTGGACTAGTATAAAGGCATAATATTAGAAGGAATTCTGACATCTCTGCCTCTTGTCAGAGATATAAGCCATTGTATATATTTTATCCTTGGATTTGCTTTACCAAATAAAGAAGCATATAATCTAACACCTCAATAGAATGTAGAGATGGATAGGTAGATTGAAGAGCTATTAGAATTAGGATTGATTGGTAAGAGTTTAATCCCTTGTGTAGTACCAACAGTCCTAGAACCCAAGAAGGAAGGTGATGAACTATAACTGATTTAGAACCTGAATGGAGAATCTATAATTTAAGATTACTGAGGAGTTGCTGATTAGATATGCAAGATGATTAAATCAGTATTATGTTGTCATTGATGTCAACTAGCTTGACAGTACATATCTTGTAAGTTACTATACCGACACATTTGAAGAAAGGTGAAAGAGATGAAGAACATAAATATCTACATGAAGAAGATGTATATGTTAGATGAGTATAAGGAACACACTGAGTAACTTGTTGATGAGTCTATGACTTGATGAAATTGACTTTATTATGTTGCATTCATCTATGATGAAGAATAGAGCTGAAAGACACAAAGCAGTGTTGTCGGTAAATAAAGCATTCTAGTATACAACGATGAAATATAGTGTATACCAAGCGTAGTGTTAACCAAGCTTGTGTTCACCAACGCATTTCTTTGTTAACCGAGAAAAATAGAAAGGAATTTAATGATCAGTTTAGCCGATAAAGTGATGAGTTGTAAAGTGTATGAAATCGAGGTAACATATAAGGTTTTTTATGAACATCAAAGGCTAACATAAATCAAAAGGGATCTAATGGAGCATATTGAAACATGTTACTGAAACATCAGCTGAAGAAGCCTAAAGCAGCAAAATCTATGAATATGACTAAGTAGCAAAATCTAATGGAAGAAAAGAAAATGATTTACTCGTCTATATAAGAGACATTGGTTTCATTATTGAAATACAGCCAGAAGAAGAAGATACTACAAAATTATCATGTGAAGGAGTTTTCATGCATTCTGATCATACTGGTTAATAAGAATTGAGTTGTAGAACAATTACCGAGCTAAGAGAGTAATTATTGATAAGCAATAAGTTGATACAGTATTGAATCTGAAGTGGTATATTGATCAGAAATATTTGAATGAGTTGAACATTGATCTGTAAACTACAAATTAAAGTTTTTTTAAGGTAGATCATCTATTGTTACATATTTAACCATTGTACATAGTCGAATCTCTTAACCGAGTGGACTATGAAAGTATTTTGATGTTTCATTCATATAGTGAACATTGTTATCCTGTCAACCCCAGAGTGACTGTTGGTTGGACGATAACTTCTGGTCTGAAATCCTCTAACAAGGTCACACCTAACAGTGTGTTTGTAACCTTTAACAAGGTTGGGTCTTCACCAACCTCACTTTAGAAGAGTGAACAATTTTGGGTTGTCGATCCCAAGTGGTTTTTACCTTCATAGGGTTTCCACGTTAAATCTCTTGTGTTATATGTTGATTGTGATATTTGTTTGTTATCATACTTTTCATATTACATATCAGTAACTATTATAAGTTTAGACTGACAATCGGTAATAACACGGACAGTGAAAGTATTTTATGTTTACTGAGTAGAAGAAGTTGAAGAATTTGTTTTGGATTATACATTTTGAATTGGGACACTGGATAACTGATTCACCCCCCTCTCAGTTATTCTAACAATTGGTATCAGAGCTTTGGTTTCTTAGAATAGAGTTTTAAGGACTCTAGCAAAAAGGTCTCAAGATGTATAAGAGGGAAGTGCCAAAGTTGAACAAAGATAACTTTGCATTATGGAAAAACTAGATGAAGTTGCACATATCTAGAATTGCGAATTTTGCACTAGTACTGATGGAGAATGGCTACATTGAACTGATCCCTAGTCCCTTAACTCTTGATCAACTAAAGGATAGGCATGAACACAATATTACTATGATGGAACTTACCACTGCCTGTACCGATGCCAAATTTGAAGACATCAAGGATTGTGATACAACTAAGAAGATGTGGGACAAGCTAACTCTAATATACAGTGGAGATGCGAATGTTAAAAGAGCTAGACCTGAAAGCCTAAGAGGTAGATTTGATGATATGAAGATGAAAGAAGGTGAGAACATTGTCCAATATAAAAATAGACTAAAAGAGGTAGTACATGCTCTTAGAGCATCTAGTGGAGTTATTGATGATGAAACAGTAATAAGCAAGATTATCAGAACTTTGCTGCCAGTTTATGAGATCAGGATCTCTGCAATTCATGAAACAAGGGCTACATCCAACCTCACTCTTGACACTCTGATTGGTAAGCTTACAACCTTTGAATTGAATAACTTTGAAAATAGTGTTGTACCTTCTGTTGAATCCACTTTCATGTCTTCTTTGAAGATTGGTAAGTCTAATAGTAGGAATGATAAGAATAATGATAGTGATAATAATACCAATGATGAACTTGATGAGCTTGAAGCTCTTATGGCCAGAAGATTGCCCAAAGGTAAGGGAAGGTATAGAATCAAGTTACCTTTAGCATGTTTTAATTGTAAATAAGTTGGCTACATCGCTACTAGATCCAAAAACTGATCCAAAGGAACCTATGGGAGAAGAGTCAACAGAGGCTACTGACACAACAACAGAGATAACTGAGATAGCTATGACAAAGGGAAAAAGGTATGTTACATAGCTAAAGAATTTGAATCTGAATATGACACTAATGATGATGTAGAAGTAGTATTTGTTGCTATGAAAGATGATTCAGAGGAAGAAGAGAAACACGAAGAAACAACACTGATCTCTAAAGTAAGTAGAAATGATACATGGATCATAGACGGTGGTTATACACATCATATGACTGGTGATATAGAGAAATTTGATCTACTTGATGAATATGATGGAGGATCTATTAGAATGGGAAATGATGCACCTTGTATGGTGAGAGGTAAAGGCTCACTAATGATTAATGATAGAATAAAATGTGAGAATGCATACTGGGTAGATGGACTGAACTACAATTTGTTAAGTGTGGCACAGCTAAATAAATCAGGCCACTAACTTGCTTTTGAGAGAAGAAAGGTAAGAATCTATGATGATGGAGGAAGACTTGTCAGAACTAGTACACAATCCAGAGGTAATCTATTTTATCTTGATATTGATCAGTCTTCTTGTTTATTAATGAAAGTTGAAGATGCATGGTTGTGGCATAAGAGGTTATGTCATGTGAATTTTGATAACATGATCAAGATTAGTAAGAAGAAAAGAGTTAGAGGGTTGCCTAACTTGTCAAAATGAGATCATGCTATGTGTCATGAATGTCAGAAAGGTAAGATGACTTAGTCTAGTTTTAAGAGAAAAGATTACTCAACAAAGAAGATACTTGAGTTGGTTCATACTGACCTATGTGGTCCTATGAGAACTCAGAGTTATTATGGTGATAGATACTTTATTCTCTTTTTTGATAACTATACTAGACTGATGACTTTTATGTTCCTAAAAGAGAAATCTGAAGCTTTTAAGATGTTTAAATGGTATAAGGCGAAGGTAGAAAAAGAGACTGGAAAAGAAATTAAATTCTTAAGATCTGATAGAGGAGGTGAATTTATCTTTGATGAATTTACTAATTTCTATAATGAGAATGGTATTAAGAGATAGGTCTCTGCACTGAGAACACCTTAGCAGAATGGGATTGCTGATATGATACAAAAGAATGTTGCTCAGACATATTGGAGGGAAGTTGTCAGCATAGTTGTATATGTGCTTAACTAAGAACAACTTGCAGACATTTTTACAAAGCCTCTACCAAAGGACACATTTGAATATTTGAGGAAAAGACTTGGGGTCCATCCCCTATCTATCAGTCACTAATGTGATCTAGATGTTGCATCAGCCTAATCTTATCATAAGATCATTCATGTTGATGCAACATAGTTCACACTTTGGATATTGTTCAAGGTTTTGATTAAGTTTGAAGAACTAAAACAAATTGGGATATCATTATACTAAGATACAAAGGAAGTAACGGACAATAGAGAGTTACTTAGCTACTACAAGAGCTGATTGTTTATTTGTTTATTTGGCATTGTTGTCAAAGGGAGAGATAAATAATATGAAAAGGAAAAGGAGAGATATGCACCAATGAGAACTATCTAAGGGAGAGATAATCTGAAAGGAACCTGAGAGCTGAAAAGATTATATCTACAGAATGACAAAGTTGTTAATATGATTTCTTCATTTTTGCTCGGTTAAGCCTACTAGTTTAGTCTTCAATCTTACTAAGATAAACAATTCATTGTCTCATCATTATGCAACATAATCAAGTACACTTTGTAGTATCAAGATAAATCAACCTTTCCCTAGGTGCTATTGTTACCAATTGTTCTTTTGTATTCACATATTCCATTCGGACTTCCTTGTCTAGTACCAATTCTCTCAAATAGATATAGTACTTTCCTAAGTAGCAACAGTCTTACCAGTTAAGGTTTGACATCAATGACAATACAACAATTGTTTCAATTGCAGTTTCCAACAAAAGTTATATTTTATAATGCTAGTTAGTAATGTAGTGATTAAACATATTAAGCTAGGGAGAGCTTACACAACATTTGATTATAGAGTTGTAGAATACATGATTGGTATGTGTATGGTATAGTTCATATTACATGAGTTTCCATCAATGCCAAAGGGACAGATTGATGAACTACAACTAATTTAGAACCTGAATGGAGAATCTATAATTTAAGATCACTGAGGAGTTGCTAATTAGATATGCAAGATGATTAAATTAGTATTATGTTGTCATTGATGTCAACTAGCTTGACAATACTTATCTTGTAAGTTACTATACCGACACATCTGAAGAAAGGTGAAAGAGATGAAGAACAAAAATATCTACATGAGGAAAATGTATATGTCAGATGAGTATAAGGATTACACTAACTAACTTTTTGACGAGTCTATGACTTGATGAAATTGACTTTATTATGTTGCATTCATCTATGATGAAGAATAGAGCTGAAAGACACAAAGCAATGTTGCCAGTAAATAAAGCATTCTAGTATACACCGATGAAATGTAGTGTATACCGAGTGCAGTGTTAACTGAGATTGTGTTCACCGACACATTTCTTTGTTAACCGAGCAAAACAGAAAGGAATTTAATGATCAGTTTAGCCGATAAAGTGATGAGCTATAAAGTGTATGAAATCAAGGTAACATATAAGGTTTTTTATGAAGATCAATGGCTAACATAAATCAAAAGGGATCTAATGGAGAAGATTGAAATGTGTTACTGACACATCAGCCAAAGAATCCTAAAGCGTCAAAATCTATGAATATGATTAAGCGAAAAAATATGATGGAGGAAAAGAAAATGATTTACTTGTTTATATAAGAGGCATTGTTTGAATGAGCTAAAAATTTATCTGTAAACTGCAAATTGAAGTTGTTTTAAGGTAGATCATCTAATGTTACATATTTAACCATTGTACATTGTCAAATCTCTTAAAAGAGTGGACTATGAAAGTCTTTTGATGTTCCATTCATAGAGTGAACATTGTTATCTTGTTAATCCCAGAGTGACTACTGGTTGGACGATAACTTCTGGTCTAAAATACTCTAACAAGGTCACACGTAACAGTGTGTTTGTAACCTTTAATAGGGTTGGGTCTTCACCGCCCTCACTTCATAAGAGTGAACAATTTTGGGTTGCCACTCCCAGGTGGTTTTTCCCTTCATAGGGTTTCCACATTAAATCTCTTGTGTTATGTGTTGATTGTGATATTTTTTTTTTTATCATACTTTTCATATTACATATCAGTAACTATTATAAGTTTAGACTGACAATCGATAATAACATAGACAGTGAATGTATTTTATGTTTACCGAGTAACAAAAGTTGAAGAATTTGTTTTGGATTATACATTTTGAATTGGGACACTGGATAACTGATTCACCCCCCTCTTAGTTATTATAAAAGAAGGCACTTGGAGGATATGTACAGACTCAAGGGTCATTAACAAGATCACCATATGGTATATATTTCCCATACCTAGGATTGAAGATTTACCTGATTGTTTATGGGGTGCTAAGTACTTTTCAAAAATTGATTTAAAAAGTGGATATCTCCAAACTAGGATAAGGCCAGTGGATGAAGGCAATATTTCTTTTTAAAAAAATGAGGGGTTGTATGAATGGAAGGTTATTCCTTTTGGCTTATCTAATGCCCCTAGTATATTTATGACACTTATGAATGAAGTCCTAAAGGATTTTATAGGGATGTTTGTGATTTTCTATTTAGATGACATACTAATCTTTAGAAGATTCAAGGAAGAAAACCTAAAGCATATAAACATGGTCCTGAGGAGGCTTCATGAGAAAAAGTTAATGATAAATTTGACATAGTATTTGTTTATGCAAGAAAAAATCATATACTTGGGTTTTTTTATATCTCATGGTGAGTTGAAAATGGATCAAGAAAAGGTGAGTGCTATTATCTCTTGGCCTACCCCTAGAACAATGAGTGACGTTAAAATTTTTCATGGATTGAAATTTTTTTTAGGAATTTTATAGAAGGGTTCAGTCATTTTTTTTCTCCAATGCTTGAGACTATAAAGGGGGGATATAAATGTAAGTTTTTGTGGACTAAAGAGGTTGATGAATCTTTTTAAATATTAAAGAAGAAGGTTACCCAACAACCTATCCTTTCTTTTCCAGAATTTAATAAGATTTTCTAAGTGGAATATGATGCAAGCCACATGGCTATAGGGGAAATACTCAGTCAAGACAAGAAGCAAATAACATTTTTCAATGAAAAGTTAAATGAGGAAAATATGAGATACTCTTCCTATGATCGAGAGATGTATACTCTGGTTCAGTCTCTAATGAAATGGAGACACTATCTAATGCCAAGGGAGTTCATTGTATTCACTAAAAATTAGGCCCAAAGATTCATTAATATCCAATAAAAATGCAACCACAGGTACATGAAGTGGGTGGAGACCCTACAATAATTCACTTTCTCACTCAAGCACAAGAAAGGGGTGAATAATAAAGTAGTAGATGATTTGAGAAGGAGATTTTTTACCATGAACCAAATCCAATTGGAAAGTGTGGGCATATACTCTTTGACTAACTTTTATGAGTTTGATGAAGACTTTGGAGCTTGATATATTAGGTATGTGCATTGAAAAATATCATGTGGAATTATCTAAATTTTTTATACAAGATGGATTTATTTTCAAAGGAGGACAGTTGTGCATTCCTAAATACTCCATGAGACTAAATATTATAAGGAGAAGAATTGTGGATCCATGTAAGGCCACTTTGGTCTAGACAAAATAGTTGAGTTGGTAAAAAGAAACTACTTTTGGCCTAGGATGCAATCAGAAATTAGAAAGTTTGTTGAATCTTGTGTAATTTACCAAAAGACAAAGGGAAATTATGCTAATGTAGGTTTGTACCAACCTTTGTTAGCGAGAATGCTGAATATTTCCTATGGGGGAGTATTCTAGCATTACTAGAGCAGTCACATGTTGCATTCATGACTGTGTTTATCATTGATGTCAACATACTATTTATACTAAAGATTAACATAGTAGCAGATAGATTTTGAGTCAGTGCACACAAATAATTGTAGACAAGGTTATGTGGAGTTGAGGACATGTTTTTCATAGTGTCTTGATGAGATGGTCAAGAAGGCATACATAAATTCAAGTATTTGTGACAGTTATAAGAGATCTAGTGAAGACTGTATTCTGACAAATTTTCTAAGAAGCAGTTTGTGATGATCAAATTATATCTCCTAACACGGATAGAATCTAGACAAGAAAAGTTATACACAGGTTGAAGACATTGTGAAGGAACCTAGCTAAGTCAGCATAGTTAGAGGTTACACATGTGAAGATTTATTAAGTTTATGAGTTGAAAATGTTATATAATTATGGAAATATTATGTAATGTGTATTATTTTATATTTTGTAATTGGTAAAGCCTAATTACAAGACTCAATTATAGAAAATTGGGCACGATATAAAGGAAGGATCGTTTCCTTTATTGTATGGATGATTATGTGAGAAAACAAGTTGTGAATTATAAAATAATGTGAGTAAGAGATCTAAGGGATTGTTATGTGATGCAAAGTTTGTAGATCTAGTGTTGAGCTCTGGAAAAAAATTGGTGCGGCATAGGCATGATTAGAGGAGAGAAGAAAATTTTCTAAGATTAGTTATATTTGGTATTATTCTATTTGGGATAATACAAAGATCAGTTGGACAGTGAGTTTAGTGATCTTTTCCTTGAAGCTATTTGGACAGTGGGTCCTTCTGTCTTCCACAACTCCTAACAGGGTTGGAATCTCCTCACAGGGATGCAAAGTCTCCTCATAGGGAATAATATGTATTGAATGTATTTCAAAGACTCCTAATAGGGTCCATCTTCTCACAAGGAATTTTCATATTAGTACATCTTTTGTGGGTACCATCCCCACAGGGGTTTACTCTCTGATCAAGAGGTTATCTAGTTAACAATTATGGTGTTATTGTGTATGGTTATCATTTTATGGTTGATGTTTATGTTAATTTCATGTTTCAGATCTAATAAGGTTAATAAGAGTTGGTTTAATTAGATAATTGATTCCCCCCCCCCTTCTCAGTTATCTCGATGGACTTTAATTTCTAACAACCTTTTCCCATACCATCAAGGCCATGGGAAAGTGTGAGCATGGACTTTGTATTGGGCTTTCCTAGGACAAAGAAGGGCTATGACATCGTGGTTTTAGTAATTCATAGATTTAGCAAGATGGCTCATTTATTGCCATAACAACTTCTTGTGATGCTTCCTATGTTGCAGACCTATTTTTCAAACAAATTGTTAGGATACATGGAAAACTTTTAACTATTGTATCAGAAAGGGATGTTAAATTCATTGGGAACTTTTGGAGAACACTTTAGAAGAATCTTGGAGCCAATTTGACATTTTCATCAGCATACCACCCTCATATTGATGGCCAAATTGAGGTGGTTAATAGGTCATTAGAAAACCTATTGAGGCACTTAACTAGAGAACACAGTGAGAAGTGGGATATGGTGTTTCCTCAAGAAAAGTTATCCTATAATAATATATTCAATACAAGTACTAGCAGGTTACCTTTTTATATTATCTATGGTATACATCTAATAGGTGTATTGGAGTTAAGAGAGTTTCCTCAAGAAGAGCCTATTAGTGAAAATGGAGAATCCTTTTCCACAACCATGAAATAAATACATGACCAAGTGAAGTCACAACTTCAAAAATTTATAGAGAAGTATAAACAGTATGCTAACAAAAATAAGAGAGATGTTTAGTTTTGTGTTGGGGACTTAGTATGGGTTAATATAAAGAAAGAGAGACTTCCAAAGGGTAGGTATAGAAAGCTCGTGCAAAGGAATATTGGGCCCTGTCAAATTCTCAAGAAGTGTGGACCAAATACATATGAAATCCAACTTCCTCCTCACCTTGGTTTGTCTCATATTTTCAATGTTTGTGATTTAACCCCATATAAGTGTAATGTGGATGGAGGTGATAGTTCTAAAATATAAGAAGCCATTGCAAATGATGATATATAAAAGAAAGATCCACTTACCTTAGACACATTTTGGACACTAGAATGGAAAAGAATACTAGAAATAGAGAATACAAGGAATACTTGGTGAAATGGAAAGGTAACCCTGATTCAGAAGTTGTCTAAATGAGTGGACATCAGATCAAAGCTTTGATGCATATTTTCAATACCTCATCTCAAGTGGGCTTGATATTTCTTCTCCTAGGGAGTATGGTGTAGAGGCACCCTCTCCTGACCAAAATCTATGCAAGAATGCGTGAAGGATAGTAGGGAGGAGTTATAATTATGTTTATGTTCTATTTTTCATGTTTGTAATAAGCATGTTCCCCAATATGTAACTCAATGTCCTAGAATGGTATCTTATAAGCCACCATGGACATATGAGCCAAGGGGAAGTAGTGATGTTTATTAGGGGGTTTAGAGTCCTTCTAGGATTATTTTGATGTTTTTAATAAATTGGTTGAGACCCATGTATTGAGGGGTCTAGTTTCTATAGGAATGCAACTTTATGAGAAATATTTTAAAAGTTGTTAATAATGCGACTTTGAATTTTGACAATGTTTCTTGTCAAATTGGGAAGTTTGATCTCAAAAAATTCCAAATTTCAAATGGAATTTAGGAACCCTTGAGGAGGGATATTTATATCCCATAACCTCATGTTTGAAGGGTGAGGTGATTGTACATAGTCTGGGAAGATTTCAGAAAAACATAACTATTCAGATCTCATGCAGAACGTGTGTTTTTGTCATGGTATGGGTATGTATGGATTAGTTGGGGTCTCAAACAAATTGAATAATTTAATGCATGTTTTTATCTTTCATTTGATATTGATTTGGTAGTTTGAAGTACTCTACAACAAAAGTTATTGGATTATCTTGTGCACTGGCTTGACAAACCCTCAATTCTAGGGTTGTTTGATTTAAATGTCCATAACTTTTATATCCACCATTGGAATTTGATGACTATATGTGGAATACAAGTTAGGCCCATTTATTTTAATATTATAAAGGGTTTTTTTTGGAGATGCAAGGATTGAGTGGGAATTTGATGCCCTAGGTGGACATTTAGATATGGCCACCTATTGTCTGACTGTAAAAGATGGAGTTTTGGTCAATGGGTATTTAACCAAAGGTTGCATCTTTGGATTTAGTAATGTTTTGGTGTCCCCTTTGGTGTTTAGGTTTTTGTTTTGGGTGAGATATTTTGTGATAAGGGTGGTCCCTTTGTAAACCAAGACCTAATTACCCCATTAGGTCTTTGATCAACCACAAGGTTGAGGGTTTTTTAGTGGGATTCAGAGTAAACAAAATTTTGAGGTTGTGAAGAGCCCAAAAGGATATTAAAACTTGTGTTTTATTTGGTTGGTCCTTTGAAAGAAAACTAGATTATGTCCTAAAAAATAGTCTGTCAGGGCTCCAATCCTAGAAGAATTTTGTGAACCAAGTACCCTAAGGTGGAGTGATGAAACTTGTCTAATGTATAAGTTGGGTTTTTGGGACCATTTTGAGACCAGATCTATTGAATGTGAGTCATCTTAGTTAAGGGGGGAATTTGAGGGCAATTTGATGTCCAAAGAAGCACATAAGCCCTTAGTGGGAAGGAAGATAGTTGGTAGGAGAAAATGACCCTTGTCTTATTTTTCATATGTAAGTTTTGATAAAAATCATGGGTTGTTTGGAGGATTTTTTTAAGGTGCGGAGTCTTTCATATAAATCTCATCCTTAAGGGACACTAGTGTGTGTTGGGTGATAAGACACCCTAAGTTGTGGAAGGATCTTGATCAGAAGGAAAAGAGGAAATGAGACAAGTAAAATGACTCATTTCCCTCTTTTCCCTTATTTTGTTGGAAAACTCTCTTAGGGTTGTAATTTTAAATATTATTAATGGGTTTGAGATTTTCAAAATGGGAAAAAAAAAATTTGTCAAAAAATGTTATTTATTTTTCCATATTATTTTATGTGGCTATATTTAAATGAAACTTTAGGATAAGATTTAATTTGTAATTATGGTCAAGTTGATTTATTAATTTTGTTAGGAATAATAGTCCACCAACACAATTGAGAGGGGGGGGGGGGTGAATCAGTTGTGAGACATAATATTAAACTTTAAACTTTATAAATCAAAATACTTAATTAGAATATCAACACAATGAATGCAATCACCATAACACAATGTTTTGTTTTCGAAGAAACCTTATTAAAGGTAAAAATATGATGGGAATTGGCACCCAAAAATGATGTACTGAAAGTATAGTATCCCTGCTAAATGATTTAGCCATGTTAGGAGCTTATTAATGCATACAATACATAGTCCATATTAAAAGATAGACCCTCTTAGGAGTCAAGAGAAGAATGGTAGGCTCTCTACCTAGGAACACTACCTAAACAAGGTTAAATTTGTTGAACTACAACTAATTTGGAATCTAATTGAAGAATCTATGATTAAAGATCACTGAGGAGTTGCTGATTAGATATGTAATATGATTAAATCAGTATTATGTTGTCATTGATGTCAACTAGTTTGACAAAACTTATCTTGTAAGTTACTATACCAAGACATCGGAAGAAAGGTGAAAAAGATGAAGAAAAGAGAAATCTACATGAGGAAAGATGTACATGATAGATGAGGATAAGGAACACATTGAGTAACTTGTTGATGAGTCTATGACTTGATGATATTGACTTTATTATGTTGCATTCATCTATGATGAACTATAGAGCTGAAAGACACAAAGCAGTGTTGTCGGTAAATGAAGCATTTCTAGTATACACTGACAGAGTGTAGTGTATACGGATTTTAGTATTAACCGAGCAGTGTTCACCGACGCATTTCTTTGTTAACTGAGTGAAATAGAATGAATTAAATGATTAGTTTAGCTGATAAGATTAATGAGCTGGCAAGAGTATAACATCAAGGTAATAGATAATGTTTGTTACACAAATTGACAGTTGACAAAATTTAGGGAAGATCTAACGGAGTAGATTGAAATGTGTTATTGACACAAGCACCGAGAAAGTTTGAAGCAGCAAAATCTATAAATGTGGTTAAGTTGGCGATGTCCACTGGAGCAATATTTTTGTTTGCATAGTTAACTAAAGCTTCTACAGAGTATGAGGATACCCCATCTTAGTGCGCATAAAGTTTGGAGCAGTACGGACAAAGTTATTCGAAGTTTACCGAAGACAATTTTTGTAGACAGAACAATTTTGGAGACAGTATTAGCGAAAGAGTTAAGGGATTATTTTTGCTTGTCAAAATAATGACTTAACATTATGAAGGGATGACATCCCAGATGTTTACTCTTGGATAAAGATTTTGGAAGCCAACCATATAAAGTTATTAGCTCTAATAACTCATATATTAGGCATACTTGAAATGTAATGAAATAGTATGTGATGTCTAAAAAGAAAGAAAAGGATAACTTGTGATAGTTGTATATTGTGATAGTACCAAAGGCTATTGATGTGAAGTTGTAAGCAATACCATACTATAGTCAGAAACATTTTGTATTACCTATTTGGGCAGTGAGCTCAGCTAGTGATCAGGTTTTGTAATCTAACTCCTAACAGGGTTAAGGCTTCTAACAAGGCCTAAAGTCCTTTAACTAGGACAGATCTACTATATATTGTAAATTGACTCCTAATAGGGTCCAATATCCCTAACAAGATACTTTTGATTAGTGATCTTTGTGGGTACCATCCCCACCAGGGTTTTCCCTTGGCCAGGGTTTCCTCGAGAACATATCATGTGTTATGAGTTCTTTCTATTTATTGCTATGTTTGTTAATCAGCTTGATAATCTTTGTATGCACTAAAGTAATCTGTTATATCCATAAGTGGGCAAAAGAAAAAGTTTGTGAATTACTGATTCCCCCCCCTCTCAGTATTTCCTATTTCTAACAGGAATATCACGTGAACAAGGTTTTCATGCATTCTGATCATACTGGTTAGTAAGAACCGACCTGCAAAACAATTACCAAGCTACAGAGAGCAATTACCGACTGACAATAAGTTGATACAGTATTGAATCTGAAGTGAAATATTGATCAGAAGGATTTTTATGGACTAAATATTGATTTGTAATCTACAATTGAAGTTGTATTAAGGCAGGTCATTTACTATTACATATTTAACCATTGTATACAGTCAAAATCTCTTAACCGAGTGGACTTTGAAAGTCTTATGATCTATCATTCATAGAATGAACATTGTTATCCTATCAACCCCATAGTGAATGCTGGTTGGATGATAACTTCTAGTCTAAAATCCTCTAACAAGGTCACACTTGATAGTGTGTTTGTAAACCTTTAACGGGGTTGGGTCTTAACCGACCTCACTCCAAAAGAGTGAACAATTTTGGGTTGCTGGTCCCAGGTGGTTTTTCCCTTTACAGGGTTTCCATGTTAAATCTCATGTTATGTGTTGATTGTGATATTTTTTTTAATCATTCTTTACATGTTACATGTTAGATTTGGTTGGTAAACTGTTATGATATTAGACTGGTAATCAGTAAAAGCACAAATAGTGAAAGTTTTATTGTTTATCGACGAGAAGAAATTGAAGAAATAGTTTTGAATTATACATTTTGTTTTGAGGCACTAGATAACTGATTCACCCCCCCCCCCCTAGTTATTCTAACAAAATCTACCTTCAGGACTCACTGTCCAAAATACAATTGTATAGAAGATATATAATCTAGTGACCTATCTGATAGAAACTATCTTTTCTTGATCAATTCCAATGAAGCTCTTGAATAACAACCTTTTCTCTACATCCAACTGACTTCATAAATACCAGATCACAACTTACATACATCCATCACTCATATTTTTCAAAAAGAAAGACAAATCTTCATCATACCCTATTACAATAATCAATTAGATCAACCATTTAAAACTTCTCTAATGAACAAATAATTAAATAGACCCTTGCTATGATACACATGGTACCTTAAAAAAATATACAATAGTTACAATTCATCAAATACACTCTATAATCTAAAATCCATGCTCTCCATCTTCGCAACATGATACACATCTCCTGTTGGCTCCAAATAGGTCTTCACAAGAGTACATGCTTCATATGACATCACCACGAACACAACAAATCCATAATCATAAAAATATTCTCCAATATCTCTTCTATCATGCCTTAAGCTCGCAAGTCACAAATCATCCTCACATAAGATTTATCTCCGAAATACAAAGACTAACTCTGTCAGTGTCCACTATCACAGTCCAATAACTAGTCTTCACTAAAAAAAATGTAACACACTCCATCTAAAATATTAAGCCAAGAAACTTTAGAGATAAGGTAAAAACTCATTCCTCTACATATTACTATCTTCACATTCTCTGAAACAACCATACAATATTCATAAGCTTCTATTAGTCATTCATATATCACTGTTAACTAGTCTGTAACCAGTCTTTCTACCTTCATCTAAAACATATGTTGACAACAATGAAAAAAAATGAGATTCAATACATATTATTGAACCAATTCTAACTGTAATAACCTAAAAATGGTAAAGATTAATTCAAGTGAGAAACTAAGGCAAAATCAAGGCAATAATTGCAATCAAGACAAAATCCACTAATAATTGAGTAGGATTTGAGCAATACAAATCCACAAAACCTGAAGATCACCTGCATACAAAAACCTATTACAAGGAGGTAGAGACAAGAAGATGGCAAGGGTTTGACTCAAAAAATGAAGAAGAAAATATCCTCAATTAATGAATGAATTGAATGTAAAATGGATCATCCTTATAAAGGAGATCAAAAGCCCTGAAAGGAAAACCCTAGTGCATGTAATAATTAGTTAAATTATTACAAGACTAATACATGCAAGTTTATATTTAAAACAACTAGTGCATAAGTTTGAATCAACTAGTGCATGTGTGTTTAAATATAAACAACTAAAAATAAAAGTGTTGACATCTTAAGAAGGGAGTAAAGTTAATTAATATAATTAATACTTTACTCTAACAAATTGAAAATTAAAAGCCAATAAATCAATTTAAATCAAATAAATTGAGATAAATCAATTTAATTATGCAATTAGTCTAATTAATTGTATAGTTCAATTTAAATCAAATCAACCCATTTAAGGGGTACACATGGCTAAAAAAATATTTAAATTCAATTATTTAATTCCTAATTTCCCTCACCCACCACATGGGAGGAAAATACCTCAACCAATAGGAATTAAGGATTGGGATCACATGGATCAAGCCAATATCAAATCTCAATCACACATAAGGTGAGAGAATCTTGACCACTTTTTTTGTCTCTTTGTCCCAAGCTTTGAGGACAAACCATTTAAATTGTCCCTAAAGGCAGAACCATGGACTTAAGTCAAACTCAACATGTTATAATGTTTTAGAATAACTAAGAGGGGGTGAATAAGTTATCCTTAGGTCCAAATGTACCAATCAAACATTCCAGCACTTCAACAATATCAGATCTAATTAGCTATTCAACTCTGTCTCAATAGCATATATCATATAACATGCAATCCACTATCCAAAAGTAATTAACTTACAGAATATAACAACATTCACATCAAAACATTCACACAAGTATAAGACTAGGATTTATAGTGGAAACCCAACTTGGGAAAAACCAATTTGTAACATGCTACTGATTTTCACTCTTCTAAAGTGAGCTCTGTGAAAAGCCAACCTTGTTAAAGGTTTACAAACATAGTGTTAGGTGTGACCCTGTTAAAGGATTTAAAACACTCTGTCAAAAGTGTCCTACTTAGAGGACTTAAGAACATTCCATTAGAATGTCACCTTGATTAAAGGATTTATAAAATGACTGTTAGGTCAACCTTGATTAAAGGATTTAGACTGATACAATGGTTAGAAAGTAATAATAGTTTCTGATGTCAAAAACATACAAATCACTTTGAAAATATAGATCCACTTTACACATAAGATGATTTACTGACTGATCTCCATTTCCATCTCCATCTCTGATCTGCTCAAAATTTTCTTCAAGAAATCACAACTCTTTTCATCTTGTTCACAATTTCACCTTCAACATTCTACTTAGACGTATCAGTCAATAACATCAACCTCCTCTTCATTCTCTGTAACATCACAATTAGGTTTTCCTTTATAGCTCTTCGATTAGGTAGATCCATCTTTTTTTTCTTAATCTCCTCTGTAGATCTTAGGTTTAGGTTAGATTCATCAAATCCTTCCATCATTATGTTCTTCATCCTTCCTTCTAGATACATGTCCAAACTTCTCTTTGAATCTATAAGAAAATGATTTACCATGCATTAAATGCTCCATACAATTCATTAATCATGTCATCACATTTTACATATCCCAAGAATTCAACTATGTCAGCTGGAAATCTTAATTCTTTCTCCAAATGTAATTTAAAAATACTCGGTCAATACTATGTTCTTCTCCTCGGTCATCATTGTGTATCTCAGTCACCAATACAAACTGTCTTCCTTGGAAAACACTCTCTTTTCTCGATAATTTCCTATTTCTCAGCAATTGCTAATGTTCAGTCAACACTAGATTTACTCAACATATACTAGTGCTCAGTCGACACTAACATCACTCGGCTTAAACTAGATTTCTTCACTTTTTCTTGGTTAAGCCTACCTCTCCAGTCTTTCTTCTTACTTAGATAAAAAATAAATTATCTTATCAATGTGCCAACTAATCAAGTACCCATTGACATATCAAATAAATCAACCTTTCCTTAGGTTCTCTTGTTATCTCCTTTCCCAAATCCTCTTCATCAATCAATAGATATGGTACTCTCCTAGATAGAAACTATCTTACTAGTTAAGGTTTGACATCAATGAAAATATAACAATTTTTCAATTGTATTTTCCAACACAACCATGATCAAATTAACTCCACCCCCTATGCTTGCCAAAATCTATAAAAGCAAGACCAAAATCAGGAGAAATCAATCCACATATCTGAGAATTACATCAAACTTATTAAGAATTTTAGCTAGAAAGGCATTTTAGGCTAAATTGAGCATAGTTTTCTTTGGAATTCACTTAATTAGCTTAATCATTTATCATTTCTCATTTTAGAGCTATCACTAATGGAGGCTTATTGAGAGTTTACCATTAGCATATCTAAATAGAGATCTATAGAGTGCTCATTGTCTTTAATTGCAATTAAATAACTCACTACTTTGTGGTTTAATTTAGTTATTTGATCATTTATTGATGAACTAACCCTATGAAGGTACTTTCCACAGTACACAAAATGGCACCCACCATGGGGCATTAGGCTAAAATTCTAGAATTTTCTTGTTATTAGCTCTATTTTTTAGCTGAAGTTGTGCATTTGAGAATTCCTGTAGTGCATTCAAGCATTCTTGTTGCACATTCAAGGCTTGAATCTGCGCATCTGAGACAAATTTGTGTGCATTTACATGGAGAAGCTGCGCATTTAAGAATTTCTTTCTTCTATCTAACATTCTTTCAGCGTGTTTGCCTTGACTCCGCAGTGCATCCAATAAATCCTGAAGAGCATTCAAATTTTTTCTTTATGCACATTTGATTCATTAAATAGGGCATTTAATTTTTTTTATGCACATTTAATTTGTTCTTCTATGCATTCAATCATTTCTACTGCACATTCAGTTATTTCTGTTGCACATTCAGGCATTTTTGTTGTGCATTCAATTATTTTTGTTGCATTTTTAATCATTTCTATAGCGCTTAAAATTTTTATTTTTATTTTAAATTTTGATGGTAAATAATGTTTTCTTTGTATTTTTCTAATACCATGACATAAAACAATTCAGAAACAAGAGGCCAGAATCCATAGTGAGGATAAAAACATCATGAAAGGTTTGAAAAGAGAGAAAGCTCTTCATCTTAACAAATTTTTGGGAGGATTCCAAGCAGTAAGGTAAAGACTATGAAAGATATCTGCTTATAATTAATTTGTACATATCTAAATTTATCTCTTTAAATTGGATATTTGGTCCTTAATTTCATCATTTTAATCAATTTTAAGGGAAGGAATAAAGTTCAAATTGCTTGGATTTCTTCACTTTGTTTATTTTTTGTTGGATTAAAAATTTCAAAGGGATGCAAAGGAGCTAGAACAATCACCACTAGGTGAGTTAAAATCATGAAAATATCAATTAAAAATGCCCCTCGCCTTAGTTAGCTTCAAAATGAGGTAAGCCTTGACAATTTTGTGAATTTTTTCTTAGCTTGTGGCATTTTCACTTAGAATATAGTAATTAGAAAAGCCTAAGGAATAAACAAGCACTAAAATTAAAAACCCCTTGTTTGTGGAGGAGAGTAGAAATAATTGATTCCCATTAGTTAGAGGCTTTGGTTAATTGAACATTGATGATTGTGCTTGGGAAGTGAAAAGAATAGTAGGGATATTCCCTTCACCTTTTGGTCAATCAAACTCCCAAACCTATCTCTTCATTTCATCTATTCTCTTTACATGAACATGCTAGAACTATAGTGGGCTCACCTCCTGAGAATTTTCTTTAACGAGGCCAGTGAGAGGGACAACCCAAAGTGGGATACAATTTATTTTGCCACAATAATCTGACCCACTATAAAATAAAACAAATTTATCCTTAATGGGGTGAATAACAAAAGGATATCAAGAATCAAACTTCCTCAAGTAGTCCTTCAGGATTGCACATAACTTTGATAAACCAGTTGTGGGAAGCCCCTAATTATTGTGGGATGAGACCTTATATTTTTTTGAACGAAATCCATACTAAATCCTTGATAAATTAGCAAGCCTACCTCATTAAAGCCATTTAAGAGCCAAATTTGACCTTAGGTAGATTGCTTGGAATAATTTCTTGTGATACTTGATAAAATCATTGTGTTGTGCTTGAAGATCTATGACTACAAAAAGAAAACATCCTTTAAGATCCAAAAATCAATTAACAACAAAAATTCAAAAGAATATTCTATTCACAAGAATTCAAGACATGGAGAAAGAAAGGGATACATCATCCAAAAAATTCTCATTAAGAACAATGTTTTCTTATCTTTATGATCCTAATATTACATCCATGGCTACATACTCTTCAGACAAAAGGTTTATCCCAAAATCTCACATTAATTATATCATTGATCAAGAAGAACATTATGAGCATCATATCTTTGATAATTCAACCTTTGATCAAAAATAAAATCATGATTACCCTATATTTGATCAAGAACATCCTAATAGTAATCCAATCTTTGATGATGAACCTATTTCAAAATATCAAGAGAATCTCATCTTTGATCAAGGAAATATAGAGAAATTAGTCCTATCTCAATGATCTTCTTCACATGACAACAAAAAATTGGATCATCAAGGTTTTGAATATCACATTTCTTTAACAAACACAAATACATCTAAATATCCATGGGATAGATCATTTACTCCTTTGGGATAATCATACGAATCATCTTTGGAAAAAATCCTTGAAAATGATTTCATCACATTGCCTAAAATCACTTCATGTGGTTTTATATTTTTGAGAAATTATTATGCATATCATAGACGTAATGAACATGAAACAAATGATTGCATGGAGTTGAAACATAAAATCCAAGATCTTATTGATGATGACTTAATCAAAATTGAAAATAATAATGACTCATCTAATGAAGATACTACTCTCAAGAAATATCAAACTTATGAACACATGTCTAGTAGTCGTTCTCCTATAGCCTCCACCTATTCCAACATTCCTCCATCTCATAAAGAAGTAAAGCTATCCAATATTCCTCCATCTCATAAAGAAGAAAATTTATCCAAGATTCTTACATCAAATCAAGAACCTGATTCTTTTCATGATGACTATGTATACCCTCAAGGGCTACCTATAAAAGAGATCCAAGCTAACCTACATATTGCAACAAACTTCTTTCATGCTTCAAATATTATAGAACCCAACCCTTCATGTGCTAAAATTCCTAGCATACCTATTTCAAATTAACATCCATCATCCCTTCAATAATCCCTCGTAAAGATCTAAACTCCTAACTTGTCCTTAGAAGTGGCTCCATGTCAAGAGACTAATCCAAAGTTCAAAGAGACAGGTATTATTAAGGATAAAGATCAAGATATTATCCCTTCTTATCCTATAGTTGACCAAAGTCACATACCCCAAGAGTCCCATGATGATCCCTTCATACCCTTCCATTTCTTTCAAGAAGATATCCTTCCATCTCAAACACCCCATATTCCTTCACCTCCTATATCCTACCCATATCCTAGGAAAGATCAAGGTATTACTTCCATCTCTAATGAACTTATTGAAAATAAAAATAAACGTATTCTTCCTAGGCTATCAAAAGATCCTTGCCAAGATCAAAGTACCCCAACATCCACTTTTCATAAGCCTCCGTATCTACCTCAAAATTATCCCATTGTTCCTAATCCATTGCATAAGAATAAATCCCCTCAAGCTTCAACTTGTCCAATCAAAGTCACTACTATGGAAGCTACTCATAAGTCTATTGGTATAAAAATAAATCTAAAAGATGAAATCCTTGGCCATGAAACTCAAAATAAAGATTTTGATATCCCTCCCACATCCTATTTACCTCCATTTGTGCATAAGCATGTTCCTTCTACATCCAAATCCTTCCTTGGTCCCTATATCCCAAAGTTGAAACCTTATACATCCTCCAAATCCATATTGGGTCCCTATATCCCTCCATCAACTTTTCCTATCATTCCTAGCCCATAATCCACTTACCCTATATCCTATCAAGATCAACAAAGAAATACATACTTGAGAAACCAAACACCCATCCATATGAACCATCCATATCAACCTTATTCATCCACCAATCCCAAGTCTTTAGCAAGAAATTTGAATGTGCAACATAAGAATTAGAAAATCAAGAATCCACTTATGTATGAAGATCACCATGTCCAATATAATTGACATGTGAGTGGGTATGTGCAAGATCATGAGGGGCCAAAAAGTGGTGATGTCAGTTCAAAACTTTGACAATGTAGCTGACGACTTTTTTTTCACCCAAATTTGATAAAACAAAAAGGGTATCTTAAGGAGATTATCAGCTTTCTATCGATATAATTGCTGTCAAATTTTGCATTCGATAAGTAATTACTAGTTATTTTCTAATTGAGCTACCTCTAAAGTGCTGATTTATATACTGATTGAAAAATGACTATAACTTTTAGACGGCATAACATTTTTGAAATCCAAAAAATGTGTCACATTCTATGCTTCACCTACTATAAGGAAAAAAAAATAAAAATTGAATTTTATAAACTTTTGAATGAGTTAAGGTGGTCAGACACAGGAGTTTTTTTATTCTGAAAATGTTGTAGCAAAAAATTCATAATTAATTATTTTTTTGGAATAAAATTACAAAAAAATATGCATCACATCTAGGCATGAGTCTACTACTTATATATAAAATCTTATAATAAAATATTATCATTTGATTATGATTAAGGTGGTCAGACATACACCTACTTCTTTTTTTTTCCTGAAATTTTTGTACTGCTGCATTGAAATCTATACTTTTCACCAATCATACTAACTTTTTCTCAAAAAAGGCCTAGTAGTTTAGAAACTACATTCAATTTTCTATAGATTCTATTCTTACAACTTTTTGATATTAGGTTCATAGCTAGTTTGAAATTTTCATGTCAAGTTGACTAACCCTGATTTGCTGATTTTTCATTGCCACTTAAGGGCATAGTTTGGCCCCTCATGATCTTGCACATACCCGAGTGCAAGAATAAAATAAATATTCAAGAGACCACAAAGGTCCATCAAGAAGAAAGAAAAATCAAAGAAAATGTGGGTTCCTAAATCCCTCATTGAAGAAATGCATTCTAAAGCATCCATTAAGAAAAAAGAAAAATCAAAGAAAATGTGGGTTCCTAAATCCCTCATTGAAGAAATGCATTCTAAAGCACCAATCAAGAAAAAATAAAAATCAAATAAAATGTGGGTTCCTAAATCCCTCATTGAAGAAATGCATTCTAAATCATCCAAAAGGAAAGAAAAATCAAAGAAAGTGTGGATTCCCAAGTTACTTTTGAAGGACTTACACACAAAAGAGAAATCAAAGTTGACATTCAAGCTTCCAAAGGCTTCCACTCCATATTATCCCAAACACATTCCATCTTATCCATCCATTTTGGGTCATTTTGTCCCAAGATCCATAGTCTCTTCTACATTAAATTCTCAAGCTATCTTACCCATTTTTCTTCCATTATTCAACTATCCTTCAAGGTGTGTTTCGATCTCTATCTTGATAATCCTTCTTATCCTCCTATTCCTTATTCTTCCATTCCATTTTCCACACCTACCCATTGAAATGCTTATTATCCTCTCATTCATTATCCTTCCATTTCCCTTATCTAATCCATTTCATAAATCTTTAGCCACCCTCTACCTTATCCACCATATCACCTTTATGTCACCCTATCAACATATTTGAGCATACCTTTCAGTGGCCTTGGCTCATCATATCATACCTTTTCAAGGAGTATCCAAAGAGAATGAGGCTTGAGTCTCTCCAAAAGTCAAAAATACAAAAAAAATGAAAAAGATAAAAAAATGCCTGGGTGAAAACCTACCAAATAGGTGGCTTGGTAAAAAAAATAAAAAATAAAATAAAATAAATTCATCCTATGGTGAAAACCACTTCTTGTGGAATCTTGGATAAGTACCATGATGAAAACCTGACAAACAAGCATCATGCATGATTCCTCTCTATCACACTCTATACTTGGGGGCAAGTTTCATCCATCATATCCTCCACCTTCCTACCCTTTATCTCACTTGCATCTATATTCCATCTTTCACCTTTGATCTTGACAAGGTTGAACATATCCATGAGTGTTAAGTACCTTGACATATATTATCCTATCCATCAACCTATCCACTTGTTGTATTCATGCTAGCATATCATGATCTTTCTTATCCTGAATCCACCTTCATTACTCCCAAGAAGTTTTCCCATAATCCCAAACCATTCACTTATAGCCTCCATCACCCCTTTATCATGATTGTGTGATCCTATCCACATTGATCCCTTGATCTTGATCCAAATGAAGAATAAAAGAAATGGAAAATATGTTAAAGAAAGTCTCTTGATATGTCCACTCCTTTGGATCATTGTCATGACACCAAGTCATTATTCCATATGCTATCTGACACCACATAATTGCCCTATATTGAGATATTATTTTTCCCTAGCTTGGATAATCTTAAGGAGACAATCCTATGGGTAACACACTTTCTTCATCCATTATTTCCTATTCATTGGTGAATCATCAGTTTGCAAATACATCTTTCATGTCCTATACCTTTCTAGACATTGGGGGAAATTCAATGTGACCTTGTTTGAGAGCTAGTGATCTCTAAAAATCTAAAAAGGTGAAAATGTTCCTCAAATAATCCAAAAACACCAAAAACTTCTTAAAAGCTAAAAAATAAATTTAAAAAATATCTAAATAATCCAAAAAAATCAAAATATCTAAAATCTTAAAAAGCTAAAAAAATTAAAAATCTCTAAAAATCCAAAAAACATAAAAAATCGTTAAAAAAAAATAAATTGTAAAATCTTAAATAAACTCTCAAAAGATCCATGTTCCTCAACAACATCTTTTCCAAAATCAAACTAGGAGTCACCATTCTAAATTCAATGAGCTTCACAAAATAGACATCAGTTGGCTCCAAATAGTCGCATCAAAAATCAAAAAATTGCTACACAACTTCTTGATCAATATTACATTTCAAACATATAAATACTTGATCTAAACAACAACATTTGACAAATCAAATCAAAATCTAAAAAAAAATAAATCAAATCAAAATCTAAAAAGGCATAAACATAACTAAGGATCAAAGGGGATGAAGTTTTTGAAATATGGTTCTACAAAAAAAAAAGCAAAAATGTTCAAAGTGTTACTAAATTTTTGGAACGATGTCTTTTTAGCAAATTGATGAAGTTTGACTAGATGGGTGATGATGAAGACATGATATTTTCTTGATTTCTTCTTGAGTGCTTGTCAGGTTGATTCAATATAACAATATGTGAATCTGTCTAATGACATGATCATCAAAGAATCATCGAGGACATTTTTATATGAAAGGGATCAATTCTTAGATTGTTTAATTGCAATTTTAAAATCCAAGGAAATAGGTATTCATATCATCATGGTTGAACCAGTGATGATTGTACCAATTTCATCTTCCAAAAGCTCGATGATGAAAATAAGCATCCAAATTCTAAATAGTGACAACTAGCTGCATCCATGTTAAATTAATTGCATATTATCTTGCATGTGGATCCTTTTCTCAAAATATGTAAGGAAAGCTAAAGGGGGTGGATTTATTATCTACAAAGGACCATATCAGGATACATCAATATCTATATCAGAATAAATCAAGAAAATATACATCAGCAAATGTCCATCAATGTATAATCAAGGTCGTGACCAACATCATCAATGTTTGAAGTATCCATCATCAAAAACCATGCTCAATCTGATCATCAAAGGTACATAAATATCATCAAGATACATCTTCAAATGTTTGATCCATCAAATGATTCATGCTACATCAAGGACATCATCAATAATCAATCATATTGATCAACTAGGGGAAACCTAACTTTGTCTATCACCTATATCTATATCTATACCTGTACCAACAGATGACCCTTCTCTTCTACCAATCCCTAAATTTGGCATCATGAGACCATCAAATCAACTCCATATCATCAAAATATCTAGATAAGCATATAAAAAATCAATCAGTCAAATCATCCAAGTGATCATCAAATGTCAATCAAGTTATCCTATCATCAATTTTCTCATCTTGAGCGCATCAAATTTCCTAACTCTATATCTTGAGGAAGGAAAATCAACTCATTTTATCTGTCTAGATCGTGAGAGTGAAATATCAATCCATCAACCTACCTATCCTATCAGATTGACATCAACATCAACCGAGTGATTCAGACTGACATCAAATGATATCAAAACATCATCAACTTATCCACAACATCAACAACATTTTATGAATCAAATATCTTCTCATCAAATTCTCTCATGATTGGGGCATATCCAAATTTCTATATCAGGAAACAAATTGAAATTTCCCAATCTCAATCAAATCATCCACAATCATTTCAATTCATTTCCCGAGGGGGCATGCAATTACATCATCTTTTACTTAAATAAAAAAAAATGTAATTTTTTTTGAATTCATTAGTGGGGCATCTAAATCGGCAAATCAGGTCAAAACAGGCATCACATCAAAGATCCATCATAGAAACAACCATCAAGAACATAAATCAATCAGGTTTACCATTAGTGTTTAAATCAATCATTAAGGTAGAAATAAGACATCAGTTAATTAGGACTTTGCATTAGGACATCGTACAATCTTTGAACCCATGCGCTTTGCACATCGATTCAAAGAGGGGCATTTGTAATCAGCTAAAAATGGTCAAGATCAATTAAAGTGAGAAACCAAGTAAAAGTCAAGGCAATAATTGCAATCAAGCCAAAATCCAATAATAATTGAAAATCAAAACATAATAAATCAATTTAAATCGAGATAAATCAATTTAATTGTGCAATTAATCTAATTAATTGTATAGTTCAATTTAAATCAAATCAACCCATTTAAGGGGTACACATGGATAAACAAATCATTTAAATTCAATTATTTAATTTCCAATTTCCCTCACCCACCACATGGGAGGAAAATACCTCAACCAATAGGAATTAAGGATTGGGCTCACATGGATTAAGCCAAAATTGAATCTTAATCACACATAAGGTGAGAGCATCTTGACCACTCATTTTTTCTCTTTGTCCCAAGCTTTGAGGACAAAACATTTAAATTATCCCTAAAGGTGGAACCATGGAGTTAACTCAAACCCAGCCATGACCAAATTAACTCCAACCCCTATGCTTGCTAAAATCTATAAAAGAAAGACAAAAATCAGGAGAAATCAATCCACATATCTGAGAATTACATCAAACTTATTGATAATTTCAGCTAGAAAGGCATTTCAGGCTAAATTGAGCATATTTTTCTTTGGAATTTTGATGCAAGAGAATCTTGGGTCTTGAGCAATCTTGCATCGCCAAAAACATTTCCTATTTTATGTACTTGTCTGTTGTTTGTTTTGTAGCCATTGCTGCTATTGGTTTCTTGCTTTGAAAATTTAATGTAGTGTTGACGAAATATTCTTGGGCCTTCTCCTAAGAGCACATGTCCTAATTCATTTGGATCTGGGAGTTATCTTTATTTTACTCGGGTATCAATTTTCAACCAGTTTTGCATGAAACATGGAGTGTTTCACCTTGCGTGGTTCCTTATGAGGGAATTGGATCTTGCAAAGTTTTGGATATGTTCTTGGATCATGTGTGGACCTAAATATATCTTCCCATCATGTTTTGTTATTTCTTTCTTTAGTTTTGGTTTCTCTCTCTAGGTTGGACCTATAATGTAATTAATGCCTAACTGGCTGACTTGTGGCTTAGCTGGTTATATATTGGGAGCTTGGGTTGATGTAAGGGTAGCAAAGTAGAGGAAGAATAACAGAGAAAGAGTCAAGGTAGATTGACAAGAATCATAATTGGAACCTGTGAGATCTTGAAGATCAGATTTTTTATCTGATATTATAATAACAGAGCTAGTGGTTTGCATGCTTAGGGACAAGGAGATTTCTTGGAGGCTTGTGAGCTCAAGTTTGGATCTACCTTAGTGTTTCCATCAGTTGTTAATGTGTTTCAAAGCTGGACTAGCTAGGAGATTTCTGAAATACTTTTTTAATTACATTGTATAAGGCCGAAACCCAGAAGGCCTCACAGCCTGGCATGTTGAATGAAATTCTATTTTGAAGCATTATATTGTTGTATTTCATTGTGATTGTTGTTGTTATAGTTGCTAGTGTAGGTTTGGACCATCCATTATTGGATCCTCCATCCCTACCCTGTGTCAGGTGGTATCAGAGCTTGAAGATTTTGAGTGTGTGGAAAAATTGTTGAAGGTGAGGTAGTTTGCACCAGGACCTTGGATTGAAGATTCCTTCGAGGAGATCTTGAGAGATCTCAGAGGAAAAACCTTCTTGGGAATTTAGTCTTGATGATTTTAGGGCTTTGCAGAAACAAGTGAAAGATCTACAAGAGGAATTGAGAAAGAAGAATACATCGAAAGAAGATAGTGAAGATGAGTCTAAGGAACAAGATCATTTTGAAGAAGCTATAGAAGAAGCAAGGATCTAGAAGAGACTAGAATCCTGAAGGCTATGTCTAAAATTGGGAAAAGACCTAAGATTGAAGTTTCTACATTCACTAGAAACCTTAGGCCAGAAGAGTTGATTCATTGGATTAACGAGATAGATGAGTACTTTGAGTATGAAGAAATAGAAGATCTTGATAGAGGTCAATTTGCAAAGACTAAGTTGAAGGGTCATGAAAATATTTGGTGGAGAGAATTTCAATTGGAAAGAAGTAGGAGAGGAAAAGAAAAGATCACTAGATGGAACTGAATGGTTGATAAGTTGAAAAAGCAATTCATCCTAGTGGATTATGAGTTAGAGATGTTTAAGAAGATGCAAGCCTTGAAGAAGACCAGCAAATCAGTATAGGAGTATACCGAGGAGTTTTACAAAATCCTGATTAGGACTGGTCATTCTAAAGCTGATAAAGAGAAGGTTGCTAGGTATGTTTATGGATTGAGACCTAGTATTCAAGAAGAGTTACTTATTGTTCAGATGAAAACTATAGGAGATGCTTATCAGATGGCATTAAAGATTGAGGAGAAGCTAAACAAGAAGTTTGAAGGAAGACAAAATAATAGGAACTGAGGTGGTAAGACTGGTGAAAAAATTGTTGGAGGTAATGTGGTAGAGAGTCCTAAGAAGACTGATGATGAATCTAGCAGTGGTCAAATCACTAAGAACTACAATAATGGACAAAGAGGGAGATGGAGAAATGAGTTCACTGGTACTTGTTTTCAGTGTGGTGAGAAGGTTTATAGAATTTTTCAATGTCCTAGAAAAAGAGTTGCACTAACTACCGAAGAAGACATAGAGAATGTTTTAGAAAAAGGTGAAGTTATTATCACTAGGAGGTTGGCTACATGTGTTAAGGAACCGGTGCAAAGAAGAAATTTATTTAGAACTAGATGTAAGTGCAATAATAAGGTATGTAATATTATAGTTGATGGTGGTAGTTCTGAAAACTTTATTTCAAAAGAGATGGCTAGTAAGTTGAATTTGGAAAGAAAGAAATACCCTAACCCTTATCAGATTAATTGGATACAAGATGTGTCTAAGGTTAGGATTGAAGAGAAATGTTTGGTTAATTTTCAAATTGGATCTTATCATGATGAAATGTTATGTGATGTATTTCCTATGGATGCTTGTCATCTATTTCTTAGGAGACCTTTGAAATTTGATAGGCATGCTATGTTTGATGGTCATGCAAATACATATGTAGTAATGCATGGTGGATCTAGGCATAAGTTATTACCTTTTCAGGAAGCAGGGGCCAGGGGATGTGGATTTGTCAGGTGTTGTACTTGTGATAGTGACAAACATCAACAGAAAAGAGTTGATGAACTTATCTCTATGGATAAAAGGGAGCCAAGTTTGAAAGGAAAAGTGAATGATACAACTGAGGAATTTATAGAGATTAAGAGGCAGATAGTATTTCTAACAAAGATAGTGTAGCAAATGATGGAAATAGTGACACAAAGAGATGCAAATGCTATCGAATTGATTAATAAGTCTAGAGAAGATATGATTCACCAAAATGCTGGTGTAATTAAAAGTGGAAAAGATGGTCAGAATTATTTTATGTCAGTTGCAGATAGGAAAGATGAGAAAAGTGCAGGACAAGATAATTTGCTAAGTGTGACAATCAATAAAGTGAAGACAACATGGAATGAAGGACAAGAGGAGATATGGGTTAAGAATAGATATGGTATACATGTCCTGATTCCCTTAAGACATTCATGAGAAATTTTTATTTACGTGGGGTGTCTGATGTAGGAGCATCTTGGGTCTTGAGCAATCTTGCATGGCCAAAAATATTTCTTGTTTTCTTTACCTATTTGTTGTTTGTTTTGTAGTCATTGCTGTTGTTGGTTTCTTGGTTTGAGAAGTTAATGTATTTCTAAGGACCTATTCTTGGGCCTTCTCCTAAGAGCACACGTCCTCATTCATTTGGATCCAAAAGTTATCTTCATTTTCCTCAGGTATCAATTTTTTGCGAGTTTCACATGAAACATGGAGTGTTTTGCCTTTCGTAGTTCCTTATGATGGAATTGGATCTTGTGAAGTTTGGGATATGTTCTTGGATCATGTGTGGACCTAAATATATCTTCATGTCATGTTTTGTTATTTCTTTCTTTAGTTTTGGTTTCTCTCCCTAGGTTGGACCTATAATGTAATTAATGCCTGACTGGCTGACTTGTGGCTTAGCTGCTTATATATTGGGAGCTTGGGTTGATGTAAGGGTAGTAGAGTAGAAGAAGAATAAAAGAAAAAGAGTCAAGGTATATTGAAAAGAATCATAATTGGATCCTGTGAGATCTTGAAGATCAGATTGTTTATCTGATATTGTAATAGTAGAGCTAGTGGTTTTCATGCTTAGGGACAAGGATATTTCTTAGAGGCTTGTGAGATCAAGTTTAGATCTGTCTTAGTTTTTCCATTAGTTGGTGATGTGTTTCAGAGCTGGACTAGCTAGGAGATTGCTGAAATACTTTTGTAATTTAATTGTATAAGGCCAAAACCTAGAAGGCCTCACAGCCAGACATATTGAATGAAATTATATTTTGAAGCATTATATTATTGTATTCCACTGTGATTGTTGTTTGTATAGTTGTTGGTGTAGGTTTGGACCATCCATTATTAGATCCTCCATCCCTGCCCTGTGTCAAATTCACTTAATTAGCTTAATCATTTATCATTTCTCATTTTAGAGCTATCAATAATGGAGGCTTGTTGAGAGCAAGTACCATTAGCATATCTAAATAGAGAGCCATAAAGTGCTCATTGTCTTTAATTTCAATTAAATAACTCACTAATTTTTTGTTTAATTTAGTTATTTTATCATTTATTGATGAACTAACCCTATGAAGGTACTCTCCACAGTACACATCAACAATCTCCCCCTTTGACATTGATGGAAACATATGAGAAAATACATCATCCCAAAAGTACTCATATGAATACAACTTTCTCAGTATCCTCTTTAAAATCTTCCCTAAATCTCTCTCTTAAAATAGTAGGTATTTTCAATAAATCTCTCCCCTTTTGACATCAATGGAAAAGAGTGTCATTATCCAATTTATGATTATCTTTTCTAATGTACAAAATCACACAAATTTTCTTTGTTCTTGATCATGCAATCACTCCCCCTAAGGATCAGATCCAAGCATCAGGTTTAGAAGTAATATAGCTCTAAAAACCACTGGAATGATGTATTCTTGCATCAATTAATTTTCAGAAGGGGGGCTGTCACCCCTAGCATACCTTTGAAATATTCAAAGGTATATTTTGGTAAAGGTTTTCTTAATATGTTTGTTGTTTGTTCCTTTATACTGATATAATCCAATATAATCTATTTCTCTACTACCTTGTCTCTTAAGAAATGATACTTTATTGATATATGCTTTGTTCTAAAATGCATAACTAGATTCTTTAACATATTCACTGTACTAATGTTATCACAATGCATAGGTTCTTCAAAGATTATTCCAATGTCTCTCATCATCTTCTTCATCCAACTAAGTTGAGTGTAGTTTATAGAAGCAACAACATATTTTGACTCAACAGTAGACTGAGCTATATAGTCCTTCTTACTTAGCCATGAAATCAACCTTTTCCTAAGGAAAAATGCACCTCCAATAGTACCTTTTCTATCAACCACACTTCCTTCCCAATCATAGTTAGTATAAGCATGTAACAAAAAATCATCAAATTTTTCATACCATAATCCATAATCAAGTGTTGCCTTCAAGTATCTGAATATCCTTTTTACAATGACGAGGTGAGTCTCTTTATCATTTTCTTGATATCTTTCCATAATTCCAACAACATTAGCTATATTAGGTATGGTATGGGTTAGATACTTTAGGCCTCCAATCATTGATCTTTACTTTGTCTAAAAAATACTTGCACTTTCATTAGTATTAGTAAGTTTAGAACCATGAGTGTTCCAATAGGTTTTACAATCTTCCATTATAGATTTATTTAATATCTCTTTAAGATACTTTGTCTTAGAAATGAAAATTCCTTCTTTATTCTGATTAATTTTTAAGCCAAGGAAAAATTTCATTTCACCTATCATTGACATCTCAAATTCATTTTCCATTTCTTTAGAGAACTTCTTACTCATCTCATCATTGCCTCCAAAAATAATGTCATCCACCAAAAAATCAACAATTAGAATTCCTTCTTTATTAGTTCTCAATTATAAATCAGTGTCAGTATTACCTTTTCTGAAACTAAGACTTGGTAGATACTTATCAAATCTTGCATACCATGCTCTAGGTGCTTGTTTCGGTCCATAAAATTCATTTTTTAGGTTACATACCATATCCTCATTCACTGTCAAAGGAAATCCATCAGGTTGCTCAATGTAAACTTCTTCCTCAAGATCACCATTTAGAAATGCAGATTTAACATCCATCTAATATGCTTTAAAGTCTTTATGTGCAACATAAGCAAGAAATAGTATTACTGCCTCTAACCTAGAAAAAGAAGAAAATGTTTCTTCAAAGTCTATGCCTTCTTGTTGAGATTAACCTTTACAAATAAGTCTTTCTTTATTTATTACAACTGTCCCTTCTTCATTCATATTATTTCTGAAAACTCATTTAGTTCCTATCACATTCTTGTCTATAGGCCTAGGAACCAATTCCCAAGTGTTTTTCTTTATCTGATCCAATTCTTCTTGCATTTATTTAGTCCAAGACCCATCCTTGCAGACTTCATCAGTAGTTTTAGGTTCAACTTGATAAATCAAACAAATTTTATTCCTTAATCTAGACCTTGTCAACATTCCTTTATTAGCATCACCAATGATTCTATTCTCAAGGTGGTTTTTGTTTACATACCTCGGTGCCTTTTAAATATTATTAGAATCATTCAAATATATTTCCATCTCATGATCAACTTCAAAAGGTTCTTCCTGATTTGTAACAACTTTTCTTTTATCTGAATTCCAACTGTAATCATAAACTCTTTCTTGAATCTGAAACTTCCCATCAATTCTCATATTATCACTTTCAATCATCTTTCTCAATCTCATATTATAGCATTTGTAAGCCTTTCTCTTAGTAGAATAACCTAGAAAGATCCTTTCATCACTTCTAGCATCAAATTTTCCTATGTCATCATCTCTTTTGATATAGTGTTTACTACGAAATATTTTGAAGTATTTCATATTAGGAGTATGATTAAACCATAATTCATAAGGAGTCTTACTTGTACCTTCTTCGATTTGAATTCTATTTAAAGTATAAGAAACTGCACCAACTTCTCTCTAATGAATAGGTGACACATTTCCTTCTAGCAACATAGTTCTAGCAAAATCTAAAATTGTTCTATTTCTTCATTCTCGAATCCCATTATGTTGTGGAGTCCTAGGAGCTGACATTTTTCTATATATGCCATTCTCTTTGAAATAGTTATTAAACATATCTGAAATAAATTCTCCACCTCTGGCTGATCTCAAACATTTTATCTTTAAACCAAATTCATTCTCAACTTTTTCTTTAAAAATCTTAAATTTGTCAAAAGCCTCATACTTTTCTCTAAGAAATGCAACCCACATCATCCTAGAGAAATCCTGAACAAAAAGTATAAAATACCTCTCACCATAATAAGATCTTGTTCTTGTAGGTCCACAAAGATCTGTATGCACCATATCTAACTTCCCTTTAGCGGAGTAAGATTTTCTTTGAAAGATGATTTTAGTCTATCTCCCCATTACACATTCTCTACACATGGTGTTAGATGGATTTATTAATCTTTGGTAGGTATCTAACAACATTTGTCATACTTTTTTTCACAATATTATCAAAATTCACATGAGAAAATCTTTTGTGCCACAATAAATCCATTGTGGCACAATAAATCCATTGTGGAACATCTAACTTCTTTTCTTCTTCCTATATATTTTTCCATTCATCAACATACTCACCAAGATCTTCTCACAAATCATTTCTTCTATTGCTCACTAAACTTGATAAAGTCTTTTTGTCATTATGCACAGTTACCTTAAATGTTGCTTCAGGCTTAGGTAATGAATCTCTAAGTTTTGTGAGCTCAAAGGTAGTTAACTTAGCAAGCAACATCTCTTTGTTAAATTTCATAGTCAAAGGTATGATCTCCTCTATCACTTGCAAGTTTTATGACCTCAAAGGTAGTTAACTTAGAAATCAACATCTCTTTGTTAAAGTTCATAGTCAAAGGTATGATCTCCTCTATCACTTGCACTTTAGTCTTATACACAGGTGTCAAAGATCTAAGAATCTTTTCAACCACTTCCTCTTCACTATATGTGCCTCCAAAATTTATAATGCCAAAAAAAAACATCTATAACACTCTGTACATATGCTCTAACATTTTCATCATTTCTTATTCTCAAAGTCTCCATCTAAACATCCTATGCTCTGCTAGGGTTTAGTTTTGCATCGCTTCTCTACATCCTTTTGTCCTTTCATACCACATTTATTATAGGAAATTGCTTCATATTTATAACTCTGGCCACCATTCACCTAGCAGTTGATGTTGGTGTTAGTGTGGTGATGGATATAAATGGAACCTCCAAGAAAGAGACCCCACAAGTTTGTTCCCAAAGTGTTTCACAAGGTATGTCCCATCTTGATATTATTTTACCCATTTATGAGTTTGATAATGCATGTACTTGGCCTGGAATACATACCCTCATTGGTTATTTTCTGGGATGCAACCCTCCTGAAAATGTTATTAAGGTTTGGGTTGCAAAAGCATGGAATCCTAATGGAATCCTCTTGGATGGTATTCAGAGTCTTGCCAAGTGTTTTTTCTATTTTTTTTTCTAACCCCACCCATGTGGATGCCATTTTTTCCAAAGGACCCTAGAATCTTAGGGATTCCCTTTTAGTTTTCCAACATTGGTCTCAATACTTTTCCATCTCTTACGACAAGAAACTAAAAGTTCCTGTGTGGGTTGAGTTTTCTAGTCTCCCTCTACCTTGTTGGCCTTTCATGCATGTCATTGGAAAAACACTAGGTAGGGTTATATGTAGTGAGCATGACCTTTTTATCAATCCATGGCCTTAGAAGAGGCTCTGTGTTGAGGTCGACCTTTCCAAGGACCTTAAAGAGTCTATTGAGATTTAGGTTGGTGAGACCACCTTCACTCAGAAGGTGCTTTATCTCAACCTTCCCAACATATCTTATCATTGTCAATCTACAGAGCACAAGATTAAGGACTTCCCTTTGGCAATGCCTTGTACCAAATCTCCTCCTAAGGATTCTAGTTCTTGGCTAGCCAAATTTGGAAAAAAGGAGGAAATTAAGAAATATGATTGGGTTACAGTCAACCATAAGAACAAGCAAGCCAAGCCTACTGCTTTGGCTTCCACATCTCAGCTGCCACCTCCTCCTGTCGAGGCTCATGCTAAGAAATCTACTCTGAATTCAAACTATGCCCTGGAGGGGAAGGAGGTTTTTTATTCTAGTGTTAACCCTCCTTGAGTTTTCATGCCTCAGGTGGCTTCCACGATTTCCTCCCCTCTTCCTTTTTTCCATTCTTCTAGCTCTCTTGGGTGTGTTGAGACTAGGATTAAGGGCATGGAAGAAAAATAGAGAAATATTTCCATAGAGTCCTGTTGGTGTCCAAAATGACGCTTATGCTCTAACAGGCTGCCAGTATACCCTTAGAAGATTTTAGGAATGGTTAGCTCCAAAATGGAATGAGGTCTTAGGGTAACTAGACCAACTATAGGGACAAGACTGCCCTCTTCTACTTTTGGCTCTGCAAAACCAAGGTGGGTGCACCTAACCTAGTATAAAATAGACTTCATACACCAAGAACTAGGTTCATATAGTAGATGAATGGATAGCAAGAAAGTACTAAGTATCAACCACACACTCATTGACTCTCCATTGCTATGGGGTAGAACTAAAGACAACCAAATGCTGAAAACTTAAAGAATGGTTCTTAATTTATGTGTTTGAATCATAACAACAACAATTAGTATATGTTGATAAAGAGATAATCATTTAGGCCAGTGCCTCATCCATTGGGCAAGATCTCCTAGAACAAGAATGCTACACACAACAGACAATAATTGAGATTCAAAGCCATAAACACATTTACCATCTCCTCTACTACTTATAGAATATCCCTACATAGACAAGAGATAGACCTATGTCTCATTTTAGAGCATCATTTAATCTAATCCTGGATTAGAACTGAAAAGTGAAGACATATACATGGATAAACATGCAGTGAGCTAGAAAACTCAAAATCTATCTGCAATGACAGAAGGGAGAGATGAGACTCAAGTGCCTGCATTAAGTATGAAGAGTCCTTAAGTGTAAACAATCAAACTAGAGGAGTCAAGCTTGCAAATTACAGTTTAGACCTACAACTTTCTCTCTGTCATCAACAAAATACCAATTGCCAAAATATTACAATCCTGACTGGGCAAAAGACTCACAACAGAAAAGTTTGAAAATCCAACTCCCAATACCCTCAAATGATCATGAAAATCCCTTTATACCAGGGTTACAATGCAAGCACAATGATCATTTGAAATTCAAAATCACCTAACCCCACCGAGAAATAAAAACTAGACAAGACAGGGGTTGAGCCACAGCTTCAAGCTCAAAATAGTCAAATCCATCCAACTACAAACACTTCTTGAGCCAAGAGTGTAATCATTCTTCATGGTACAAATCCCTCACCAAGCACCCTAGACCACACTGCAAATTGCCTCCCACCAAATAGGGTCTTTTCTGCAATTAATTCCATAAAAATATGGTACCCTATGTCGCTCAGAAAATCAAACTTCAAACTACAATGGCTACATGCATTTGGTGGGATCTATGTTCTCAAACAACCTTGCCCCCAATTGCGCAACCGCGCTATCATGAATTTTACCACCACAGGAATCCGGGAAACAAATTATGCTTGGTTGCATGATCGCATGGCTGAAAGATAGCCCTTGCGATCATGTGACCGTGGACTCTTAACCGTAGTCGACAATCAGGCCCAAATCTTCTACAAAGTCTCTGGCCATATCACCCCCACAACTACCACAAACAGACGGTTAGTCGCATGATCGCATAGCCCGGGGACGGGCTATGCGAACATGCAACAACCCATAGATCTTAATCTTGCCGCAACCACCACCACTAAGACCATTGTCGCATGGTCGCATAACCCAAAAATATGTTATGCAAACATGCAACACCTACCATCCACTTGCCCTCTACATAACTGCCGAGAAATCCAAGCCCGGCCTGTGTTCAAAACTTAACATCCTACCAGTGCTGACCAATTAGAGATTGCCACAATCTCAAGCCTACAAGACCACCAAACAACTACAAACAGGCCCACAGGAACATGTGGTGCTATGTCGCATGATCGCATAGCCCAAAAATGGGCTATGCAAACATGCGACAGCCCGCAAACATTACCCGCTACCACTACCGCCAGCCAAAAGAAAACTACCACCGCAACCGCCAAGGAAACCATCACCACAACCACCAAGGATAAATGTCACTTGGTCACATGATCGCATAGCCAAGAGAAAGGCTAAGTGATCATGTGATAGCCAACCAAAGGCTGCCACATGTCCACCAACTAGCCCAAAGTGAACAAACCATTGGGACCACATCGGATGGTGGGTGCATGATCGCATGGGTAAGGAATATTCCACGTGATCATATGCTGACCGTAGATCTTCAATCCCTGACACCGGGCCCCACTGACAAGTCTGACAAGTCACCGCCACATGGACCAATCGGACATGAGCCCTACCCCTTAGGGGATCAGATGGTTGTCGTAAAAGCACATAGCCTTAACACATCCTTTGTGCTTTAACGACAACCGTTGATCTTATGACATTTCAGGACCCTCTGCCCAATCTCAAAACTAGGTCCCACTGTACATCACACTTGCGCACTCAGAAAAGTAAACTGCCAGGTAGCCTTACCGAACTGGGACCCAACAAATAGGTGACAGGTGGTCACATGATCGCATGTTAGAAAATTATGACATGCATCCATGCGATAGCCAATAGGGAAGAAGCTGGACCCACCACCCAGTGCACTTGCATAGTTAAGATAGAACAAGGAGAGCCGACAGAAAAAAAGACAAGCCAGGTCAAAAACACATAGGATTTTCTATGAAAGATAAAAAACACACAAAGTTTTCAACATGACACAAAGGTAAACTAGGAAGTTGAAAATAGTGAATTTTTTTAGGCAGGACAAAAAGGTCGAAAACAACGTGGATTTTTGAAAACACAGTATGTTTTCGACACTGTGGTAGAATATAAAAAAGCTGCCCACAGACCTTAGAATTTGCAAATCTTTCTAGGTTTTGTGGATTAGGAGATGTGCTTTGGACCAGAGTAAGGTGACAACAATGACTACCAGGGGTAGGACACTAACCATGAAGCATTGTAGGGGAGAGGCCAACTTCACAAGATTTTGCCGAGACTAGAAAATGGACTAACAATGGCTCTTTCTGGGGACATGTATCTCCTATAGATACAATGAGAAAACATAATCTACTGGAAGAGAAGACCATTAAATTTTGAACCAAAAAAAACCCTAAGAGACCTAGGGAAGAATCCTAACTACTGCTCATGGAAAAGATACTTCGAGAGAAGTAAAACCTTAGGCATTGTCTATGAATAGGCAATTCCATAGTGCTACTAGTTAGATCTTTCAGAATATATGAATCTATTCCCCACTTGCTCTCAATCAGATAAGGGCCCAACCAAATAGGATCAAATTTTCCATGCTTTCCCTTATCCTCCAGCCTTGCATTCCAGATCAGAACAAGATCATCTATTTCAAAACTCCTCTAAGTTGCTCTCCTATCAAACAAATTTTTACACTATCGTTGCAAATTTTCATTTTTCTCATGTGCATCTCTTCTTACCTCCTCCAACTGGATTAACTCATCCATTCTCACCTTCATCTCATCATCTAAGTCTTCATCATATGCCTAGATGAATTTATACATTTGCAATAGATTGTTCTGAGGTAACCTAGCTCCAATCACATAGACTACATCAAATGGGGCACAACCTATGGCCTTCTTTATAGTCACTCTGTCAGCCCACAATGCCCACCATAACTTTGAGTCCCATGCTTTCTTATTTATGTCCAACACCCTTTTGAGAATCTTGATAAGGCTTTTATTACTGGATTCTGCCTAGCCATTCCCTTGTGGATGATATGGGGAAGAAAATGAAATGTGTATCCCATATTGCTGACAAAAATTACCAAATTCCTATGATCTAAAGCACATTGCATTGTCTACCACAACTGTCTCTAGGCAACCAAATCTAGTCAGAATATTCTGCATCATGAAATCAATAACAACTTTACTAGTGGCCCTTCTAGTGGGAATAGCTTCAACCCACTTAGTGAAATAGTCTGTTGCCACTAATATGTAGGAATGCCCACCACTAGACTTGTTTGGAATTTCACCAATGAAATCAATACCCCACTTTTGAAAAGGGGCCTGAATTGAGACTTGTCTGAGTGGCAAATTCCCACTAAATTTCAACTTTCCTGCAAACCTCTGGCATGCATCACATTTCCTCACAAACTGATGTGTGTCCCTAAAAACTATAGGCCACCAAAATCCAGACCTAAGAATCTTGTGGGTTGTGGTCTTTGCCATATAGTGTCCTCCACACACACCTTGATGCATTTATTCCAATAGAGTCTTAGATCTTTCATGATCCACACATTTTAGCAATACTCCTTCATTGCTTCTCCACCACAACTCACCATGAATAATGGCATACCTTGTTGACTGTAACTTGACAGTCCTCCTCTTATTTTCATTCATGTCAAGGGAGAGGAACAACTTGTGCAATTAATTGATGACATCTTTATACCAATCACAGTAATCCATATCACAAATATATGGCCTCTCTTCCTCCTCTAGCATATTCACATGATTAGCAATCAGATTACTTTGTGCCATCAACTTTGCAAGGCCTAGGCCTCTCACCAATTTTGTAATCTAGATATCTATATTGAACTCTTGGATCATGTTGATCCATCTACATCTTTTTCCTGATACCTCTTGCTGCACCAATATGTCTTTAACAACAACACTAGGGACATAAGCAACCACCTTAGCCCCCACAAGATAACACCTAAAAGCCTTGACTGCTTTGACTAAGGCATAAGCCTATTTTTTAGTGATGTCATATTTCAATTCTGATGCATGTAAAGACTTGCTAAAAAATGATATAGGTTGCTCATATCCATCTAAATTCTTTTGTAATGAGACTACTGCAACCGTATGATAAGAAGCAAAAGAGAAAATATGCATGGGCTTACCATAATCAGGGGTTCTCAAAATAGGGGCATCTTTAATGGCCTGTTTTATATTTCTAAAAGATTCATCTACTTCTTCATTCCATTCTACCTTTGCATCTTTCTTCAACATTCTAGAGATGGGAATACAAATTTCTACAAAATTTGTAACAAACCTTCTTAGAAAATTCACCTGCCCAAAGAAAGACAGTACTCCTTTAACATTTCTTGGTGGTGAGAGCTTGTCTATTGCCATAACCCTTTCAAGATCAATTCTCACTCCATCCTTGGACACAATATGTCCTAAGAGCTTGCCTTCTATAACACCAAAAGAACACTTCTTTGGATTCAAAGAAATCCCATACTCCAGAGCTCTGATGAAAATCTTTTCAAGGTGTTCACAATGTTGATCCTCCTTCTCTGAATATGTTGTAAGATCATCCTGGTATACTACTAAAAACTTGTTTATGAAATCACCAAAAGCTACATCCATAGCTCTTTGAAAGGTAGCTCCTGCATTTGTCAGGCCAAATGGCATCCTAACATAAACATATGTTCGCCAAGGAGTGGTGAATGCAGTCTTGAATTGTTTTGACTCCTTGACCATGACCTAATTATACCCAGAGAAACCATCCATCATGGACATTAACTCTAACCCTATGACTCTCTGGAGCATATTTTCCATATTAGGGAGACCATAGTTGTCTTTCAAAGAATTGACATTCAGATTTCTAAAATCAACACACAGCCTAATGTCACCATTCTTTTTTCTGACTGGAACCAAATTTGACACCCAAGTAGAATGTTTGACAGGCTTTATAATACTAGCATCCATCATATTTTTGAGTTCATCTTGCATTTTCAGTGCCAAAGTAGGGTTCACAGGCCTTAATTTCTACCTAAAGGGTTTAGTTCCTTCCTTTAATGGTATCTCATGTTGAAATAGATCTTCTCTATATGCCTTCAAATCTTCATAAGACCATGCAAAGACATGTCTACATTTTTTGAGAAGATCAATCAGATTTCTTCTAGTTCTTTGAGATAAACATTTACCTATGTAAACATTCTTTGGTTCTTGGCTTGTCCCCAGATTTACTTCCTCCAAATCACTTACCCTGTCAGCAAATCTAGCTACACAAGCCCTCTCTTTATCATCAAATGCTCTCTCAAGAGAAACCAATCCCCTTGGGATCCTATTTGACTTCAATTGTAGTACCTCCTTCCCAAGGACACTCTCTTTTCCATCTTTGTTGTCTACATAGGTGCTAAAATCCATTTCCTAACCATCAAAGTGAGACTCACACTGCAAGAACCTCAAAATGTCCTGATCATTAGAAAATACCTACCAATTCTCAATGTTATATGGGATAGAAGGCCTGGACTTACACTCAATCTTGGATATCCCCACAAAGGTAACATCCTCTGGCCTTAAGGCTATGTTTGCTAGTAAATATTCCATCCTATTCTCGCTTCTATCCACCCAATCAATACCAAAGGCACTGAAACATTCAATTTCATCCCATATAGTATTCCTATATTGTTTCAGCCTTTGGTTCTTAGATGCATATTTTGATCTAATCTAAGAAACTATTAACTCAAAATCACCAATCACCCTAAGATGTTTGATCCCATGTTTTGATGCTTGTCTCAAACCAATCAATAGGGCTTCATACTCAACAACATTGTTTGTGCAAGAAAACAAGAGAGTGAAAGAAAACTTAAAAGTCTTACCACTCGGGGATACCAACAATACTCCTGCTCCAGCACCCTCTCTAGAACTTGCTCCATCAAAATACAATGTCCATAAGACATTACCCTCTGCCATGTTACTCTCATCATCAGCCAAAAGGATAGGCCTGACCTTTTCTTGCATCTCATTCCTCTAGACTTGGAATGAACCAATGTCAGTGTCAACAAAACAATTCATGCTATCCTTTTCATTCTCCTCAATCATATGTGGAGTTCTAGCTTCCCTTGACACCTTCACACTCTCTCCTTCAATGTCAAAAGTGGCAAAAGATAGGTCACATTGAATACTTCCTCCCATAGAGACACTCCACTTTCTAGATAACAACATTCCATATTGAGGAGGAATGTCAACTACAAGCACACTCATAGTCAATTGTTTATTAGGAAATGCAACTAATTTATAAGGCAAAGCCTTAATGGTACCAATAACTAGCACTTCTCTTGAGTCCATAGCTTGGCATCTCCCATGAGGTGTATCAACCTTTAGTCTTAATGATTTCATGATCTCTGCAGGCATAACAGTGTTTGATGCTCCTGAATCAATCATGCAATTCTTTAATATTTTACCACCAATCACAAGGGACAAAAAGAAAGGATCAACTGTCCCTACTGCACTGTTTACAATATTTGTATCCAAGAAGATTTGAGGGATCTTAGAAACAATTTCTTCACTCTTACTATCAAATGTGTCTTCCAAGGAAGCCAAATGCTTGTCATTTCTATTCACCTCCTAGATTCCTATAGAAGAAACACCATTCACCCAATTCAAGGCCCTGACCTTGTGTTCTTCTATTCTTATCATTTCCAAAAGTGGAACCTTGATAGTGATCAGTGAAAGCAACCTAGACATATCTATTGGAACATACTTTTGGCTATTCATGTCTTCTTCAAATACGGTGACAACTTTATCTTTTGTGAAATCAGATTTGTCCTTGAGAGAGGATTCCTCTTCCTTCTGAAAGGCAGGAACAACCACATCTGATGTCTTTGCTTTGTTCCTAGGTGCTGCAACAGGCATAATTTTCCTTTTTACCTTCACTTGGTCAGCAACACAAGAACCCTTGCCCTTTTCTTCATGTTGTTGAGAACTATTTTCTATCCTCTTGATGAACATACTGCCCGGTTTACCAGCTACATTTCCAACTGTCCTATTTCTCAAATTGTAATTGCTTCTAGCTTGAGTGACCATGTCTGCAGTGATTTGAGCAATTTCTTCATCTGATGGTCTTCTTAAAGAAACCTGCTCCTCACCCCTCACTGCACCACATCCAACATCATCAAACCCTTCATTCTCTTCATCAGTAGAGTTAGCTTCATCCCATGCATGTGAAGAAGTCATACCACATCCTTCCTTATCATACTGCTCCTCACCTTCTTGATTATCAGGTAAATTCAAAGCAATGACACAATGGTCTGAATTGTGAGGAGACTAACAAGAAGCACACCATGGAACCTTATTAGTCATGTTCACTGAATTTCTTTGCAAAGGATCAGGGATCCTTCCATCAGGCCTTTCTTTCTTGGTTGGGAGAATGGGCTTGCCATCTTTCCACTGAGTGTTGTAAGGATAATTCTGCATCCTTGGCTGTCTGCTAAAATTGTTTGGAGCTGACCTCTCCATAGTCACAGCCCTATTGTTTCCCTTTTCTCCAGTCTTTAAACCTTCCAAAGCCTTTAAAATCTATTTTAGATTGTTATCCTCTTTGGGTTTAGAGTCAGCAGACCTTCCCATTTCTTTCTTACTCTGCATTTGAGGCCTGTAATCATCTCTTCTTCCTATCTTTCCAGATATTCTTCTATTTCTCTCTATGTTGATAGCCAATTTGTAAGCCTCCCCAAGACTTCTAGGGTTCTTATCTCTCAAGAGATATCCCATCTTTGCATCAAAGGAATTCAAGTATGTCATAAGACATACCCTGTCATCTAATTTGATAACCTGTAAGAGCCTATGCATGGCCTTTTGAAACCTTATGTTGAATTCAAGGACCTCTTCATTCTGATTTTTCTTTATATTATTGAATTCATTCAGGATAAAATCCTCATTAGTCTTATCACCATAATGTTCTTTGAAATAGTTTTTAAATTGATTCCATGACCCTATACTAGCATGGGGTAACCCTCTAAACCAATCAATAGCATCCTCAATCAGGGATTGCACAAATAATTTCATTATAACATCATCAGGCTCTATATTATAATCATCTATTACATCTATGAAATTTTTTAGATGTTCTTCACATGTGATGACATTATTTCTAGTAAATTTAGGAAGCTTTTTCTAATCTCATCAGGGATTACGTTAGGATAGCCAGGAATACCAAAGAAAGTAAGTTGTTTGTACCTTTCATGAATAGGAGCTCCATGTAGTGGATCCATTCCTTGAGATGTAGATGTTCTTGTGTTAGAACCATCAGGAACTCTAGCAGCACCTGGCACATCATTTGCTTGAGCTGCATTGTTACCATGATTTCCACCTTGCTCTAAGAAGGAAGCAGCAACATGTGAAGGTCCTGAAGTATGCCTGAGAAAATCAATCTTCTTTCTAATTTTTGCAGTAGAAGCCTCCAACTCAACTTTCTCTAATTCTTTGTCCAATATCTCTTTCTTCCTTCTTGCTATCTCAAGGTCTGAATCTAATCTCAGTCCTGGATCTGATGTTCTATCAACAATAGCTTGTTCATTGATCTAAACTCCAATGACCTTCTGCTTTCCTTTATCCTTTGGCCTAGTTTCCTCATGTGTTCTTTGCACAATAGGCTATTTCTCTAATCTCTTAGGCTCTGGGACAAAGTTAATTGCCTCCAAATCCAGCAATTGCCTCTTTAGCTGATCAGCCCTAATCATAGCTTGTCTTACTTTGTCCTCTTTATCCTTTTCTCTCTACTACCTAATGGCAAGTTGTTCCTGAACTATTCTCTCTAGTTCATAAACCTCTTCAAAGATCTCTTCTAATTCAGGGAGTGTGGTGTCTGACTCATCATCTCCCACTTGAAACTCTTCCTCATACTGGTTCAATCCCAACTCAGTAGCAGCCTCTTCATATTATGAATTGTTTTCTTCTTGATTAGGCCTGGCTTGGGTTTCTTGTCTGGTATCTTTCTTGTTCCTCCAAGTGTGAGAAACACCTCTTCTTTTCTTTCCTCCCCTTGTCTGACTAGGCCCAGAAGTCCCTGGAATGCCTTCTTCCATTATATCTTCAAGAGGCTTCTTTCTCTGAGATTTGGAACCTTTATAACTCATCTTTGCAAAACAAATCACTGACCAGAACTACTACCAAGATTTTTGAGTCACCACCCAAGTGTATTGGGAATATTCTAATAAAATTTGTTGACTTCAGAAAATGCTCCAATGAGTTAAAGAGACAAGGGACAAGGATAACCCTATTTTTCCAATGATGACCTACTAGTTAAGATGGACATGCATAACACTTCCCTAGTAGAGTCACCATCTTGTTGGTGTCCAAAATGATGCTTATGCTCTAACAGGCTACTAGTATACCCTCAGAGGATTTTAGGAATGGTTAGCTCCAAAAGGGAATGAGGTCTTAGGGTAACTAGACCAACTATAGGGACAAGACTTCCCTCTTCTACTTCTGGCTCTGCAAAACCAAGGTGGGTGCACCTAACCTAGTATAAAATAGACTTCATACACAAAGAACTAGGTTCATATAGCAGATGAATGGATAGCAAGAAAGTACTAAGTATCAACCACACACTCATTGACTCTCCATTGCTATGGGGTAGAACTACAGACAACCAAATGCTGAAAACTTAAAGAATGGTTCCTAATTTATGTGTTTGAATCATAACAACAACAATTGGTATCTGTTGATAAAGAGATAATCATTTAGGCTAGTGCCTCATCCATTGGGCAAGATCTCCTAGAACAAGAATGCTACACACACTAGACAATAACTGAGATTCAAAGCCATAAACACATTTACCATCTCCTCTACTACTTACAAAATATCCCTACATAGACAAGAGATAGACCTATGTCTCATTTTAGAGCATCATTTAATCTAATCCTGGATTAGAACTAAAAAGTGAAGACATATACATGGATAAACATGCAGTGAGCTAGAAAACTCAAAATCTATCTGCACTGACACAAGGGAGAGATGAGAATTAAGTGCTTTCATTAAGTATGAAGAATCATTAAGCGTAAACAATCAAACCAAAGGAGTCAAGCTTGCAAATTATAGCTTAGACCTACAACTTTCTCTCTGTCATCAACAAAATAGCAATTGCCAAAATATTACAATCCTGACTGGGCAGAAGACTCACAATAGAAAAGTTTGAAAATCCAACTCCCAATACCCTCAAATGATCATGAAAATCCCTTTATACGAGGGTTACAATGCAAGCACAATGATCATTTGAAATTCAAAATCACCTAACCCCACTGAGAAATAAAAACTAGACAAGACAGGAGTCAAGCCATAGCTTCAAGCTCAAAATAGTCAAATCCATCCAACTGTAAACACTTCTCGAGCCAAGAGTGTAATCATTCTTCACGGTAAAAATCCCTCGCCAAGCACCCTGGACCACACTGCAAATCGCCTCCCACCAAACAGGGTCTTTTCTATAATTAATTCCATAAAAATATGGTACCCTCTGTCGCTCAGAAAATCAAACTTCAAACTACAATGGCTACATGCATTTGGTGGGATCTATGTTCTCAAACTACCTTGCCCCCAGTTGTGCAACTGCGCTGTCATGAATTTTACCACCACAGGAATCTGGGTAACAAATCATGCTTGGTCGCATGATCACATGGCTGAAAGAAAGCCCTTGCGATCATGCGACCGCAGACTCTTAACCACAGTTGACAATTGGGCTCAAATCTTCTACAAAGTCTTTGGCCATATCACCCCCGCAACTGTGACAAATAGACGGTTAGTCACATGATTGCATAGCCCGAGGATGGGCTATGTGAACATGCGACAACCCGTAGATCTTAATCCTACCGCAACCACCACCGCTAAGACCGTTGTTGCATGGTCACATAACCCAGAAATAGGTTATACGAACATGCGACACCTGCCATCCACTTGCCCTCTGCATAACTACTGAGAAATCCAAGCCCAAGCCCGCGTTCAAAACTTAACATCCCACCAGCGCTGACCAATTAGAGATCACCATGATCTCAAGCCTATGGGACCACCAAACAACTGCAGATGGGCCCACAGGAACATGTGGCACTATGTCACATGATCGCATAGCCTGGAAATGGGCTATGAAAACATGCGATAGCCCGCAAACATTATCCACCACCGCTACCGCCAGCCAAAAGAAAACTGCCACCGTAACCACCAAGGAAACCATCACCGCAATCGCTAATGACATGTGTCACTTGGTCACATGATCACATAGCTGAGAGAAAGGCTAAGCGATCATGCGACAGCCAACCAAAGGCTGCCACATGTCTACCAACGGGCCCAAAGCGAACAAACTATTGGCACCACATCAGACAGTGGGCACATGATCGCATGGGTAAGGAATATTCCACGTGATCATACACTGATTGTAGATCTTCAATCCGTGACACTGGGCCCCGCTGAAAAGTCTAACAAGTCACTACCACATGGACCAATTGGACATGAGCCCTACCCCTTAGGGGATCAGATGATTGTCATAAAAGCACATAGCCTTAACACATCCTTTGTGCTTTAACAACAATCATTGATCTTCAGACATGTCAGGACCCTCTGCCCAATCTAGAAACTAGGTTCCCCCATACATCGCACTTGCACACTCAGAAAAGTAAACCACCAGGCAACCTTATCTAACTGGGACCCACATGGACAGGTGGTAGGTGGTCACATGATCGCATGTCAAAAAAGTATGACATGCGGCCATGCGACAGCCAATAGGGAAGAAGCTGGACCCACCACCCAGTGCACTTGCGCAATTAAGATAGAACAAGGAGAGCTGGCAGAAAAGAAGACAAGCAAGGTCGAAAACACATAGGATTTTCTGCGAAAGATCGAAAACACACAAAGTTTTCAACATGACACAAAGGTAAACTAGGAAGCCAAAAATAATGTAGTTTTTTAGGTAGGCCAAAAAGGTCCAAAACAACATGGATTTTTGAAAACACGGTATGTTTTCAACACTGTGGAAGAATATAAAAAATCTTCCCGCGGACCTTAGAATTTGCAAATCTTTCTAGGTTTTTCAGATTAGGAGATGCGCTTTGGACCAGAGTAAGGCGACAACAATGACTACCAGGGGTAGGACACTAACCATAAAGCATTGCAGGGGAGAGGCCAACCTCACAAGATTTTGCAGAGACTGGAAAACGGACTAACAAGTCCTTTGGGAATGATTTCACTCTAGCATATTTGTCAAATAGCTTTTCCTCCCTTGGGGAGGGTGATGGTATGGACAATTTTGTTTTCTCATGAAGTACATCTCATGGAATGTTTAAGGTCTGATAGATCTACCCATAAAGTATTATGTCAGGGATGTGCATCATCATGTTAGGCATCTAGATATTTTATGCCTCCAAGTAATTAAAATTTCCAATTTTTTCTTGATGCTTTTTGCAAGGTTATTTGGCCTAATAGTCTTTCTCTCTGTTCTCAACATGAGGCTGGTCGAGGAGGAGTTGTTACTCTCCTCTCTCCTCATTGGCATTATTTTTTAGTTAATCATGGGTCAAATCCCATGTAGAGAACTATTTGGGCCACTTTCATTATTGAGAATCATTATTTTGGCATTGTTAATGTTTATGCTCCCAATGATGTTGTTGAGAGATCTCACCTGTGGCATTGGCTCGTGGATTCTTTGCCACCTGCAACTTGTATTTTTTGTGGCAATTTTAGTGTGGTTGAAATAGCTTCTGATAAGGATGGCCTTTTTCCTTTTTGATGGATATTTGGTTAGAGAGAAGCATGGTACTACATGCACAATAAATTAGGGATTTTTGATCCCAATGTTGGCCATCATCATCCTAATGGGGTTTGGCACACTTGGTCTAACTTCAAAGCTTCCTCTGATAGAATTCATAAAAGGCTTGATTGTGCTATGATCTCAACACAATCTTTTTTCTATTTTTCTAAAAAGCAAGCCTTACCAGTTACTCCTCTTGTTGATGTGACCTTGTCAAATCATTTTCCCATTCAATTTAATGTTTTCTAGTAGATAGCTAAGGCATGACCTCCCACCACTCATTTATTTTTTAATACTTCTTTCCTTCACCGCCCCTCTATGGTGGCCCACATTCATTGGGTTTGGAAACCTTGAGCCTAGGCCATCACATTTGCTTGGCTAGATTCAATGGTGGAATGATGCCATCCAACATACAATATGCTTTCTGCATATTTATGGAAGACAACTTGCCAAGTATCATTGAAGATCCTATGATGTCAATACCAAAGCTCTTTGTGTTTCCATATAGTCCTTAGCTCATGATCCTTTCAATCAAGATCTTTAACTCCACCTTGCCAAGATTCATCATCAAAAGAAAGTTGCACACAATTATGTTGCCAAAGGTCAAAGCCTCCTCACAGAGCTTCCTAATATCTTGCAGGCCTTTGTTTGTCATTATGAACAAGCTTTTACCACTCAGGGATCTTCTCAGGCCACCAAGAAATCTCTTGCTGACTACATTGTTGTTGTCCCTCAATGTGTCTCTTCCTCTCAACATGCTTTATGTGATCAAATTCTTACCTTGCAAGATCTCTGTGAAGTAGTTTTCACTATGGCTAATGATAAAGCCCCAAGATGTGATGGTTTTCCCTATGAGTTCTATAAAGCCCTCTCGAATGCCATTGGTCATGATTTACATCAGGTCTACTTTGAATTTTTTCATTCCCATTCTCTTGGGGACATCATCAACCAAGGTAATATTAAATTCATTCCCAAGTCAGGGGATCTGAAGGATATTTGCAATTGGCGGCCTATTACCTTACTCAATATCTCTTATAAGATCATTGCCAAGGCTCTAGCTCTCAATCTCCACCACATCTTGCCTTAGATTGTTCGGCCAGAGAAAACTAGCTTTATCAAATCAAGATTTATTCTTGATAACATCATAGTGGTTTGGGAAGGTATGGAATGGGCTTGTAAATCTCATCAAAATGCTATTTTTCTCAAAATTGATTTTTCTAAAGCTTATGATCACATTGAATGGCCTTTTATTCTTTCCATGCTTCACACTCTGGGTTTTGGCCCCAAATTTATTCAATATGTGCAGATGCTTTTTAGCGATGCCTTTTATTGCATCACCATTAATGGAAGACATTATTCTACTTTTTGGATTTTCCACTCTATTCAACAAGGTTTCCCTCAGTCTCTTGTCTTGTATGTTCTGGCGGCCGAAGACTTTGGCTATTTGTTAGCTCATTCCATTTCTATGGGCTGTGTTTGGGGAATTTCTTTAGCAGATTCTTCCCAACAATTGGTCAATGGCTATTTTGATGATGATTCCTTTCTCACTCTTGAAGAGGATGAAGATAATATCAAGGCCACCTTGCAGTGTTTAGACACTTTTTGTCTAGCCTCTTGTTCCTCCATTCAGTAGCATAAAACCATGTGCTTTAGGTAGTCTACCCTTCCTGATCCCCCCTGGTTTTCTCAGTTTGGATGGTCCAAGATTCAACATGGGGAAATTTTCCACTTTTTGGGTATCCTCTTTTCCTTTCAAGCTACTTGTACTGAATTATGGAATGTTGTTCTAGAAAAAATAGAGAAGAAACTTACATATTGGATCACCAAGCTACTCTCTCTCACTGGGAAGTTCTAGATCTGCTCCAAATATTTGGCTACCATTCATGTGTACTACTCCCCTTGTTGGGATCCCTCAAAGGCCTCCTACAAGAAACTTGAGAAATTACTACGAGATTTCCTTTGGGCTTCCAAAATTGATCATCATGGTTTTCACAGAGTTTCCTAGGATTTATGTTGTCTTCCTAAGGCCTCTATGGTCTTGGTTTGTTAGACACTCATAAGCAAGGTCTGGCCCTTTGTGTGAAATGGATTGTGTCTTATAGGCAATGAGGCCCAGAAAATTTTTTATTCGAAACTGCATCTCTTCAAGGTATCCTTTACACAAGCCTATCTAGAAGGGGATTGGCTTTCAAAGGCTTCTGATTATGAAGTTCCCTATTCATATCCAGAGTACTCTTATTGCCAAAAGCATCTGGAGAGCTTCAGAAGCTGTCAAACCTTGGATTTTCTAGGCTGGGAATAGTTTTTGTGATGATCTTTCTCTCAACCTACAAAATGTTTGGTCGTCCCCTTTGTTTTCTCAGCAAGGGCTCCCCCTAGCCAAAATCTAGGAAATGAGTGTTCTTCATTTTCATAAACATGGTATTCGAATACCCAAAGATTTTTTATCTAAAGCCATTATGAATCTCCACTGTTGAGATGATCTTCATGTTCAATTCTGGCTCATTCACCCATATTGTCAAACTTTTGACTTTCTTATTTCAGCTATTCAACCCCATTTGTTGCGTAAATTGGGAATTCAGTTGGTTAAACCTTGGTAAAAAGATTGGAAATGGTACCCTTCTATGCCATTTACTAGTTACAAGCCCAAGCTTGGGTATTCTTGGCTTGTGCCTCATCTACACTATTGCTAGGGTGCCACCAGATTCTGTCTTGACTTACCACATGACTTCTAGGGGCCACAGTCAAAGCCTAAGTTTCTCTGCCAGGCATTCCTGAATGTCATGCCCTTTCTGTTAGGAATAACTATCCACAATACAACTAAGAGGGGGGGTGAATCAATTGTATGATAGATTATTAAACTTTAAACTTTACGTAGCAACAATATCAAATCCAATGAACATAATGAATGCCAACACAATAACATAATATTTTGGTGTCGGGGAAACCCTATTAAAGGTAAAAACCCTGGTGGGAATTAGCACCCACAAATGATGTACTGAGAGTATAGTTATCCTTGTTAGAAGATATAGCCCTATTTAGAGCTTATTGAAACATTATAGTACATAGTCCTTGTTAGAGGACAGACCCTATTAGGAGTCAAGAAGAAAAGGGAGGGCTCACTACCCAAGGCTCACTGCCCAAAGAAGGTTAAGTCCACCTTCAAAACTCACTATTTGCAACACAAGTGCATATGAAGAGATACAAAATCTTTTTGAACTATTTGGTAGAAATTGTCTTTTCTTGATCAGTTCCAATCAAGTCCACCAACAAACCTCTACTCTACATACAAAAAACACAAGCTCGTAGTTTTCACAACCTCTCTATATCATCTTCTACCCATCCATATCTTTTCCAAAGAAAAGACCTTTCATTTATACCTTATTACAATTCTCATGAACAAGTCAGCCCATAAGGATTTCCTAATTAAAAATAATTACATAAACCCTTGCTAAGATACATACAGTATTTAGAACAAGTATACAATGATTACATTACAACAATTAAGGACTGACATCCTTAATTCAAGTTCACCATCCATCATACACACTAAATCTCTATAGTTGGCTTCCAAGTAGATCACCTTCTAGAACACACGACACAACTAATGTCATCCTTCCTTCCGTACCTTTCACTATTCATAGAAATTTCTTCAATACTCTGTGTTTCATCTCTGAAGTTCGTATGCATTGAATCCATATTGGTCGTAAGATATACATAAAACACAAAGACTAACTCTATCATTTCTCACTGTCACAGTCAGTGACCAATCTTCACCAAAACATCTTTAACTCATCCAATATGAGACATTACATGATGCAATCTTGGATATAAGATCACAACACTTTCTAAACTCTCATCTATCTTCACAGCATCTAAAGCATCTGTACAGTGTCCATACACTGTGATAGCTAGTCTGATCTCCTCATAGAAACATATGTTGACATCAGTGAAAAAACACAAATGACAATAGTATGAGTGCCCATTTAGTAATGTAGTGATTAAACATATTAAATGTCTCAATCACCTCCCCATGCATTAGCAATATCCAATAATCCCCCCCTTTGGCATTGATGTCAACATATGGGAAAATCCATCATCCCAAAGTTATATCAATCCAAAGTTCTATAACCAAACAATATCTCCATTTAGTAGGGATTTTCTCATAGCAACACTCCCCCTTTGACACAATGGAAAAGGGTACGATGAGTCATGAACTACTTTCCAACATCTTTCTTCCACAATCACTCCCCCTAAGGATTATATCCCTACATCCAATCTAGATTGTGATAAGGCTCTGAAAACCTCTGGACTGATGCATCTCTGTATGATTTAATTTTGACTAGGAGGGGACTGAACCCCCAGCATACCTCTAAGACATTCAAAGGTATCTTTTGGTAGTGGCTTTGTGAAGATGTCTGCAATCTTCTCTTTTATACTGATATATTCTAATTTAATTTCCTTCTCTGCCACCTTGTCTCTCAATAAGTGATACTTGATAGAAATATGTTTATTTTTAGAGTGCATCACCAGATTCTTTGACATATTCACTATATTGGATGTTATCACAATGGATAACCACATGCTCATCAAAAGTTATTTCAATATCTATCAGCATTTGTTTCATCCAAACAATTTGAGTGTAATTTATGGCAACAAAAACATATTCTAATTTAGTAGTAGATTGTGCTATACAATCTTGTTTCTTACTTAGCCAAGAAACCAAGTTTTTCCCAAGGAAAAATGCACCACCACTAGTCCTTTTTTTGTCATCAATATTTCTTGCCCAATCAGCATTAGTATAAGCATGAAGCTCAAAGCTATCATTTCTGTCATACCATAAGCCATAGTCTATGGTTCCTTTTAGATGTCTTGATATCCTTTTCATAGTAGCTAGGTGTGTTTCTTTGGGTTCTATCTAATATCTAGCCACAATTCCAATAACATTAGCAATATCTGGTTTGGTGTCGGTCATATATTGTAATCCTCCAACCATTAATGTATACAAGGTCTAAAAAGGACACTTTGATTCATCATCAATTGTTAGCTTATTACCATTCACCATGGGTGTTCCTACCAGTTTACAGTCTTCCATTCCAAACTTCTTTAGCATTTCTTTGAGATATTTAGTCTGAGAAATAAAGACACCATTCTCATTCTGAGTTATTTGCAATCCAAGAAAGAATTTGATTTCACCTATCATGGACATCTCAAATTCACTTTCCATTTCCTTAGAAAATTTCTCACAAAGATCATCATTACCTTGAAAGATAATATCATCAATGAAGACTTCTATTATCAATATTCCATCTTCATTAATTCTTAAATATAAATTACTATCTGCATTACCTTTTCTGAATCCAAGATGATGTAGATACTTGTATAACCTTGCATACCAAGTCCTTGAAGCTTGCTTCAGACCATACAAATCTTTCTTCAACTTGCACACCATGTCTCTATCTTCGCATAGAGGAAATCCATCAAGTTGTTCTATATATACTTCTTCTTCAAGATCCCCATTCAAAAATGCAGATTTCACATCCATCTGATACACCTTGAAGTTCTTATGTGCACCATAAGCCAAGAACAATATTACTACCTCTATTCTAGCAATAGGAGAAAATGTTTATTTTGAATTTTATGCCTTCTTGCTATGAGTATCCTTTACATACTAGTCTTGCTTTGTTTCTTACAACATTTCCTTCTTCATTCATTTTGTTTCTAAAAACCCATTTTGTTCCTATTACATTTTTGTTTTTAGGTCTAGGAACCAATTCCCAAGTATTATTCTTCTTTATATGATCTAACTCTTCCTTCATAGCATTTAACCAAGATTCATCTCTACATTTTTCATCTATATTTTTTGGTTCAACTTGAGAAATCAAACAAATTTCTTCTCTAACCTTTGATCTAGTTAATACTCCTCGATTTGTATTGCCAATAATTTGATTTTTAGGATGGTTATTCTTTACATACCTCAGTGTTTAGGAACCTCAGTATCTTCACTTGTGACTACACCACAAGCCTCTTTTTCACTTTCTGCCTCAACAAGTTCTTCTCCTTCTACAACAGTAGTATCTTCTTTGATCTCTAAAATCTTATTACTATCATACATTCTTTCTTGTATCTGAAAATTTTCATCTATTCTTACATTGTTACTTTCAATCATCTTCCTCAATCTTAGATTGAAACATTTGTAAGCCTTTCTCTTAATGGAGTAACCAATAAAAATGCCTTCATCACTTCTAGCATCAAACTTTCCTATCTCATCATCTCTCTTGATATAACACTTACTACCAAATATTCTAAAATATTTTATAGTAGGAGTATGATCAAACAAAAATTCATAAGGAGTCTTACTTGTACCTTCTCTAATTTGAATTATTTTCAATGTATACACTATTATTCCAACAACCTCTCTCTAATGTACATGAGATACATTTCCTTCAATCAACATTGTCCTAGCAGCATCAAGTATAGTCATGTTCCTTCACTCTGCTATCCCATTCTATTGTGGAGTCCTAGGATTAGATGTTTGTCTCTTTATTCCATGCTCTTCAAAATATGAATTGAATAATTTTGAAGTAAACTCTCCACCTCTATCTGACCTTAGACAGTTAATCTTTAAGACTAATTCATTCTCTACTTTTTCTTTGAACAACTTGAATTTATCAAATGCTTCTGATTTTTCCTTTAAATAAATAACCCACATCATTCTAGAAAAGTCATCAACAAAGAGTATAAAATACCTTTCACCATAGTATGATTTTGTCCTTGTAGGTCCACATAGGTCTGTGTGTACTAGTTCCAACTTCTCTCTTGATGTATATTCTTTTCTTTTGTAACTGCTTCTAGTCTATTTTCCCATGACACACTCTATAAATAGTGGTAGATGGTTTCACAAGCTTCGGTAGATCTCTTATTGCATTAGTCATACTTGCCTTTACAATGTCATTAAAATTAACATGACAAAATCTCCTATGCCATAACCAACTATCATCAACCTTTGCAACAAAACAAGAGGCTCTAGATGTATTTAATTCAAATATATTACCTTTGGATTTAGTACCGCTTGCAATTAGCTTACCTGCATTACTTCTAATAAAACATTTACCATTAACAAAACTTAGTTGAAACTCTTTATCCACCAATTGTCCAACACTCAAAAAGTTATGTTTCAATCCTTCAACAAGTAGTATATTATCTATATTAGTCTTCCCATCCAGAGTAATAGATCCTACTCCTATGATAGATTTAGGAAGATTGTCCCCAAACCTCACAACACCACCATCATACTTTAATAATTTAACAAACTTTTTTTTATCTCTAGTCATATGATGAGAACAACCACTGTCCATTATCCATTCAATTTTCTTGTCAACATGAGATACTAAAGATTTTTCCTCCTACACTGGCTCATCTCTAATAGAAATAAATCTGACCTCTTCATAATCTAAATCATCATCATCAAAAATGCCTTCACTAGCATAATAACATTCTTTGTCCCTTTTAATCTTGGAAAAATTAGGTTTGTTCTTAGGAACTCTTGTAGGACATCTAGATGCAAAATGACCTACCTTATTGCATGAAAAACATTTCAAGGGTAACTTGCCTTCAAACTTTCCCTTACCTCTCTTTTCTCTTCTAGAAATCAATGCAACAAGTTCATCCATCTTACTTTCTTCTGCCATTATCTATTCCCATTTCTCTACATACTAACCAAGCTCTTCTTTTAGGTCTTCATTGATGATGCTCGGAAGTGCAAAAAATTTCTTGTGTGAAAATGTCATAAATGCATATTCAACTTTAGGTATAGCCTCTCCTAATTCTATAGCTTCAAAAGTAGTTAGCTTTGCAATCAACATCTCTCTTCTAAAGTTCGGAGTCAAAGGTATAGTTTCTTGAATAGATGTAGACTTGAACTTGTAAGCAGTTGTTAATGATATGATGATCTTCACAATAACTTGTTATTCATCATAAGTGTCTCCACAGTTTCGAATTCCAACTACAGCTTCTGTAACCCTTTGAACATAAGCCCTAATTCTTTCATCCTCATTCATTTGTAGCTTCTCCATCTTTGTCTACCTATTTTTTAACTTCACTTGTTTTATATACTTATCTCCCTCATATAGTGCTTCTAATCTTTCCCAAATCGGGTATGCTAAATCCAAGTCTTTAACTTCAGTAAACTCTCATTCAGACAATGCATTGATCAGTGCTTCTCTTGCAATCATGTTAAGTGAAAATATCTTCTTTTCATCCTCAGTAGCTGTTGTCAAGTCATATTCAGTCTTTATAGCTACCTTTTTCCTTGTAATAAACCAATAGTCAATCCCTAAACAAAATAGGTGTGTTCGTATTTTTTCTTCCAACTGTCAAAGTTTTCAAGATCAAATTTCAAACTATCCTTCCTATAGTACGACATCTCTAGAACCACCTCAAGTTGTTAAGCTTTATCTCTAAGGACCACTTTCTCTGATACCAATTGGTAGGAATAACAGTCCACAATACAACTAAGAGGGGGAGTGAATCAATTGTATGATAGATTATTAAACTTTAAACTTTAAGTAGAGGCAATATCAGATCCAATGAACACAATGAATGCCAACACAATAACATAATATTTTAGTGTTGGGGAAATCCTATTAAAGGTAAAAACCCTGGTGGGAATTAGCACCCGCAAATGATGTATTAAGAGTATAGTGTTGGAATGGAGAGATAGGGTACTGAGAGGGGAGGGGTGAATCAGTGCCCTCAAAAACTTTAACTCCCAAAAATTAATCAGCAAACAGTAGTAAACTAAACTATGTATTGTATCCATTGTATGCATCATTCATTCAATTAACTTGTAAAAGTAAATAGCATGAAATCAATCACATAACACAAGTATTTTGGTAATGCATAAACCCTTGTTAGAAGGTAAAAATTGTGGTGGGGATGACACCCACAAATCTTCACTACTGTAGATAATAAGGTATGTCGGTTCAGGCTACAAGTTGTGATCACTGTTAGAAAATAAAATCCACCAAGATAGCTGAGAGGGGTGGGTGAATCAGTTATTAGATAAATACAAATTTGATCAACCTTAATAGATTTTAACCATGTAAGAAATTTGATCAATAACCATAGAAAGATATACATGCACAATAACACAATGACACAAGATATGTTGACTAGGGAACCTCTTGATCAAAGAGTAAACCCTGGTGGGAATGATGCCCACAAAAGATGCACTAATATGAAATTTCCTTGTGAGAGGATAGAATCTATTTGGAGTCTTGTGAAATACATTTAGTACATATGAGTCCCTATTAGGAGACTTTGAATCCCTATTAAAAGATTCTAACTCTATTAGGAGTTATGGAAGACAAAATGACCCACTACCCAAACAGCTTCAGGGTAAGATCATTGAACTCACTATCTACCTGATCTTAGTATTACTCAAAAAAATAATACCACAATATTAGTGATCTCAACAATTCAATACTCCTCTAATTGTGCCAAACCACACCAACTACTTCTTCAAATCTCTATACTTCGCATATCCTCTTTCAAAAAATTTGATTTAAAATTTTTTTCATACACACATTCTTACATATATTACAACAAGAAAAACATTCCATCCTTTATACCACACTCAAGTAATTAAAAATGAGTTGGCATACAAATTACAAAATAAAAGTTTCCACATGTTACATCAAAATTACACAACACTGTCGGCTTCCAATTAAGATAATTCTTCACTCATGTGAGCTCAGATCTTGTGCTCATGTCCATGTCACTAACATCATGTCTTCTAATGCCTCATAGCTATGCATGATCATATTCTATTCCAATTAGGAGATATCATCTGATTTCCATAAGCCGCTACTCAGGAACATTGCCTGAATACTACTTCCACTGATTTCCTCATAACTGTCATGAATAAATGAATTTTCATCTATGCTCTTAACCAAGATCTCATAGAACATCATAGAGTAAGTCCTAAACTTCATATAGCTTCATCTTCAATATCCCAAGTGTGCTAACTCAAACATTGTCTACTTCTATGCTAATCTCCATTAGATCACTATGTTGACATCAATGACAATCATAGTCATGAATGCAACAACAACTTCTACAAAATGGCTGCGAATACTCCCATAGGATATATTTAGCATTCATTCCTAACGATCTCTCCCATTAGCATTAATGGAAACATAGATGAAAAAACATCCAAGTTCCATAAATCCAACACTGCAACACTACTACTCTGAAAATGATTTCAAGTCTTCTTCATCAATCAAATTTTGCTTCATTTTCCTATTCAGTTCTCTCCAATATATGTTTTTTCATGTATACTTCTCCCCCATTAACATCAATGGTAGATGTTTCATCATTATGTCAACAACAACTTCAATGTCAAAAGACACTATTCAGAAAATACATTCACCAAAGTCCTCATGACTCAGCTTAGATACACATACTCCCCCATAGAGGAAGTACCAACATCCAATCTAGAAGAAAGATAAGGTTCATATACCATTGGACAGATGCAACAATCTGCATCACTTCTCAAAAGTAGGCTAGGGCATAACCCCAAGCATACCTCTCAGATACTCAAATGTATCCTTAGGAAAAGGTTTTGTAAATATTTCTACAATTTTCTCCTTTGTGCTAATGTATTCAAGTCTGACTTCTTTCTCTACAACTTTCTCTCTCACTACCTAATACTTTATCTCTATATGCTTTGTCTTAGAATGTAACACAATATTCTTAGACATACTAACTATGTTGGTGTTATCACAATGTATAACAACAGACTCAATAAATTTTATTCCAATATCCTTCAACATTTTCTTCATCCAAATTATTTGATTACAATTATTTGCTACTACCATATACTCTGCTTCTACTGTGCTTTGTGAAATACAATTCTACTTCTTGCTTAGCCAAGAAACTAATCTTTCCTCCAAGAAAAATGCTCCACCACTGGTGTTCTTTTTATTATCAACACTACCTCCCCAATCAGCATCTGTATATGCACATAGGGTAAAATCATCAAATTTTTCATACCATAATCCATACTTAATTATGCCTCTTAAGCATCTTTGTATCCTCTTTCCTGCTACATAATGTGATTCTCTAGGTTCATCTTGAAATCTTACTACAATTCCAACTGAATGTGCTATATCGGGTCTTGTACGAGACAAATATTGCAATCCTCCAATCATAGATATGTACTTCTTCCGTTCCACTACAGGAGTCTCATCTATGCTAAATAACTTGTGTCCAATTACCATAGGTTTTCCAATAGGTTTATAGTTCTCCATTCCAAATCTCTTCAATAAGTCATTCAAGTACTTTGTTTGACTTACAAAGATACCATCACTGTTCTGTGTTCTCTACAATCCTAAAAAGTATTTCATTTCACCAATCATACTCATTTCAAATTCAATCTTCATTTCATCTACAAATTTATCACTAGCTTCATCTTCTCCTCGAAAGATAATATCATCAACAAAAATAACAACAACCAACAAATCATTTTCAATTTCCTTTGTGTATAGGTTTCTATCAGATGTGCCTTTTGTAAATCCTAACTTTAACAAATACTTTTCTAATCTCGCATACCAAGTTCTAGGTGCTTGCTTTAGTCCATATAAAGCTTTCTTCAGTTTACATACCATGTCTCCTTCTTGAGTTAAAGGAAAACCTTCAGGCTACTCAATGTAGACTTCTTCCAATTCACCATTCAAAAATGCTAACTTCACATCCATTTGATACACTTTGAATTTTTTGTAAGCTGCATAGGCCAAAAAAATTCTTACTACTTCAATTCTTGCTACTGGTATAGAAGTTTCTTCACAATCAATTCCTTCTTGTTGTGAGTATCCTTTACATACCAATCTTGCTTTGTTCCTTACAACTTCTCCTTGTTCATTCATCTTATTTCTTAATACTGATTTTGTTCCTATAACATTCTTATCTTTAGGTCTAGGGACCAATTCCCATGTCTTGTTCTTTCCAATCTAATCTAGTTCTTCTTTCATGGCTTTAATATAATGTTCATCTTCACAAGCTTCACTAGTAGATTTAGGTTCAATTTGAGAAATCAAACACAACTATTCATGTACCTTATTTTGAGTCTAAACTCCTATGTCTATGCTTCCAATAATCTACTCAATGTGATGATTCCTTGATAGATTCTTATTGGGTGTCATTGTCTCAGTACTTGTTTCTACTATAGGTTCTTCAATAGTTTCTTCACTGTGGCTCTCATTCAAAAAATCACTATCATTTTCATAGAATAATTTCATAGTCTCTAGATTAGGTCTAGGCTGAGTTCCTTCATCTGATTCATAATCAAGCATTCTTTCCTAAATTTTGAACTTATCATCAACTTTAACATTTTTGCTCTCAACAATAGTCTTAGTTCTCTTATTGTAACATCTATAAGCTTTTCTTTTCAATGAATATCCAAGAAATATAACTTCATCACTTCTAGGATCAAACTTTCCAATGTCATCATCTCTCTTAATATAACATTTGCTTCCAAAAATTCTAAAATACTTAACTGATGGTGCATGTCTAAACCATAGCTCATAGGGTGTCTTGTCTGTGTCTTCTTTGATTTGTACTTTATTCATTGTATACATTGTTGTGTTCACTACTTCTCTCTAGAATATCTTTGCCAAGTCATTCTTAAATAATATAGCTCTTGCTGCTTCAGTTATTGACATGTTTCTCCTTTCTGCAATACCATTTTGTTTAGGTGTCCTAGGGGCTGAAAAATATCTCTTAATACCATTTACTTCACAAAAAATGTTAAATTATTTTGAAGTAAATTCTCCACCTCTATCTGATCTCAAACATTTAATCTTCATTCTAGATTCATTCTCAACTTTGTTCTTAATGATCTTAAACTTATCAAATGCTTCAAATTTTTGTTTAAGAAATGCAATCCACATCATTCTTGTAAAATCATCAACAAGAATCATAAAATACCTTTCTCCATAGAATCCTCGAGTCCTTGTAGGACCACTAAAATCTGTATGAACAATCTCCAACTTCTCTGTCATTGTAAACTTCTTGCTGGGAAATGAGCTTCTCTTCTATTTAGCCATCACACATTCCTTGCAAATCATGTTAGTATGCTTCATAATTTTAGGTAAATCTCATACTGCAAGTGTAGTACACACTTTCACAATGTTATCAAAGTTTATATGACAAAATGTTCTATGCCATAACTATCATCAATCTTAGTAATCAAACATGTCATCTTAGTAGGATTCAACTAAAATACATTACCTCTGGTTCTAGATCGAGTACCAATCAAATTAGTATCCTTGTCTTTTATCACACAAGTTTTCTCAATAAACCAAACTTGATATCCCTTATCAACTAGCTGTCCAACACTCAAAATATTATGTTTCAAACCATCCACAAAGTAAACATCATCAGTATTAGTCTTTCCATCAAGAGTAATAGATCCTATACCTTTAATCAAACAAGGTGCATTGTTTCCAACTCTAACAACTCCTCCATCATAATTGTTAAAATTTATGAACTTTTTCATGTCTCCAGTCATATGATGTGAACAACCACTATCTATAATCCAATCAACTTTTTTTTCTACTTGAGAAACTAAAGCTTTTTCTTCCTTAATTTTTCTTTCAAGATTTTCTTCTTTAATTGTTACAAATCCTATATCATCATGCTCAGTATCACTTTCACTCAAATATTTCTCCAAACTAGTTTCAAGTTCTTCATCATTAGCATAATAACATTCTTTAGATCTTTTAGGCTTAAATTTATTTCTATACTTCTTAACTCTCTTAGGAAATTTAGATGCAAAATGACCATATTCTTGACAAGTCCAACATTTAAAAAATTTCTTACCATCTGGTTCTCTTTTCACAAGCAAGGTAATACCTTCTTCAATCTTCATGTCTTCTTCATTTCTAGATCTACTGCTACTAGCATAATCTCCACTCACACTGATGCTTCTTGATAAAGTAGGGCAAACACTAAGAGCACTGAATGTTGTCTCCATTCTAGGGAAGTCTCCTGATAGCCTCAAGTTTATCTCTGCTACTTTCAATCTTCCAAGAAGAGTCTCTTTGGTGAAGTTCATAGTACAAGGTATAACTTGTTCAATCATCTGTGTTGTCTACTTAAATACAGGAGTCAATGTCCTCAAAATTTTCCATATCACTTCATTCTCTATCTTGGTTCCTCCACAAGATTTTATACCTGCAACAATCTCTGACATTCTACCAATATAGCTTCTAATAGATTCATCTTCCATCATTCTTATGTCTTCAAATGCACATATCCAATTATGCAATCTAACTTTCTTAGCATGTTCATCACTTTTAAAATTAGACTATAAAGCTAACCAAATTTCATGAGATGTCTTTATTTATTTTACCTGATTGTACTCATTTTCTGGAAGGGCTAACAAGAGCGCTTCTCTAGCAAGTATGTTACACATAAATATATATCTTTCTTCATTTGTACAATCTTCAATCTTATCCTCATTAATGATAGTCTTATGATTCTTTGTAGTTAACCAATAACCTCATCCTAGACAAAATAGGTGTGTCTTGATCTTTTCTTTCCAGCTGTCAAAATTTACTCCATCAAATTTAGGGCTTTCTTTCTTGAAATTTTCCATGGATCTCCTTAAAATGTTAAACTTTTTCTTCAAGGACCTGTTTCTCTGATACCAATTGTTAGAAAGTAAAGTCCACCGAAAAATGAGAGGGGGGTGAATCAATTATCAAATAAATACAAATTTTATCAACCTTAATAGATTTTAACCATGTAAGAAAGGTAATCAACAACCATAGAAAGATATACATGCACAATAACACAATGACACAAGATATGTTGACTAGGGAACCTCTTGATCAAAGAGTAAACCCCAGTGGGAATGATGCCAACAAAAAAATGCACTAATATGAAAGTTCCTTGTGAGAGGATGGACTTTGTTAGGAGTCTTATTAAATACATTCAGTACATATGAGTCCCTATTAGGAGACTTTGAATCCATGTTAAAAGACTCTAACTCTATTAGGAGTTATGGAAGATAGAAGGACCCACTACCCAAATAGTTTCAAGGTAAGATCACTAAACTCACTATCCAACTGATCTTAGTATTACTCAATAGAATAATACCACAAGATTACTGATCTCAACAATTCAATACTCCTTCTATAGCTGTGCCAAACTACACCAACTACTTCTTCAGATCTCTATACTTCGCATATCCTCTTTCAAAAAAATTTCTTTAACAATTTCTTCATACACACTTTCTTACATACATTACAACAAGGAAAAAATTCCTTCCTTTATAGCACACTCAAGTAATTAAAAATGATTCGGCATACAAATTACAAAATGAAAGTTTCCACATGTTACATCAAAATTACACAAAACTATCAACTTCCAATTAAGATAATTCTTCACTCATGTGACCTCGGATCTTGCACTCATGTCCACATCACTAACATCATGTCTTCTACTACCTCTTAACTACACATGATAAGATTCTATCCTGATTAGGAGATATCATCTGATTTCCACAAGCCGCTACTCAGGAACACTGCCCAAATATTGCTTCCACTGATTTCCTCATAACTATCATGAATAAATGAATTTCCATCTACGCTCTTAACTATGATCTCATGGAAAATTATAGAGTAAGTCCTCAACTTCACATAGCTTCATCTTCAATATCCCAACTGCACTAACTCAAACACTGTCTACTTCTGTGCTAATCTCCAGTAGATCATTGTGTTGACATCAATGACAATTACATGCATGAATGCAACAACAACTACTACAGAAGGGTTGTGAATACTCCCCCATAGGATATATTTAGCATTCATTCCTAACAATCACTTCTAGTGATCTTACCCTGTTAGGAGTAATAATTAGATCAGCTAGATCTACCTAGTTATAGGATTTCAACAACACTACTTGAGTGTGTACTCGGTTAATAGATTTACAAAAGACTGTTAGATCTACTCTGTTCAGAGATTTTACCAAACTTTGTTACAATGACTAGAAAATAACAGGATGTATCTATAATTGACAACTCAACTTTGTCTGATACAAATCAATGTAGTATAGAATAGATATCACCTTTGTATGTGTAGATCTTGTCTCTGAATTGCTCGGTAGCCTTGTCTGATTCTACTTAATCTGAATGTCTTTGTATTCTAATCTTCTCTGTCTGATAACTGATATCTTAAATTTGGCTTCTTCTTGAAGATCGCCTTTTCTTTTTTATACCAAACATATCTTCCTTGTCAAGCTTATGTCAAAATGGCATGAAATACAAATATATAGCATACTACTTTTGCCGCTTAACAAAACTACGTTACAATGTCTTAGGACAAACCCTAAGATCTACGGTGTACAAAATTAATCTAGATCTAGCAATTACATAGAGATCATCATCATAATTAATGATTATATATACAATAAATGATCCTTGATCTTGGTAAAACATTTTATGATTCTATTGTAAACGATTGCATAGATAGATGTGCCAAAACTAATTACTATTCTATTTTCTGTATTGCTCATTAAACACTGTAAATACTGCTCGGTAGTTATACTGGTGCTCGGTGTCTAGTATGCTCAATGTTTACTGATGCTCGGTATCAGTATACATTGATGCTCGGTAAAACTACTCTAGTTCTCAATTAGAACTGTTATCTTATGTCCTTGGTACTGCCTTGAGATAACTCGGTGTAAAGGCTTATGTAGTTAACCGATCAGCATATACAACTTGTAGTGCTTCCATTTACTGACTAGATAGCATAGGTAACCAACTAAATAATCTTTGATACTAATGACAATATTTAATGCTCAAGTAGAGATAACAATCTCCTTCTTTGGCATTAGTATCAAAACCTTGACTGTATATAGACCCGATGTCTCAAAAATTATTCTAATTTCTCCATATATACATAGATACCAAAATTTCAAAAAAAAATAAAAATTTCCCCCTTGGTGCATGCTCCTGGTAGTATGTAGTTTACTTAGAATTTATTTACATATTTGGCATATACATTTTTTTCCCCCTTTTTGATATGAATGCCAAAATACAAAAGTGTATACTTACAATTTTTCAAAAATGTGTTGATGGGTTTTCTTCAATGAATCCAAGAGGTTTACCCATTCCTCTTTCAATTTGGTTAGAGAAATGTGCTCAAGAATGACTTGTGCATGCATGTCAAAGATTTTTTCCAACACATAAATCTCTGGTGTTGCGACAAGTGTTTGCGCTTTGACAATGTGTTTCTCAAAAATTTTCAAATAAGGAAGCAACTCAGTTTGTAGCTTGGTGACCAAGTCACTTATCTATTCTTGCTGCTTCCTCAGATCTACTCTTAACTACCTAAGTTCTTGAATCTTCAGTATATGCTTAGAAAAAATATCTGGCTCAGTTAAAGCTTCTTGTGCACTGGCTTGGATTTGGGTATCCAGTAGTTTTATTTTCTCACTAACCTCAGCAGTGAAGGTCTCCATAGTGCAAAGCTTAATCAAAATCTGACTAATTAACTGAGTAATAGACTATATGTCAGTTATTACCTCAGATAATTTCACCTTGTTAATTACCACTTCCTAGCTGATTTTCTCTACATGTTTTCCTTGAATCTTTGACTCTGCCCTTTCTTTAATTCTTTTCCCAGCTTCAATGTTAGGGGCATTTATTTCTTCTACAAGGGTAGCAAGTTGGTCCATTATAGGAGTGTCCTCATTAATTTTTACCTCTGGTATGACCTATTGTAAGATGTCTCTTACATTTTCCAGTATTTCCTTGCTCTTGCATTCCATTCTCAACTTTTCTTGTGTTGCTTTCCTTGTACATAACTCCTCGTATTTTTTGAGTTCTTCGGGGCTTAGGTTCCTCGGGTCACAATTAGGTATAACAATGATTTCATCAAGTGTGACTGGTACTTTTCCTTGTTTCTTCTTCTTCTTCTTCTTCTCCAAATCTTGAGGTGAGATCTTTACAACTGTATTATTTCTTCCTCCTCAACATTGGTGTGTTTTACCTGGTTGACACATTTTCTTCCTTCTTCTTCTCCTTGGTAGCTGATGTTTCGATTGTCTGAGATGCAACCTTTGATGTTCTATGAGGTGGAGTAGCCTCAGTATCTTTGGTGTCATCTTGGCCCTTAGTATCCTCCTCGGTTGCCTCATTTTCTTCAAGTTTATGTGTTTTAGCCTATGTTCTAGTACCTATTTCCCCTAATGTATCCATCAATTTCTTGGTGTTTAAGCCTTCGAGTTTTTCCTTTGTTACAATTTCAACTGCTTCCATCAAGATAGGAAGTTCACCCAATAATGATGTGATGGCAGGTTTTCTAAAATTACCTTCTTGGATTGTGTTGTGCCTCCTATAATTTTCGCATCCTTATCATCATCTCTATAATCAAGATCACCATTTGTGATGTCTCCAATGAGTACATCTAATGCATTGTTATCTATAATTTGGATCTTAACCTGATCCGGTACATCCTGTAAAATAGTTAAGTCCTTGGTGGCATATTTTGTATCATTTACCTCGGTATCTAATATATCTACCTATTCTCAGTTCAATGCCAAATCTACATCTTCAATATGTATGCCTTTACCTTTTGATTTCTCTCTTCTTAGACAAATTGAGAAATGCCATCTTTTTAGCTTGCTCTCGGGCTGCAATAATTGAGGTCTAGATGAGTTGAATTGACTCATCTATATCTCCTAGATTTTCATCTAATATCTGCATTGCCCAACTTTTTACTCAGAATCTCCTAGAGTATGTTGTCATGTATTCCTCAATCTCAGTGATAGAAAAATTAGGAACTGCAAAAACTAGGGATTGTTCCCTCATTTTCTTCTCAGTGTCTAAGGCATAGGACCATTTTTTATTTATTCTTTCTTCTAATGACTTAGGCAATTATTTGGCAAGTTCAAGTGAAACTTACTTAAATTTAATCATCATCTAGATAATTTCCTCTTCTATTGTGTTATGATCCTCGATTGACATGTCCTCAAACGAACTGAGTTCAGGATCAGTGAGGTCACCATTCTCAATGATATCCTCAGCAACTTCATTAATTGTCCTGTCTTTATTGCTGCCCACTTTGAATTGATTGTTATCATTTTCTTCATCCTATAAATCTTCCTTACCTCTTATCAATTTTCTCCTTTTCTTTAGTGCCGCTATAGTAGCTTTTGTTCCTCTCTTTGTATATGTTTTGTAGGTGATGCTACCTTTGGTTGTGTAAACTTCACAACTCCCTTTTTCAATGGTGGTGAAGCTGGAGTTTTTTACCTTGTTCGTGCCCTTGATTTCACCTCTAACTACCTCTTCTTTAGAGTTGGTGAAGGAGAAAATGGTGTGGAATTTGTCACTTTATTAGACTTGGTTTCTTCACTATCATGTGGTTTATCAATTAGAATTAACTGACCTTCAGTCACAACTTCAACCGGTGAACCATCAGATGATCTAGAGTCATCTCCAAACTTCTCAACTAACATTTTCATCATCTTACTTGATTTATTAGTTATTTTACCAATGATCAGACCTATTTTTATCCTTGACTTGGCCTCTTCAAATGTTCCAAACCTCTCTGCATTTTTATCCTTAGGTGTAGCCATCAGAGCCCCGATTGATTTTGAAGAAAAATAAACATTCATTTCATAACCCATAGGAGATAGCCATTTAATCCTAAGATCTATAGCCTTTATCAGTGTATGGTCGGTGTCCACAAGAAAAAAAATATCCATCTCATATTGTTTGACCAATTTATTAGGAATTCTTCTCTGAGAATTCATTCTAATTTTAAACTCTTCAAAATACTCATCAAGAACTTTGTTTATATTGTTTCCCAAGTCATTCATCATATTAGAGATTTGCACTATGACCGGTTTATCGATTGGTAGACCATGCTACTTTATCGAAAGAAGGGAAACACTATTGTATATAGAAAAATAAACACACTAGAAGTGATCCGAACTTACAAGTGTTCAACTTTGTTGACCAGATAGTCTTCATATTTTCTTTGATCTACTTCAAAAGAAGCTCGGCAATGTCCAATTGAAAATTCTTCTTTACCATTTTGTATGTGATGTTAACAACTCCACACGGTACACTGTTTAGTCTGCTCGACTGATAAATCTTATAGTCAATGACATGAGCTGCAAACTTAACCTCTAGATCCTCAATTGTAGCAATTTTTAGTACTCGGCCATCCCATGTTGCACCTATATTCTTTTCAATATCTTCCCTAGGAGCACTATGAAAATCCTTGGCCTTATTGGTTTTTGGGTATCCAATAACCCTATGAATCATATTCCTTGTTACTTTGATTGGTTCATCCAACCAAAACATTTCATCATGATACTAACTGAGTATAACCCTTATCCATTCAGTTTTAAAAATTTTCAATAAATTTAGGGAATTTGTAAGATGAATATTCTCGACCTGTTTGTATTCCAATTTTAGTTTTCCATCACTACTACAAAGCTTCTGATAAGAAACAATAGTCTCAAAATATCCAATTTCTCCAATTTTGTAGTGGATGTAAGATTTGACATCTTCAACTAACAAAACCCTTGGTGGGATGCTTGAGAAAGCTCCCGCTAAATAAATTTTAGATACAACTTCCAGATGAAGTTTGTAGTTGGGTTCATCATAGTTAGCTGAAACAATTAGGTTCAATTCCTCTTCTACAATCTTGGATTCATTTGCCATGGACACGGATGCCATTATTAATCAATTTTAGGGTTTCATAAAAATACATTGAATGTGCTTGGTAGAAGTTGTACTTACTAGGAAATGATGAAGAATGTGCTCGATTTGATCTAAAACTAACTTGAATGCTCCTAAAAATTTATCAGCTTGAATTCACTCTTAATATTATCGCACTCTAAAATCACTCTGTGAAGAATGAACTAATGCTTCTGTATATTTATAGCCTTTTTCAAATTCCCACTCAAAACTTTTATCATAAATGCTTGACCTACTTCCAGCATGATGACAACTGTCAACTCGATGATTACCGCAAAACATCAACAATTCAGTTAACATAGATCTTTTCACTCCGTTGATACTGATACTTGGTTAACCTTGCATAATATTCACCAATAGGTAACTCTCTACTCGGTCTTGCTTATACCGACTATATGACTTTGTTAGCTTTAAAATTTATAAACCATAATGCATCTCAATTCATGCAGATTTGGTATGTGCACATCAAATATAAGGAACTATGTGTAAGATAAGATCAATTTGGAATATCAGTTCCATACATACCTATTTCACCTTAGGTGGAGGTACCGATGTCACCCAATCCAGTGGATGAGGTTTCACTGACTGCATTGCTTGACTCAGCATTCTCATTTGATTCCTTTCTCCACATAGTATTTCTTATCCTCATGATATGTACAATAGTGTTGCCACTCTCAAATATATGTCCTTCTTTTGGTGCTTAGTCTTTGCAATCCTTGCTCAGGTGACTGACTTTATGACAATGTAAGCATGCCATACCAGTTCTTTTCCAGCTTCAAGATTTTCTAGCCCATCTCTTCCTCATATAATTTTCTGCAATATGTCCATACCTTCCACATACTATGTAGTTAACCCATGTGTTGTAATTCCAATTGTATGCATTATTTTGTCTCTTCGGTTGACAAGGCTTGTTCTTTTGTTTTGGTGTTTAGACTTCCTTCAACTTTTCCTTACACTCTTGTGAAGTATGTCCATGCTTGTTGCAAGTGTAGCAGAGTTTCTCCATGGTAGAATTGTTAGGATTCTTATTCATCTTACCTCTACACTCATAAGCTTGATGTCCAAATTTACCACAATAATAACCATAGTCATTAAAATTAGAAGTGACTTGAGGTTTACCTTGTTCTTTACTCCTGCAAACATTTGAATTATGTCCTGGTTATCCATAGTGATAGCATGACAGTGTCTTAGGTTTTTTATTATGATTTTTGTTCACTTGTTCAGCTTGTTTGGATGATTCTCCTTGTTTGATATAGCCTATTCCAACTTTACTTCCAAACCTTCTTTGATTAATCAGAAAATCATCAATCTTCTTGGAACTATCTTCAGCCTTCTTTATCATTTCATTGTGTTGTTACTGCATCTTTACTTCATTCCTTAGTTTTTTATTTTCTTCCCTGAGTATTCCAATATCTTTAATTTTTCTTGACAACTCATCATTTACTTGGTTGATCTCATGGTTTACATTCATCATTTGATTGGATATTTCAAAATGATGTGTGGTAAGTCTTTGTATCTTAGTTTCTTTTTCTTTTTCTTGAAGTTGTTCAGTTATCTATCTTTGGTCTTCAATAGCTAGATTCCTTTCTTGTTCATCTTGTTTGGCATTATTCATTACATCAATCATTCTCACCATCTATGATTCTTGACCAATCTGCAGGGCTTTCACTTGTTCAATAAAGTGAAGATTATTTTCAGACAAATCAGAGATTGCACTTTCAGAACCATCAGAAATACTTCCTGAACTAGATCCAATGTTATCAAATATGTCATCAATCTCTTCTTCATGGTAACTAGTTTCATTTTCCAAAATAGCAAGGTTCTTTCTCTAAACTAGTAACTTCTTCAATGTATCCTTAGCTTGTTTGTACTACTCTATGAACATCTGTATCTGAATCTTCTTATTCTCTATTGTCTTATCCAACTTATACCTCTCCATGGTTAGATCTTTACTCTTCACTGGTTAAACTGTCCAATAAGAAATTTGAGCTCTGATACCAATTGTTGGAATGGAGAGATAGGGTACTGAGAGGGGAGGGGTGAATTAGTTCCCTCAAAAACTTTAACTCCCAAAACTTAATCATCAAACAGTAGTAAACTCAACTATGTACTATATCCATTGTATGCATCATTCATTCAATTAACTTGTAAAAGTAAATAGCATGAAATCAACAATAAATCAATCACATAACACAAGTATTTTGGTAACACATAAAACCTTGTTAGAAGGTAAAAATTTGTGGTGGGGATGACATGCACAAATCTTCACTACTACAGGTAATAAAGTATGTCAGTTAAGGCTAAAATTTGTGATCACTTTTGGTGATCTTACCCTGTTAGGGGTAATAATTAGATCAGCTAGATCGACCTAGTTATAGCATTTCAACAACACTACTTGAGTGTCTACTCGGTTAAGAGATTTACAAAAGACTATTAGGTCTACTTTGTTAAGAGATTTTACCAAACTCTATTACAATGATTAGAAAATAACAGGTCGATGTATCTGCAACTGACAACTCAACTATGTCTGATACAGATTAATGTAGTATAGAATATATCACCTTTGTATATGTGGATATTGTCTCTGAACTACTTGGTAGCCTTTTGATTATGCTTAATCTGAATGTCTCTATATTATGCTTTTCTCTATCTCATAGATGATATCTTAAAGTTGGCTTCTGCTTTAAGATATCCTTCACTTTTTCATACCAAATATATCTTCCTTGTCAAGCTTATGTCAAAATGACATGAAATACAAATATATAGCATACTACTTTTGTTGCTTAACAAAATTAGGTTACAATATCTTAGGAAAAAACCTAAGATCTACAGTGTACAAAATTAACCTAGATCTAGCAATTACATAGAGATCATGATCATAATTAATGATTATATCTACAATTAATGATCTTCGATCTTGGTAAAACATTTTATGATTCTTTTGTAACTGTCTGCATAGATAGATGTGTCAAAACTAATTACTATGTCATTTTATGTATTTCTCAATAAACAATGTAAATACTACTCGGTAGTTATACTAGTGCTCGGTGTTTATTGATGCTTGGTATCGGTATACACTAATGCTCGGTAAAACTGCTCTAGTGCTCGGTTAGAACTATTATCTTATGTTCTTAGTACTACCTTGAGATAACTCGGTGTGAAGGCTTATGCAGTTAACCAATCAGCATGTATAGCTTGTATTACTTCCATTTACTGAGTAGATAACATAGGTAACCAATTAAATAATCTTTGATACTAATGACAATCTTTAATTCTCAAGTAGAGATAACATATAGTTATCCTTGTTGGAAGATATAGCCCTGTTAGGAGCTTATTGAAACATTACAGTACATAGTCCTTGTTAGAGGACAGACCCTGTTAGGATCCAAGAAGAAAAGGGAGGGCTCACTACACATGGCTCACTACCCAAAGAAGGTTAATTCCACCTTCAGAACTCACTATTCATAACACAAGTGTATATTAAGAAATACACAATCTTTTTGAATTGTTTGGCAACATCTGTCTTTGCTTGATTAGTTCAAATGAAGTCCACCAACAAACCTCTATTCTACATACAATAGACACAAGCTCACAACTTTCAAAACCTCTCTATATCATCTTCTTCTTATCCATATCTTTTCCAAAGAAGAGATTTATACCTTATTACAATTCTCATTAACAGGTCGGCCCATAAGGCTTTCCTAATTACAAATAGTTGCATAAACCATTCCTAAGATACACACAGTATCTAGAACAAGTATACAATGATTACATTACAACAATTATGGACCGACATCCTTAATTCAAGTTTTTTAGAATAAATGAGAGGGGGGTGAATACGTTATCCACAGTCCCAAACCAAAATGTATAATCCAAAATAATTTACTTAAACTTCTGTAGCCTGGTAATATAAAATACTATACTATTTGTGCTTTTACTGATTACCAGTCAATAAAAAATAATGATTACCAATCAAATTCAACATGCAATATGAAAATTATGATAACAAACAATCTCCACAATAAACACATAACATAAGAGATTTAACGTGGAAACCCTATGAAGGGAAAAACCACCTAGGACTAGCAACCCAAAAATGTTCACTCTTCTGAAGTGAGGTCGGTGAAGACCCAACCCTATTAAAGGTTACAAACACACTGTGAGGTGTGACCTTGTTAGAGGATTTTAGACCAACCATTATTGTCCAACCAGCATTCACTATGGGGTTGACAAGATAACAATGTTCATTCTATGAATGATACATATAAGACTTTCCTAGTCCACTTTGTTAAGATATTTCTCTATTTACAATGGTTAAAATTTAATAATAGTTGATCTGATTACAATACAACTTTAATTTTAGATGTTCAGATCTATATTATGCTCATTCAAATCCTCTGATCAATATATCAATTATGTATCAACAATAATCAATGACTTACTATCACTTGGTAATAGCTTTCTAACGCTCGGTAAACTCTACAATTTAGTTCTCTTTAACCAATTTGATTAGGCATACATGAAGCTTGTTCATGCAATAATTCTATAGTCTCCTTCCTCCGGCATGAGTTTCATAATGAAACCCTAGTCTCTTAAATAGACAAGTAAACCATTTTCTTCTCCTCCATAAGATTTTGCTGCTTATTCTCCTTTGTCCATTTTCCCACTTAAACCTTCCTTGGCTGATGTGAATGTAATACATTTTAATTCCATCCTTTAGATCTTCCTTGAATTATGCTAGTCATTGATCTTCATAAAAAACATTATCTCCGTCTTTGATTTCAATGTACTTTCCAGCTTATCAATCCTTATTGGCTAAACTAGTCATTTAGTTCCTTTTCTCATGCTCAGTTAATAAAGAAATGTGTCGGTGATCAAAAGATTGGTTTATACTATGCTCGGTATACACTACACTGCTCGGTGTATACTGTGATGCTTCATCAACCGACCACACTACCTTGTGTTTTTCAAATCTTTTCCTCATCATACATGAATGAAACATAATCAAGTCAATAACATAGGGCCATAGAATCATCAGAAAGTTACCCAATGTATTCCTTATCCTCATCTATCATATATATCTTCCTCATGTAGATATTTATGTTCTTCATCTCTTTTACTCCTTTTCTACAGATGTTTAGGTATTGTAACTTATGAGATAAGTGTTGTCAAACTAGTTCACATCAATGACAACATATTATTTATTTAATCATATTACATATCTAATTAGCATCTCAGTGATCTCTAATCATAGATCTTCAATTAGGTTCTAAATCAGTTGTAGTTCATCAATCTCTCCCTTTGGCATTGATGAAAACTCAAGTAATATGAAATATACCATACACATACCAAACATGTATTCTACAACTATCCGAGAAAATGCTATACAAGCTCTCCCTAGCTTAATATGTTTAATCACTACGTTACTCAACAACATTACCAATGCAGCTTTGACATTCTACAGATATAATCTTTTCAGCTCTTGGATTCCTTCTTCTATTCTCATTAACTAATCTTCAATGCTCTCCCTTTCTTTTAGTTTGTCTCTCCCTTAGATAGATGTTTCAGTGTTCTCATCAGTGCATATTGTTTCATATTGTTTATCTCTCCCTTTGACAACAATGCCAACGAAACAAATAAATATACAATTCTGTAGTAGCCATGTAACTCTTTGTTGTCCGGTGCATTCTCTATATCTTTGTATACTGATATGCCAATTTGTTCCAGTTCTCCAAACTTTTCACAACTTTAGACATGATCCAAAGTGTGAACTATGTTGCATCAACATGTATGATCTTCTGATAAGATTAGGGTTATGCAACATCTAGATCACATTAGTGACCAATAGATAGGGGATAGACCCCAAGTCTAGTCCTCAAGAATTCAAATGTATCCTTCGGTAGAGGCTTTGTAAATATGTTTGCAAGTTGTTCTTTTGATGTAACAAACTCTAGCTTAACCTACTTCTCCTATACTTGTTCTCTTAAGTAGTGATACTTAATAGATATGTGCTTTGTTTTAGAGGGCATGACTGGATTCTTTGAAATGTTTATTGCACTTGTTTTATCACAATATATAATCACTAGCTCAGTGATTATCTCATTCATACCTTCCAATACTTGCTTAATATATGCAATATTTGAATCATTTGTAGTAGCATCAACATACTTTGCTTTGGCTGTAGACTAAGAAATGCAAGCCTTCTTCTTACTTGTCCATGTAACAAGTCTTTCACCAAAGAAAAATACTCCTCTGGTGGTACTTTTTCTATCATCCACATTTCTAGCCCAATCAACATCAATATAGACTTTGAGTTCAAATTTTCCTTCCTTAGGATACCATAATCCATAATCTTCTATTTTCTTTAGGTATCTTAAGATTCTCTTTGTAGCAACCATGTGTGATTCTCTAGGGTTTGTAGAAAATGTTGCAACAATTCCCACAGCATGTGCTATCAGTAGTTTCATCTTCCTTAGTCATTTTACATCCAGTAGTCATCAGTGTTCCCACAGGTTTAGCATCTTCCATGCCAAATGTCTTCAATACTTCCTTGATATATTTAGATTGTGTGATGAATATACCATCATTTTGCTAAATCACTTGTAGTCCTAGAAAGAACTTAATCTCTCTCAATATAGACATTTCAAATTCACTTCTCATTTCATCAGAAAATGACTTATAGATTTGATTTTTTCCTCCAAATATTATGTCATCCACAAATATTTCAGCAATAAGAATAGTATCATCAATATCTCCTTTCATATACAAATTGTTGTTCTCACTTGTTCTAACAAATCCAATACTTAACAAATAATTATGTAACCTCTCATACCAGGCTCTCAATGCTTGCTTCAAACCATATAAAGCTTTATGTAATCTACATACCATATCTTTTTTTTTCTGGATCAACGAACCCTTCAGGTTGTTCTATGTAGACTTCTTCTTCAAGTATCCCATTCAGAAATGCTGACTTGATATCCATTTGGTAAAGTTTGAACTTTTTGTGTGCAGCATATGCAAGTAACATTCTGACTCTTTCTAACCTAGCAATAGGTGTAAATGTTTCACCATAATCTATTCCTTCCTCCTGTGCAATCCCTTGCATACTAATCTAGCTTTATTTCTTGTTACCTCTCCATTCTCATTTTGCTTGTTTCTGAATATCCACTTAGTACCAATAACATTATTGTCCTTAGGTCTAGGTACTAAACTTGAGGTTTTGTTCTTCTCTATCTGGTCTATTTCTTCTTTCATTTCATTAACCCATTCATCATTTTCTAATGCAACTTTTACATTCTTTGGTTCATAATCACAAACTAGACATGTACCTTATCTTGTCTTACTCCTTTTTTTCATGCCAGCTTGTCTATCTCCAATGATTTGTGTCTCAGGATGATGTCTTCCGACAAAACTTACCAGTTTCCAATTTCTTCTTTCTTGTTCATCCTATGGAGGTTCATTTTCTTGCTCAGTGGGTGCTTCCTGCTCGTCAGTTTCTCTTTCATGTTCCTCAGTATTGTTTTCATGTTGACCCATTGTCACTGTCTATGGCTTTGGTAGATACTCAGGTTGTCCAATGTAAGTGAATCTACCATAGTCTTTCAGTTCCTTTATGCTTTCATCTGTATTCTTATTATCAAACGCATCAACTCGAACATTAGTACTTTCAATCATTTTATTAGTTACTTTGTTCAGACACTTGTATGCTTTACTTTTATTGGAATATCCTAGAAATATCCCTTCATCACCTTTTCAGTCAAACTTTCCATTTCTTTCATCTTTCATAATAAAACATTTTCTTCCAAAAATTTTGAAATAACTTACAGTGGGTTTTTGTCCAAACCATAACTCATAGGGTGTCTTATTAGTGTCCTTCAGTTGTACTTGGTTTAGCACATAAACAGTAGTGCTAATAGCTTCCCTCTAGTATGTCTAAACAACATTCTTTTATATCATTAATGTCCTTGCGTAGTCAATAATTGACCCATTCCTCCTTTTAGCAATGCCATTCTATTATGGTGTCCTCAGTGCAGAGACCTATCTTTTAATACCATGCTCATTACAAAAATTAGTAAATTCATCAGAGATAAATTCACCTCCTTTATCAGATCTTAAGCATTTCAATTCTTTACTTGTGTCATTTTCTACTTTTCCTGTATACCACTTGAACATCTTGAATGCCTCAGATTTTTCTTTCAAGAACATGACAATCATCAACCTAGTATAATCATTAACAAAAAGAATAAAATATATGTCTCCATAGTAACTTTGAGTTCTCATAGGACCACATAGGTCCATATGCACTAACTCAAGTATCTTCTTTGTTGAATAATCTTTTCTTTTGAAACTAGATTTAGTCATTTTACCTTTCTAACATTCATGACACATAACATGATCAGGCTTAGATAAGTTAGGCAAACCTCTAACTCTTTTCTTTTTACTAATCTTAATCATGTTATCAAAATTCACATGACATAACCTTTTATGCCACAACCATGCATCTTCATCTTTCATCAACAAAAAAGAAGACTACTCATTATCAAGATAAAATAGATTACCTCTAGATTGTGTACTAGTTCGAATAAGTCTTCCTCCATCATCAAATATTTTCACCTTTTTTCTCTCAAAAGCAACTTGGTGGCCTGAATTGTTTAGTTGTGCCACACTTAGCAAATTATAGTTCAATCCTTTTACCCAATAATCATTTTCACATTTTAATCTATTATTTATCATTAGGGATCCTTTACCTCTTACCATACAGGGTGCATCATCACCCATTCTTACAGATCCTCCATTGTATTCTTCAAGATAGTCAATTTTTTCTTCATCACCATTCATGTGATGTGTACAGCCACTATCTATGATCCATGTATCATTCTTATTAACCTTAGAGATAAGTGTTGTCTCTACATACCTTTCATATTCTTCAGAATCATCTTTCATTGCCACAAAGACTACCTCCACATCATCATCAGTGTTGGTATTGATCATATCTTCTTCCTCAACAATGTAGCATACCTTCTTGCCTTTATCATTATTGTCTTAGTTGTCTTTGTTGTAGTGTCAGTAGCCTCTATTGTTTCTTCTCCCATAGCTTCCTTCAGATTGATCTTTGGTTCTTTCATCATCTTTCTTGTGTGGACATCTAGCAGCAATGTGACCAACCTCTTTACAATTAAAGCGTGCTAAAGGTAATTTACCTCTATACCTTCCTTTACATTTAGGTAACCTTCTGGCCATAAGAACTTCAAGTTCATCAAGCTCATCATCAGTATTGCTATCACTATCATCATTCTTATTTCTGGACTTACCAGTCTTTAGAGAAGTCATGAAAGCAAGTTCAACATTTGATACAACACTATTATCATAATTGTTTAGTTCAAATGTTGTAAGCTTTCCAATTAGATTATCAAGAGTGAGTGTGTTGTTAGGTGCTGATCTATTTTCATGAATTGAAGATATTCTGATGGCATAGATAGGCAATAGGGTCCTTAGAATTTTTCTTATCATAGTGTCTTCATTAATAACTCCATCTGATGCTCTAATAGCGTGAACTACCTCTTTTATTCTATTTGTGTATTGCACAATGTTTTCACCTTCTTTCATCTTCATGTCATCAAATCTTCCTCTTAAGCTTTCGACTCTTGTTCTCTTGACATTCGCATCACCACTATAAACTTGTGCAAGTTTATCTCACATCTTCTTAGTATTAGTACAGTCCTTGATGTCTTCAAATTCAACATCTGAACAGGCAGAAACAATCTCCATCATAGTGACATTATGTTCATGCATGTCTCTTAGTTGATCAAGGGTCAAGGGACCAGTGGGTGGTGCAAGGTATCCATTCTCCATTAGATCTAGGGTAGAATTCCCAATTTTGGATATATGTAGCTTCATTTGACTTTTCCATATTGTGAAGTTATCTTTGTTTAGCTTTGGCACTTCCCTCTTAAACATTTTGAGACCTTTGTGCTGAAGTCCTTAAAACTTCCTTCCAAGCAACCAATGCTCTGATACCAATTTTTAGAATAATTGAGAGGGGGGTGAATCAGTTATCCACAATCCCAAACCAAAATATATAATCCAAAACAATTTACTTAAACTTCTGTAGCTCGGTAACATAAAATACTATACTGTCTGTGCTTTTAACGATTTCCAATCAATAAAAAATAATGATTACCAATCAAATCCAACATGTATTATGCAAAGTATGATAACAAACAATCACAACAATGAACACATAACACAAGAGATTTAATGTGGAAACCCTATGAAGGGAAAAACCACCTAGGACCAGCAGCCCAAAAATTTTCACTCTTCTGAAGTGAGGTCGGTGAAAACCCAACCCTATTAAAGTTTACAAACACACTATGAGGTGTGACCTTGTTAGAGGATTTTAAACCACCTATTATCATCCAACCAGCATTCACTATGGGGTTGATAGGATAACAATGTTCATTCTATGAATGATACATATAAGACTTTCCTAGTTTACTCTGTTAAGAGATTTCTCTATTTACAATGGTTAATCTGATTACAATACAACTTCAATTGCAGATGTTCAAATCTATATTATGCTCATTCAAATCCTCTAATCAATATATCAATTCTATATCAACAATAATCAATGACTTACTATCACTCGGTAATATCTTTCTGACGCTCAATAAACTTTACAGGTTAGTTCTCTTTAACTAGTTTGATTAGGCATACATGAAGCTTGTTCATGTGATAATTTTGTAGTCTCCTTCCTCCGGCATGAGTTTCATAATGAAACCCTAGTCTCTTAAATAGACAAGTAAACCATTTTCTTCTCCTCCATAAGATTTTGCCGCTTATTCTCCTTCATCCATTTTCCCGCTTAAGCCTTCCTCGACTAATGTGCCTGTAATATGTTTTAATTCCATCCTTTAGATCTTCCTTGAATTATGCTAGCTGTTGATCTTCATAACAAACATTATCTCCATCTCTAATTTTGATGCACTTTCCAGCTCATCAATCCTTATCAGCTAAACTAATCATTTAGTTCCTTTTCTCCTACTCGGTTAACAAAGAAATGTAAAGGTGATCACAAGCTCAATTTATATTGTGCTCGGTATACACTACACTGCTCGGTGTATTCTGTGATGCTTCATCAACCAAACACACTGCCTTGTGTCTTTCAGCTCTTTTCCTCATCATAGATGAATGAAACATAATCAAGTTAATAACATAGGGTCATAGACTCATCAACAAGTTAGCCAATATATTCCTTATCCTCATTTTTCATATACATCTTCCTAATGTAGATATTTATGTTCTTCATCTCTTTTACTCCTTTTCTATAGATGCTTAGGTATTGTAACTTACAAGATAAGTGATGTCAAACTAGTTGACATCAATGACAACATATTACTTATTTAATCATAGTACATATCTAATCAGCAACTTGGTGATCTCTAATCACATATCTTCAATTAGGTTCTAAATCAGTTGTAGTTCATCAAAGTTCTCCATCCATCATACATGCTACATCTTAGTAGTCAGCTTCCAAATAGATCACCTTCCAGAACACATGCCAGAGCTAACATCATCCTTCCTTCCATACCTTGCATAGTTCATAGAACATTCTTCAATACTCTATCTTTCATCTTTGAAGTTCACATGTACTGATTCCATATCGCATCTAAGCTATACACAAAGCACAGAGACTAACTCTGTCATTTCTCACCATCATAGTCAGTGACCAGTCTTCACCAAAACATTTGTAATTCATCCAATATGAAACATTACGTGATGTGATCTTGGATAGAAGATCACAACACCCTCCTAAACTCTCATCTATCTTCACATCATCTAAAACATCCATACAGTGTCCATACACTATGATAACCAGTCTGATCTCCTCATAGAAACATATGTTGACATCAGTGACAAAACACAAATGACCATAGTATGAGTGCCCATTCAGTAATGTAGTGATTAAACATATTAAATGTCTCAATCACCTCCCCGTGCATTAGCAATATCCAACACTTGCACCACTGCTCTACCTCTCCTCCTCTTCGGAGGGTTGCAGATGTTGGTTGGCCTCCCTTGCTTATTTCTACTATGACTGTGGCTACTTGGCCTTTAGGTTGTGTTCATGTGTGGCCTCCTAAAACTTTTGATAAGTTCCCCTTCTTAGCGCTTGCTATTTCTCCCAGGTGGAAGGAAGGTGAGTTGGAGAAAGAAGAAGATAATGATGATGGCTGGTCGATTCCTGACCAAACCCCAGGGCCCAATGTTTGGGGAAATCCTGATGACAAAGATCCTCCTCCCTCTTCTTCTACCACCCTCATAACTTGAGGGTTTCTTTCTTTATATTTTTTTTGATGAATAGTTTTATGTATCCAACCTAGGTGTTGTGTGACTCTTCGTGGGGTGACTCTTTCCCCTGGCCCCTTTTTTGTGAATGTTGTACTTTAATATTTTAATTAATAGAAAAGGCCTTTATTCATCAAAAAGTCTCCATCTTTGTCTACAAATTCTACAACTTCACTTGTTTAGTAAATTTGTTTCCTTCATATAGTGCTTCCAATCTTGACCAAATTTTGTGTGTTGAATCTAATTCCTTAACCTCAATAAATTCACCTTCAGAGAGCACGCTATTCAATTCTTCCCTCGCAACCATTTTGTAGGAGAACAACTTCTTCTCCTCATTAGTGTCACTGTCTAATTCATCTTCAGGATTGATCAACTCTTCTTTCTTTTTTATCATCTAGTAGTCAATACCCAAACACAGTAGACATGTTCTCATCTTGTTCTTCGAATTGTCAATATTATCAGGATCAAATTTTGGACTTTCCTTCCTATAGAATGACATATCCAAGATCACCTCAGGTTGTTAATATTTCTCTTTGAGGACTAGAAGCCCTGGTACGAATTGTTCAGAATAATAGTCCACCAACACAACTAAGAGGAGGGCGGGGTGAATCATATGTGAGATAAAATATTAAAATTTAAACTTTATAAATCAAAATACTTAATCAGAATATCATTATAATGAATGTAATCACCATAACACAATGTTTTTTTGTCAAGGAAACCCTGTTAAAGGTAAAATCCCAATGGGAATTGGCACCCATAAATGATGTACTAAAAGTATAGCATCACTGCTAAAATATTTAGCCCTGTTAGTAGTCAAGAGAAGAATGGTAGACTCAATGCCAAGGAACACTTCCTAAAGAAGGTTAAATCCACCTTCAACACTTAGTGTTCAAAATACAATTGTATATAAGATATACAATCCAATAAAATATCTGATAGAAATTGTCTTTGCTTGATCAATTCCAATGAAGATGCTCAATCACAACCTCTAATGTATATCCAAAAAAATTCACATATACAAATTCAGAACTTCCATACACCCATCACTCATCTTTTTCCAAAAAGAAAGAAAACTCTTCTTTAGACCCTATTATAATAATCAATTAGGTCAGCCATTTAAAACTTCCCCAATGAACAAATAATTAAATAGACCCTTGCTAAGATACACATGGTACCTTACACAAGTATACAATAGTTCCAATTCATTAAATACACTCTAGGGTACAAAATCCATTCTCACCATCTTCACATGTTACACATCTCCAGTTGTCTCTAAATAGGTCTTCACAAGACCACACACTTTAGATGACATCACCATGAACAAAAAAACTCCATAATCACAAAAAATATTCTCTAATATGTCTTCTATCATTCCTTAAGCTTGCAGGTCACAAATCATCCTCGCGTAAGAGTTATCTCAAAAATACAGAGACTAAATATGTCATTGTCCATTGTCACAATCCAGTAACTAGTCTTCACAAAAACAACTGTAACACACTCCATCTACAATACTAATCCAACTAAATTTATACATAAGGTAATGAAGCATCCCTATACATATTCCTATCATCCCACGCTCTGAAACAACTGTACAATATCCATACACTTCTGTCAGTCATCCATATATCACTGTTAACCAGTATGTCTACCTTCATTTGAAACATATGTTAACAACAATGACAAAAAATGAGAGTCAACATATATTATAGAACCAATTCCAACAAATTTACCCTAATTAGGAAACTTTGATTAAATTAGTGGAATTTGTAATAATTAATTTAATTGAGTCAGATTAATCAATTGACCTATTAATAACTTTAGTATTTATCCTAGAGAAAATTAACAATATTATTAATGGGTGAAAATGGTTAGATATAATTATGATTAAAATAATGGTAAATTTAATCAGAATATAATATCCACCTTTTACATAGATAAATTTAAATGGGTATGATTCTAAGGGTAAATTTTATTATTTAATTAATCAGGTAACTAAATGAGAATTATTAATGGGATTTAAATTAAAAGGTTAAATAATTCAAAATCATTATTGGAATTATTTTAGATGGCAAAAAATATTTATTAGTCATTTTAGACACAAAAGAACCTTGGGAGGTGAATTAAATTACTTATTAAAATTTCTTAACATTGTAATTATTATCTAATTTATTTAAGAGTAATTAATCTGAGTTAAGATATTAAACCTATATTAGTGTAGTCACTTAGGTAACCTTATCAAGGGACGTTAACCATTGTCATGATTCTCCTCGACCTCAAGATAGATACTATCAAATACCAAAATATTGTATCAATCCCTTCGATGATGAAAACTTATTGATAACATTATAAACCTAGTAATCTATCAAACATTTATAATGGCAATGTTAGTTAATTTATGACTTTAAAAAATAAAAAATTGGTGTGTTTTTTCCCTTAAATTTTGGGCATGACACTTTGTCTTCTACTCACCAATCATGATGTGATCACAATAGTAAACCCATAATATATTCAAGATAACATATCTTGAATCACAAGACCTGAATCCAAACCTATTAGACACAATCATCAAATCATTTCTCCTTGGCTACATCTTGTTCTTCCTATTGACCTGTCAACCTTCAATCAATAATAAGTCACATCATATGTATGGTAAACTTGCATGATCATATCTATACATCATATAGATGTTGGAAGTCTATTGGGAAAGAAGGATACTAAGAGGGGGGGGTGATTCAAAATCTATCAAAAATTTTACTCTTTTGAAATAAATAGATTATATCATGAATTCCATAAAAATTAACTATAATGTTCTAATAGATCTAACTACTAATAATATCCATGAACATGAAAGTAAATCATCAAAACATAACACAAATATTTGGTAACCGAGAAACCCTGGAAGGTAAAACTGGGGTGGGGATGACACCCATAAATCTTCACTACTGCAGAACTAAAGTGTGTCTATTAAGGCTACAAAGTTTGATCACTTCTGGTGATCTACCCTGTGAGGGGTCTTCCCTGCTAAGAGCTTACAAAATTATCCAGTCTACCTTGATTAAAGGATTTAAACTTACAATGAAGTAAGAACTCTATTAAGAGATTTACAAAGGTTTGTTAGGACCACTCTATTAAGAGATTTACCTTGATTCACTTGCTAGAATGTATCAGTACTTGATCCTTTGGTTTGCACTTCAAATGTTGATAATAGATTTCCTCTTTCCAACTCTGATCTAATCTCAAATTTGATATAACTTTGTTCTGTCCTTCATTTCTCTTCTCGGTCACTCTACCTAGTATATGCTACTAACATCCAAAACACAACCTCTTCGGCCTTCACATCTAATACTTGATATTAGGGTTTTGATATTACCTTAAATAGATAATTGATGAAGCTTCTAGATCAAGATCAACAATCTAGATTTATCAATTTTTCCACTTATGCATTCCCTTTTTCTAATTGGTTACAATTCTTGCATAGGGATTAATGATCTCAATCATGACATGTAATTAACTCCTTAAATATCTCAATGATCATTAAATTATTCATATAAGTCAGCCAAAGAAGTTTACCTAAGTGTTTGTGTCATTCCAAACACATATACCAAAATTGGCTTACTTGACATTCATACTGCTTGGTAAATATTGGGGTACTCAATGACCACTAACTTTCTTGATAGTAACTACTTCTTAGTCCATAAATGATATTTACACAAGTGAAATACATTTCTCAACCTTAGTAAGATGGCTCGGTTACAATGATGACTGACCAACTCTCCCTTAGGAATGACTAAGTATATGAAACTAATAGGAAACATGACTTGGAGATCAACAATCTCCCCCTTTGACATTAGTGGCAAAAATACTTTGTCATGTCATGACTTATCATTAAAAAAATAGTACTCCCCCTTAAACTATGACATGGTCTTCATAAACAATTCAATATATACAACATACTCATCACTTCAAAAATGAGTATACATTCAAAACTAACATTATGTCATACCTATATACATTTCCCCCTTATTTTTGTCACTTTTAGCTACTGGGGTGTTAGGGTCAGATAGTAATTATCCAAAAATGGTTTATGGAGTTGTAGAATCATTTTTAATTCATTGTCCCAATGACGTCTAACAGAATCCAAAACTTGAAGTTTTATTTCATGCTAAGTAGCTATATCAACCAAACTTTCTACAATACAGAGATGCAGATCTCTCTGTACTAATTGCTTTGTTGTTTCCAATTATCTCTACATGACCTCCAAATGAGGTATCAACATTATCTGAATAGAGATCAATTTAGCCCATATTTTACCATCATTAGACATTATCTCAACTAATCTCCCTTGGGCATGAGTCAACCTGGTGAAATAAATGGAGTTGGAACCTGCATCCATGCTCAATGAATGTCCTATTGACTTTAGGTCTCACTGAAGCTTCTCAATAAGCTCTTGGTTCTCCTTTATAAATAATTCTACATCACAAAGTTGTTTGTAAAAATAATGAATATTTTGTTCAACTTCCTCTAAATTGTTTACAAGGTCAGAAAGTTCAAACTATTTTACAACAATCTCTGTTGAAACTTTCTCAAGAACTTTGGTCTCAAACTTCCTTTTAGACCACTGCATCAACTTCTCATTGGCCTCTATGTCATCATTGTTCACCTTTTTAACAATATGGACCAACTAATCTAAAATAGGTGTTTTTTCATTAATATTTGTAAATCAAATGCATCAATAAAGATATCATTTATCTCATGTAATACATGCTTCTGTTGATGTTCCCTTCTTAATTCCTCTTATTTTGTCTTTCTTTTTAATAAATCTTGTAGAATCTACATCTTCTCATATGTCAAGTTATCAGTGTCCCATTTTGGAATCACTATAACCTCATCTAATGTCACTTGTGTACCAAGATACTTTTCCTTCTTCTTGTGTAACTTTTTCTTCTTTGTCTCTAGTGTGCTTCTACTTGAAAAGGTGAGTTGTGATGATGGTGCATCAATAATCGGTCTCTTCTCTCTTGCACTTTGTTGGTGTCAACACTGACTAAAATAGTCTCCTAAGTAGAAATCACCTTCTATTCAGGTGTATCATATGGCTTAGTTTTAGTGAGTGCAAGAGGTTTTACACTCGACAACTATACTAGGGCTTGAATAGCCTCTTGTTACTTTGGCTCCTAACTCTCCTTAGTTCCTTTTTGCACAGTCTCCTTTATTCCCTCAACATGAGGTCCTGAGACATCTAATGCATATTTATTTGTGGGATCTTCCATGCTTACATTTCCTTCTTCATTTATTTCAAGGTTAGCCTTGGTAGGTGAATGGGGAATAGTTATTTCCAGCTTACCCTATTCCTTGGCACTTAAACCTTGTGTATCCTTTTCCTCAATTGTGATAGTTGGTGCACCCTTGGCCTTTGGATAATGATGAACTTAGATCAAAACTAGATTGGTGTATGGAAAAGGTGTATCTGAGGTTTCCTCTATAATAATTTGACTCTTAATTTCTTCCTTTGTTAAGGCATTGACATTCTGTTGTGTATCCTCAAGTACATTTTCAATGGTGATAACATCTTGTTTCTCACTCGCCTCTAGACCTTCTTCCTTATTGCCTCCTCAAGGTTTTCCTGCTCATCTATGTCTTCTATATGATCAAGCTTTCTTTGTTCAGATGTTCCTTCATCCTTGTTTGTATTCTTGTCAGTTATTAGCCCAAAAATTATCTTCCAGATCAATGTTCTTTGTTGAAATACTTTTTCAACATTCTTCTTCAATATAGAATATGCTATGGATTTAGGGACAAACTTGTTCCTATACTATTCTATGAATTTTTTTCTTTGTTTTTGAGTTAATTTAGGCATTATTTGGGCTAGAGTACCTTCTCTTATCTTCCTTTCAGTTATAATGGCATACTTCCATCTCTCATCAATTTTATGGAACACTTCATTGGGTATAAGATTTCTAATTTCCAATGGTATCATCTTGAAAGTTCCTATCATTTCTATCATGGAATCCTCTATCTTTACCTTATAATTATCATCCAACTTTCCATATTTAATAAATTTGAACCTGGCCAAACCTGTTGTACCCTTGATGTTTTGGAAAATTTCATCCACATTGGTTGGATGCTTATGCATGGCCACTTTAAATTTACTAGCATCATCTGTGTCTTTCATCTCATCATCATCATCATCCTTTTGCAACACTAATTTCTTCTCGGCTTCTTCCTAGGGTGTCTCGACTCAGTCTTAGTTTGAATTGGCTTCTTTTCTTAGAGATTTCCCCTTCAGTTTTCTTCAAAAAAAAATTCTTTTGTGGCACGGATAATATTATAGATGTAGATGCCCTTTTTCTTGGCCTTGTTATGGTAGGAGGAGGTCGTTTATTTTAATATTTCCTTACAATGGGCTTGACAACCATTATTTCCTTACCCTTCTTTCTTACATCCACTTCATCATCCTCACTTTATTTAGAATCACTAGATTAGTCCTCACCATGACCTTGTGTGATCTCTAGTGGTGCATATTGTTCTTCCCCTTAGCCAAACATCTTCTCAAGATTCCTCACTATCTTCTTTCTTTGTCTTTCCAAGGTTGTAGTTTTCAAGCCAATAGTTATCTTTGTTTTGGCTTCTTCATACTTCCCAAATATCTTAAAATTTTTATCAAATTCTTATGCTAGTAAAGCTATGATTTTTGTAGATGTTTCATAAATATTTACCTCTATTGGATACAATTGTCTAAAGGACATTGTTGGATTAGCTATGTGTTGTCTTTGATGTCACACAAATGTCATATCAATTATCGCTCTCAGTATCTACCGAGCTCAGTCGGTCAGCTAGGTGGTTTTTAGTGTCTACCAAGTTCTCTTGGGTGTCTAAAGGAAACATGACAGGGTAACAGTGTTAACCGAGCCTCCTCAGTTATTGAAGGAAAATTAGTGGTTACCGAGCTCTCTCAGTCTCCAAAGGATGTTACAGAATTCACTGTGGTTACCAAGTTCTCTCAGTCACCGAAGGAAATCTTTTCAGGATTAATGTTTACCCTAGCAAGGTCTGCCCTTTCAAAGAATTTTGTTATTACAGTTTGTTTATCCCAACCGACTATTATAATAATTATTAGTGCCAACTTGACAATCTAAATGATTATGAAATGGCATATATATATAGAAGGTCAAGTGGTGAATAAAAGATATACAACATGTAGAAATCATTTTGAAGAAAGGTGTGTGCGAATTTTGAAGGATGGTCAGATATCCTTGAGGAGCAGTAAAGATTTAATTGATTAGTAAGGATCTAGTGAAACAGAACAGAGATCTATATTCAGCAATTCAATTGCAGGTCATTTCATTGTTACTCTCTAGAAATTGTAGCAGTGATCTCAAAATCTCTTAACAGAGTTGGTTTAACAACCATTTTGTAAATCCTCTAACAAGGTAACAGTTCTATTGAATTGTTTCAAGACCTCTTACAAGGCCACTCCTAGCAGGGTGATTAAATCCTCTAACAAGGTCACACCTAACAGTGTGTTTTGTAACCTTTTATCGGGTTGGCTTCTAACTGGGCATCACTTCAGAAGAGTGAAAAATAGTAACTAGTTACATTGGTGGTTTTTCCCATATTGGGTTTCCACGGTAAATCTGGTGTCTCTTGTGTTCATGTTATTTTCTTTATTCATGTAAGTTAATTAGTGATGAATGCTTAAGAACGGTTTAATTATTACACACTTCAAGGATCAAGTTTTCAACATTTCTCTATCTATTGACCGAGTGGCACAGTAAATAATTTGTTAAGATATTTAAGGGATCAGTGGTAATATTTTTGTGGTTAAGTGATTCACACCCCCCCCCCTCTCAGTTACTACATCTATATTTCCAACAATTGGTATCAGAGCTTTTGGTGCTTGTAGGAAGGGTTTCAAGGACCTTAAGCTAAAGATCAGGATGTCTTACAAAAGAGAAATTCCAAGGCTTAACAGAAATAACTTTTCAGCATGGCAAGGTCTCATGAGACTACATATGGCTTCCATTGGTGATTCAGGATGCAAATATATTGATCAAGAATATACAATTCCTACTGGCACATTAACTATTGAAGACATTGCAGAGAAGAAGAACCATAACACTATGATGATAGACATTGCATCAGCTCTTAGCTATGAAGAATTTGATGAAATCAAAGACTGCACAACTGCTCATGAAATGTGGAACAAGCTGAAGAAAATCTATGGTGATGATGACAATGTGAAGAGAGCCAAAGCAGAGAGCCTAAGAGGATAGATTGATCAAAAGAAAATGAGAGAAGAAGAAAACATTGCAAAATATGCTGAAAGGATCAAGACAAGTGTTAGTGCAATTAGAGCTTCTGGAGGAAAAATTGATGATGAAACGGTTATAAGTAAGGTTCTTAGAACATTACTCCCTATTTATGCAATAAGAGTTTCTGCTATTCAAGAAAGAAGATGTGAAGAAAATCACAATATAACTTTGGATGCACCTTAGTTGGAAGATTGACAGCCTTTGAACTGGATAACTATGACAACTATGTTCCAACTTCTAAAAATATTGAATCAGCTTTTGAGGCCAAACTTTCACTCAAGAAAGGGAAGAAAATCCAATCAGACAGTGAAGAAGAATCAGAGGAAAGTTCTGATAGCAATCTTGAAGTTATTGAAGCATTACTTGCAAAGAAGTATTCAAGAGGCAAAGGAAAATACAAAGGTAAAACTCCCTTAATCTATTTTTCATGTGAAAAAATTGGTCATATTGCAGCTAGGTGTCCAAATAAGCAAAGAAAAGATGAGAAGAAAAATTACAAGTACAATGGCAAGAAAAATTTCAAATCATTCAAGGATAAAGGTAAGAAAACATGTTTTTTAGCTAAAGATTCGGATGATAGTGAAGAAGAAATTGTTTTCATTGCTGTAAAAGATGAATCTGATAATGATGAAGATGAGATGGCACTTATCTCTCATATAAGCAAGAATGATACATGGATTATAGACAGTGGATGTTCACATCATATGACTGGTGACAGGACCAAGTTTGAACACTTTGAAAACTTTGATGGTGGTAATGTAAGGTTTGGAAACAATGAACCCTGTTGTATAAAAGGAAAGGGATGAATTTCATTAACCAAAGAACTTATATGTGATAATGCATATTGGGTCGAAGGACTAAAACATAATCTTCTAAGTGTAGCACAGCTAATCAACATTGGATTCAAGGTTGAATTCATGAATGGCAAAGCAAGACTGCTGGATGACAAAGGAAAACTGATAGGATCGGGCAAACAAACCAAAGGTAACCTATTTTATCTTGATCTTGGTGATTACTCATGTTTTATTGCTCAAATTGAAGAAAGTTGGTTATGGCACAAAAGGTTATGTCATGTAAATTTTGACAACATGATGAAAATAAGAAAATTCAAGAAATTAAGAGGTATTCCTACTTTGAAGAAACCTGATGTTGGTCTATGCAAGAATTGTCAAATTGGTAAAATGGGAAAGTCTAGTTTCAAAAGTAAAAACTATCAGTCTAAAGATATTTTGGAAATTATGCATACTGATTTATGTGGACCTATTGGAATTGAGAGCTATACTGGAGAAAAATTCTTTATTCTCTTTGTTGATGATTATTCTAGAATGATGACTGTTATGTATTTAAGAGAAAAGTCTGAACCATTTGAGAAGTTCAAATGGTATATAGCAAGAGTAGAAAAGGAAACAGGAAAAAGAATAAAATGCTTGAGATCAGACAGAGGTGGTGAATTTATCTCCCATGAATTCAATAATTTCTACATTGAAAGAGGAATCAAAAGACAGGTATCAGCCCCGAGAACTCCTGAGCAGAATGGAATAGCTGAAAGAAGGAATAGATCTATCATGGACTGTGCGAGGACTATAATGATTGAAAAGAACATTGCTATGAAATACTAGAAGGAAGCTATCAGCACTACAATTCATACCTTGAACCGAGTACAGCTGAGAAAAGACACATTCAAGACTCCATATGAGCTATGATATGGCTACAAACCAAATGTAAGTTACCTAAAAGTATTTGGTAGTAAATGTTACATCTTAAAAGAATCTAGAAAAGGAAAATTTGATGTAAAAAGTGATGAAGGAATATTTTTGGGATATTCTTGCAAAAGTAAGGCATATAGATGTCTAAATTTGTCTACTCACAAAATCATAGAAAGTGCACATGTGAGAATTGATGAGTTTGCAGAAAAGATTGAAGAAGAAAGAAAAAATGAACCAGAGGACTATAGAAAATTTGTTTACATCAAACCTGATGCATTGCCAGACACATGTAAGGAGACTACATCTATTGAGCCTAGTACAGTAATTGAGTCACAAGAAGAAGTTCAGACTGAGTCACAAAGTACCGAGTCTCAGTCTGAAGCTACTGAGCAAGTATCTACTAAGCCTGAGCAATCTGAACCTGAAGATGAAGAAGATGACAATGTAACTCATTCAGGAAGCAAGAAACATGTATTAGCCAAGTATGTCAGAAAGCATCATAAACTAGATCAGATTATTGGAAACAAATCAGATGGTACTATGACAAGAAGTAAACTAAAAGGTACATGTTTATTTGCTGATTTTGAACCTAAAAATGTCAAAGATGCATTAGAAAATGAAAGTTGGATTGAGGCTATGAATGAAGAAATAGAGAAAATAGAGAAAAATAGGACATGGACTCTTGTACCTAGGCCTAAAGATAAAAATGTAATTGGGACAAAATGGGTATTCAGAAATAAGTTGAATGAAGATGGTCAAGTATCAAGAAACAAAGCAAGATTGATATGTAAAGGATATTCTCAAGAAGAAGAAATAGATTATGGAGAGACTTTTTCTTCTGTTGCAAGATTAGAAGGTGTGAGGACTTTACTTGCATATGCAACACATAAAGGATTTAAGGTATATCAGATGGATATCAAATCTACTTTTCTCAATGGTATTCTTGAGGAAGAAGTCTACATTGAGCAACCTAAAGGTTTTATTGATCTAGACAATAGGGATATGGTCTGCAAATTACACAAAGCATTGTATGGTCTAAAACAAGCTCCTAGAGCATGGTATGAAAGATTACATAACTATCTTACTTAGATTGATTTCAAAAGGGCTAATGACAACAGCAATTTATACATCAAAGAAGGATCAGATAACAAAATTGTTTTGGCAAAAATATTTGTGGATGATACTGTGTTTACAGGAAATGATGATTAGTGCAAAGAATTTTCAGAGCTTATGAACAAAGAATTTGAAATGTCTATGTTTGGTCAGATAAAATTCTTTGTTGGACTTCAGATTCAGTAGAAAAAAAATGGTATCTACATTACTCAGTCTAAATATATTAGGGAAATACTTAAGAAATTTGGTATGGAAGATTCAAAACCAGTTGGTACACCCATGTGTACTGGACTGAAGCTTACCAAAGATGATGATTCAAAAGAAGTAGATCAGACCTTATATAGATCAATGATTGGAAAATTATAGTATGTAGTACACACAAGGCCTGATATTGCCTTAGCAGTTGGAATAGTGGCAAGATTCTCGGCTAAACCCAGAGAAAATCACATGATGGCAATCAAAATAATCTTGAGGTATATAAGGGGAACTGAAGATTATGGCTTATGGTATAAATTTGGAGGCAATTTGGATTTAAAAGTGTTTACTGATGTTGATTGGGCAGGAAACATTGATGATAGAAAGAGTACAAGTGGTGGAGCATTCTTTCTTGGGAAGAGGTTAGTATCTTGGACTAGTAAAAAGCAAAACTGCACATCCCAATCCACAATAGAAGCAGAATATGTTGCTACAGCAGTAAACCGCTCTAATATTATATGGTTTAAACAGCTCTTGGAAGGCATGAAGGTTGAGATCAAAGAACTAGTTGTTATGTTTTGTGATAATACAAGTGCAATAAATATTTCAAAGAATCCAGTAATGCATTCCAAAACCAAGCACATTGCAATTAAATATCACTTTGTCAGAGAATTGGTGCAAGACAAGGAAATTAGATTGGAATATATTCATACAAAAGAATAAATTGTAGATATCTTCACCAAGCCACTACCTAAGGATGCATTCTTGTATCTAAGAGGCAAGTTAGGGGTCACTCCCCTATCCGAGGTTCACTAAATAAAGTTTTAGTGATGCATCAACCAGAACATGTTGAAGATCAATCATTTGATGCAGCATAGTTAGGGAACCATTGCATATGAATCAGTACATAAGGTACATTGATATTTACCGAAACTGTGTAAGTTGTCTTTGGCATGTGTTGTCAAAGAGGGAGACTTTACTATCATTTTAAGAAATTTCTAAGAAGAATAATTTGAGAAGTTAAGAGGGAGAGTTCTTAGTCAGAGAAAGAACTTTGAAGATGATGGGAATCAGAATGAAGCTAAGGATATGTTTCTTACTCTTGGTTTCTCTGTGAAATTTCATTGTGCTATGACATGTTGTGTTGCCATCAATGCCAAAGAGGGAGATTGTTGGATACAATTGTCTAAAGGACATTGTTGGATTAGCTATGTGTTGTCTTTGATGTCACACAAATGTCATATCAATTATCACTCTCAGTATCTACTGAGCTCAGTCGGTCAGCTAGGTAGTTTTTAGTGTCTATCGAGTTCTCTCGGGTGTCTAAAGGAAATATGACAAGCTAACAGTGTTAACCAAGCCTCCTCAGTTATCGAAGGAAAATTAGTGGTTACCGAGCTCTCTCAGTCTCCAAAGGATGTTGCAGAATTCGCTATGGTTACCGAGTTCTCTCGGTCACCGAAGGAAATCTTTTCAGGATTAATGTTTATCAAGCAAGGTCGGCCCTTTCAAAGAATTTTGTTATGACAGTTTGTTTATCCCAGCTGACTGTTATAATAATTATTATTGCCAACTTGACAATCTAAATGATTATGAAATGGCATATATATATATAGAAGGTCAAGTGGTGAATAAAAGATATACAGCATGTAGAAATCATTTTGAAGAAAGGTGTGTGCAAATTTTGAAGGATGGTCAGATATCCTTGAGGAGCAGCAAAGATTTAATTGATCAGTAAGGATCTAGTGAAATACAATAGAGATCTATATTCAACAATTCAGTTGTAGGTCATTTCATAGTTACTCTCTAGCAATTGTAGCAGTGATATCAAAATCTCTTAATCGAGTTGGTTTAACAACCATTTTGTAAATCCTGTAACAAGGTAATAGTTCTATTGAATTGTTTCAAGACCTCTTACAAGGCCACTCCTAGCAGGGTGATTAAATCCTCTAACAAGGTCACACCTAACAGTGTGTTTTGTAACCTTTTATCAGGTTGGCTTCTAACTGGGCATCACTTCAGAAGAGTGAAAAATAGTAACTAGTTACATTGGTGGTTTTTCCCATATTGGGTTTCCACGGTAAATCTAGTGTCTCTTGTGTTCATGTTATTTTCTTTATTCATGTAAGTTAATCATTGATGAATGCTTAAGAACAATTTAATTATTACACACTTCAAGGATCAAGTTTTCAGCATTTCTCTGTATATTTACCGAGCGGCATAGTAAATAATTTGTTAAGATATTTAAGGGATCAGTGGTAATATTTTTGTGGTTAACTGATTCACCCCCCCCCCCCCCCTCTTAGTTACTGCATCTATATTTCCAACAACCTCATAGGGAAATGACCTTAACCATGTGTAAGATATAAAACTATATCTACGATATATTTTTGTATCTATGTTTTGTAATGTGTGTGTGATGTTTGTGTATATATGTAGACGTGATGTGTGGAAAATGTTTTGGACCTAAACAACCTAATAAAATATAAATACTTATCTTGAAAGGAGAAGATTTGTAAATTACTATTTTCTAGTGTCTGTACTCAATTTCAAGAAATTTTATAACCAAATCTGGCCTGGAAATATAGAAATAGAGAAAACTCAGAAACCTTCTACCTTTCTAAGAAAAGTCAACCTTGACCCAAAAAAAGGGTAAGATCTTACCCTGGGGTACAATCTTACCTCTTTATGTCGACCTTGACCTACATTGTTCCAACAAAAAATCTATTCACAGATCCTGAAAGTTGGCTGAAAAGGGTACTCAAATTTGATTTGTGATTTTTTGTCCCGCATTTGTACCTGCAAGAAAAGGGTTTTGTTGTTTGGATGAGGGGCTTGCCTTAGTCAAACCCCAATTTTGAATCAACCTTTAAAATGGAATTGAAATAGAGAATGCTAGCAAGTAGTAGAAGTAGATCAAACAATGAAGCTATGATATTCAATAGATATGCAATTGTATTTGGAATATAAACAAGTATGTTGATATGAAATCTTGGACTCAACATTAACAACTATAAATCGAAACCTCCATGATTTTATGTTTGAAATACACCTTGAAGGGAGAATGAATAGATCTTGAAGATGAACAAAGTATCTTGAAGGAAGACCACACCACCATGATGGATAGATCTAGGGTTTGAATGATGAATCTTGAATGCTTGGACCAAATCCCTCCAAAGGCTTGAATGCTTGAATCCTTGATCTTAAATGGAGAACTTGGATGTTTTAATGTAGATGATGGCTTGAATGCTTCCTTGAGAATGCTTTCTTGAAAGATGGAGTACTTGAGAGATTATGACAAAGGATTCTTGATGGAGATATAAAAAAAGAGATGGTAGATTGATGTCCAAAAGATGATTGAAATGAGAGAGGAAAGCTTCCTTTTATACAAGTCTAGGGAACAAACTTCTAGAGAGGCCTGCATAGGAGAATTAAATTCCCATTTAAACCTTAACCCCTAAAAATGGACCTAAATTAAATATAATTTAAAAGTTTACCATTCTAAAATCTGAAACAGCCGACCTAGAAGTGGGAAATAAAACTTTCCAAAACTAGACATTCGAAAAATTTTGGATTTTGAAATTTGGACCCAAGGTCAGGGTTGAGGTCAACTCTAATGTAGGTCAAGGTCAAGGTCAACCTTGACCCAGAAGGTCCACCTTGACCCTGAGGTCAAGAATCTCAAGGTTTTAGGTCAGGATGCCAAAAATAGGCTGGAAAGAGGTGGAGAAAGGGGTAGAACAGGGGGAAAAACATGATCAAAGCCAAAGATCCCATGAAAGTGTTTGACATGACCCCAAACCACCTACTCAAAGGGCTAAACCATTCCTGAATGGAAGTGCTTCCATTTTTTGATGATACACCATGCTAGCCTCAGTATCATAGCTTGTACATATGTGAAATCAGTATTAACAAGGACACATACATCATCATAAAACTTCTCAACTAATGATACAAGTATTCTACTCCTTTTTCTCATCTTCTTCTTGAATTCAACAAAATAACTATCCCTTACATTATCAAAAATTTCTCCTAATTGCTGAATGAAATCACTTATCTTTTGTGTCACTAGTCAGTGTTGACTCCTAACAATATCTCCTATGGTAGGAAAAGCATTTTGAACATAGAAAAACATGCATACTATCAGGGACCCAAACTTACACATTGAGTTCTTTACCTTCCTAATTGATGATAAGTTCTCTTCCAATTGAGTCAATTGCAACTTGACAAGATCATATGTATGATCCTTGTTGGCTATCTTCCATGCCTAATCAACTGGAATATAGGGGACACTATCCATCCAGCTTGATTGGTAAAATTTATGTGCTATCACCCTTACTGTAAAGTCAATCTCAAGATCTGTGATGGTGGAAATCATCATATCTCATTTGTTCCACACTACCACTGTATTTTCCTGAATCACTTCCTTACTCCGACATCACATAGTCTTCTTTCTGTTGAGAATAGGGTATCCAATAACTTGGTGACTGATCTCCTTAGTGATTTTTACCAGCCCATTCTCCAACCATAAAGTAATGTCGTGAACTCGACTTAAAACCATCTTGATCCATTCTATTTTAAAATGGTGAAGGAAGTCTAGGGAATGAACTAACCCTTTGTTGGAAATGTGTTTGTTCTCAGCCTTCAACTCTCCATTTAAACACAATTTTTTATATGCCTCCCTCAACTCATAGTCTCCAATATCACTTATTTTTCTCATGTAGTATCCCCTTAAATCATGAATCATTAAACCTTTAGTGGGGTCAATGATAGGGATCTTGTTATATTTCCCTTGACCACACTTTCTGGTACTTCTCAAAAGTTCAAAAGTAGAAAAACATCATTCCTAACAAATTGAATTTTCTTTACCTCCTTTCCTTTCTTTCTAACATCAACAGATGAAATTGATTCCATTTCATCAAGTTAGGGTTTGAAATATAAATTTAGAGTAACTCAGTAGCAACAGGCCTTTTCAACACTTCACAATACTTACCAACAACACACGGTATAATCTTCATAGACTTCACACAAATCTCTCTTTCAGTCTCCTTTGAATCACTCTATAAATTCTCTAATCTCTTGGTGAAATGAAAATAAATGATAAAATTTATTATATAGATTAAAACAGTCAAATTAGGTCTTTAATAAATGCTTTGTACACTAGTGAGCGTAATAAAACTATCTCACTCTATGCATAATAGCTCAGTTAGCACATTCCCTTATTCCACCACTTGGTCAAAACCATGACTCGGTCATTACTAACACTTCTATAGTTAACTTGGTCAATATATCAGCTTGGTCATTATGGGAGCTATGTGTATAATATGAATCTCAGTCACTACAGACATCAATACTGATGCTCAACACCAATTTTGCATGTCAACTCTTTTCTTGGTTCATGCCTAAAAAACTATCCTAATGCATCTTGACTTATGCAGATATGGACTTTAACACATCTAATGTTAAGAACTCGTGTTAGATATAGAATTTGAAATACAATTCCTTACATGCCTTCTTTTCTTAGTTAGAAGTAGTGTGATCACCTAATCTATTGGATTGGGTGATCTTAGCTTCACTGGTCCCACTAATTCTTGCTTCTTCTTTCTTTCTCCATGTCTAATTCATCTGGCTCTTTATCTGATCAATAGTCTTTCCATCTTTGTTTTGTTAATTTATAGGTGATGGTGCTCTAGTCTTGCAATCTTTTCTTAAATGACCAATATTTTGAAAACTATAACTGACCAAACTTCCATTCATACAACTCTTGGATTTACTTCTAAAGTGTGTCCTTATACAATTTTCTAGAATATGATCATATTCTCCACAATAATGACAATTGTACCCTGTATTGTAATCCCAATTGAATGTGTTACCCTTCCTGGGTGCATTGCCTTGCTTCTTGGATGTCCACTTAGATTTTTCATTGGATATGTAGTCTTGTGCTCTATGACCATACTTATGACAATTGTAACAATGTCCTTGAAATCTAGGTGCAATAGGTGTATTTATAGCCTTTGACCTACATTCATGTGCCTGATGTCCATGCTTGTTATAGTTAAAGAAATATCCATTAAATTTAGGCTTAGGATTGGACTTACCATTCTTTAAATTGCAAATATTTTCTATGTGTCCTAGTTTCCCATAATGATAACATATAAGTTTGTTGTTCTTTGGCTTTGCATTCCTCTATTCTCCACTCTTTAATGATTCTCCTTCTTTAGTAGATGATAGGTGCTTAGTATGACCTAGTCCATAGGTGTCATTAGATATTCTTAGTGATCTCATTGGTTCCTCAAAATATCTGAAAACTTCATTAGGTTTGTTCATCCTCTCAATGAGTTCCCTTTTAGTTCTTAACTCATTTTTTAGTTGATTGTTCTTTGTTCTCAGATTTTCAGTTTCCATGTCTTTCTTGTTTAACTCTTGATTTGCAATTAATATTTGATTTACCATATCCAACTAATTGTAGATCAAATATCCTTTCATCAATTCTATTAGCCATTTGTCTCTTCTCTTCTTCTTCCATTATCTTTTCTTCCTTAACTTTCTTTTTCTGTTCAATTACTTCACATAGTCTTACTGATTGAATTTCTTGCTCTTTCTTTAAACTTCTGACTTCTTCATTAAATGTGTAGATCTTCTATTTTTTCATTGGAATTTCCATTATCAAGTAGACCTTCATGTCTTCTCATTGATATTGACTGTCATTCTGTTGGATTGCTAATTCTTTCCTTCTCTTTAAGGATTTCCTCAATTCCTCTATTGTTGTCTCAAGCTGGTGCAGTGCAAGCTAGATGTCAATCTTCTGATTCTCTATGATCTTTCCCAACTTATAAGCCTCCATCTTCAAGATCTTAACTCTCAAGTGGTTAGAATTTTTATAAGAAAACAAAGGTATGCTACCAATTGTTGGAAGTCCATTGGGAAAGAAAGATACTAAGGAGGGGGGGGCGGGCTCAATCAAAATCTATAAAAACTTTTACTCTTTTGAAACAAATAAATTATATCATGAATTCCATAAATATTAACTATAATAATGTAACAGATCTAACTGCTAATCATATCCATGAACATGAAAGTAAATGATCAACACATAACATAAATAGTTGGTAACCCAGAAACCCTTGAAGGTAAAACTGGGGTGCGGATGACACCCACAAATCTTCACTACTGCAGTGATAAAGTGTGCATGTTAAGGCTACAAAGTTTGATCACTTCTAGTGATCTACCCTATGAGGGGTCTTCCCTGCTAAGAGCTTACAAACTTATTCAGTCTACCTTGATTAAAGGAGTTAAATTTACAATGAATTAAGCACTCTGTTAGGATATTTAAAAAGGTTTGTAGGACCACTATTTTAAGATATTTACCCTGATTCACTTGCTAGACTATATCAGTATTTGATTCTTTGGTTTGAACTTCAAATGTTGATAAAAAAATCTCCACTTTCCAAATTTGATATGATCTCAAATATGATATAACTCTATTTTTTTCCTTCACTACTCTACTCATTCACTCTTCCTCGTATATGCTACTGACATCCAAAACACAGCCTCTTCCACCTTCACATATGATACACGTTATTATGGTTTTGATGTCACCTTAAATAGATAAATGATGAACCTTCTAGATCAAGATCAACAATCTAAATTCGTCACTTTTTCCTCTTATGCATTCCATTTTTCTAATTGGTTACATTGCTTGCATAGCGATTAATGATCTCAATCATGATGTGTAATTAACTCCTTAAATGTCTCAATGATCATTAAATTATTCATAGAAGTCAGCCAAAATAGTTTACCTAAGTTTTCGTGCCATTCCAAACTTATATACCAAAATTGGCTTACTTGGCATATGAATTATCTGGTGCTCTATCAAAACTATTATCCATATGCTGTCACTCAGCACTAATTGTTCTATCCAACTCATCCTTCATACTACTTGGAAAATATTGGGGTACTCAGCGACCGCTATGTTAGGAATTATCCCAAGAGATAACTGAGAGGCGGGGGGGGGGGGGGGGGGGGTTGAATCAGTTACCTACAAGTTTCAATTCTTTATCCAATTAAGTATACTTAAACATAAAGCATAAACACAATGAAAGAACTCTTAAACACAACACCAATATTTTGGTTATAGGGAAACCCAAATAGGTAAAAACCCTGGTGGGAATAGACACCCACTAATATTATGCACTAGTGTTTTATGATCCTTGTTAGAAGATTCTTAACCCTGTTAGGAGTTGCTTTACAATATTTTTAGTATAGTGACCTAGTTAAGGGTCAGACCCTGTTAGGAGTCTTTTACAATTAACCCTGTTAGGGGTGAGGACACACTGTCCGAGAGCATACTTCTCAAAGAGGTGAAAGCTACAACCTTCTAAATAATAGATACACACTATATTTGGATCTTGGTGAACTATGCTTTGACCTACTATCTGGATCAGTTCCAATGTATAGCACAAACACTTTACTTGGTCACATAGACCATTTGTTGATGGCTCAACACTTCACACACTCTTCTTTGCTCTTCACAATCAACTCTGAACCACACTTAGCAATCACAAATGACTGCCTATAAATATCTTTCCTCCAAATGATATAATCAAGTTAGCCTATTAGAACCACCTTGAAATCATATTAGAGGAACCATAACATACTCCAATAATAATTATGTCAGCTCTACTAAGCATGCAACACAATCTGGGACCTGTCCAATATTAATAAATGTAGACGCACACTACACATTATCGGCTCTACCAAAGTAACTAAAACTTTCTCCTCAAGATGAATTAGATCATGCACTCTTCTCCAATCCGTAATCCAAAGGTGCATACCAGAATGATAGGTGCAACTCCAGAACCAATATAATCTTTGTCAGCTCTTTTGAATAAACACTAGAAAATGCTACTGGCAAATGGTGACTGCATAACTTCATTTCTACTAATCATCAGACTCTGTGTCCATGAATGTAACACTGCTAACATGTCTTCATCACATATCCAAAGGCACAAGGTTCTTGATGGAATATGGATGAAGTGACTGAGAGGGGGGGGGGGTGAATTAGTCAACCATAAAACACTTCACAATTATTTCTTTCCAGATCCCTTAGGATATCTTAATGAATATTGTCGGTTTAACACTCGGTAAATAGATTGCAGTAACTTTGAAGATGCAAAAAGTATTAGCAAAATTTTCTTTAGATATTCATCAGCACTTGTATATGATTAAGATAACTATTAAGAACACAAGAGACACAGAATTTAACGTGGAAACCCAATATGGGAAAAACCACCAATGTATCTAGATACTGATTTTCACTTTTCTGAAGTGATGCCCGGTTAGAAGCCAACCCGGTAAAAGGTTACAAAACACACTGTTAGGTGTGACCTTGTTAGAGGATTTAATCACCCTACTAGGAGTGGCCTGGTAAGAGGTCTTGAAAACAATTCAATGGAATTGTCACCTTGTTAGAGGATTTACAATATGGTTGTTAAACCAACTCGGTTAAGAGATTTAGAATTCACTGTTACAATGATAAAAAGGTAACAATGAAAATGACTTATATAATAATGCAACTGCCTTGCTAATTACAGATCTCTGTTCTGCATAAGTGTGATCCTTCCTGATCAAATATATCTATGCTGCTCCTCAAGGATATCTGGTCATCTTTCACAATTTCGCACACACCTTTCCTGTCTCTCTTCTATATATCTTCTGCTATATTTCTTGTTTATTTTTCACATTTGACCTTTTATTTATATGATTTTAGATTTGTCAAATCGACATTACTTAGTATAACAGTTGGTTGAAATAAGCAAACTTTATTTGCAAAAATCCTTCAAGGGCCGACAGTGCTCAGTGACCATAACTTTTTACAATCTTTCGGAGACCGAGGGAACTCAGTAAACACTGACAATCCTTTACCTTCGATAACCAACTGAACTCGGTAGATGCTAACTTTTCTTCGACAACCGACTGAACTTGATAAACACCGAATTTTCTTTGACGACCGACTGATCTCGGTAAATGCTGATTTTTCTTTGATAACCGAGTGGACTCGGTAAGCACTAATTTTACTGCCTGGCAGACCGACTGAGCTCAGTAGGTACTGATTGTTGCAGACTATGACATTTTGTGACATCAAAGACAATACACAATTTGAGTAGCAATTTTCTTCAAACAATTGTTTCCAACAATCTCCCTCTTTGGCATTGATGGCAACACAATATGTCATAGCATAAGAAATTTTGAAAGAATTAGCTCGGTTCAGATTCAAATCTCCCTCTGTCAGCAAACTTCCTTTTTCTTGAAAATTATTCCTTCTGACTATTGAAAATTTCTTGAAGTAATAGCAAAGACATAGCAAACACTCCCTCTTTGACAACACATGCCAAAGACAATTCACATAATACCGGTGTAAATTAATGTACCTCAAGTATTGATTCATATGCAATTATTCCTTGAATATGCTGCATCAACTGGTTGATTTTCAATCATGTTCTGGTTGATGCATCACTAAAACTATATTTAGTGAGCCTCAGATAGGGGAATGACCCCTAACTTACCTCTTAGATACACAAATGCATCCTTAGGTAATGGTTTGGTGAAAATGTCTGCAATCTGCTCTTTTGTATGAATATATTCTAATCTGATTTCCTTGTCCTACACCAATTCTCTGACAAAGTGATATTTAATAGCAATGTGCTTAGTTTTGGAATGCATCACTAGATTCTTCGAAATGTTTATTGCACTGGTATTGTCACAAAATATAACAACTGGTTCTTTGATTTCAACCTTCATACCTTGTAATAACTATTTAAACCAAACAATATTTGAACAATTTACTGCAACAGCAACATATTCTGCTTCAGCTGTGGATTGAGATGTGCAATTTTTCTTTTTACTAGTCCAAGATACCAGTCTTTTTCCAAGAAAAATGCTCCACCACTTGTACTTTTTCTATCACCAATGTTCCCTACCCAATCAGCATCAGTAAACACTTTTAAATCTAGATTGCCTACAAATTTATACCACAAACCATATTCTTGAGTTCCTCTTAAGTATCTTAAGATTCTTTTGATTGCCATCATATGATTTTCCTTAGGTTTTGCTGAGAATCTTGCTACTATACTGACTGCTAAGGCAATATCAGGTATTGTATGTACTACATACTGCAATTTTCCAATCATAGATAGGTATAAGGTCTAATCTACATCTTTTGAATCATCATTTTTGGTAAGTTTCAGTCCAGTACACATGGGTGTACCAACTGGTTTTGAATCTTCCATACCAAACTTCTTAAGTATTTCCTTAATGTATTTAGATTGAGTAATGTATATACCATTCTTGCTTTGCTGAATTTGAAGACCAACAAAGAATTTTATTAAACCAAACATAGACATTTCAAATTCTTTGCACTGATCCTCATTCCCTGTAAATATAGTATCATCTACAAATATTTCTGCCAATACAATTTTGTCATCCGGTCCTTCTTTAATATACAGATTGCTATTATCATTGGCTCTTTTGAAATTAATCTGAATCAAATAGTTATGGAGTCTTTCATACCATGCTCTAGGAGCTTGTTTCAAACCATACAATGCTTTGTGTAACTTGCAGACCATGTCCTTTTTATCTGGATCAAAAAAACCTTCAGGTTGTTCAATGTAGACTTCTTCATCAAGAATTCCATTGAGAAATGCAGATTTTATATCCATCTGATATACCTTAAATCCTTTATGTGCTGCATAAGCAAGTAGAGTTCTTACACCTTCTAATCTTGCAACAGGAGAAAAAGTTTCACCATAATCTACACCTTCTTCTTGAGAATAACCTTTACATACCAATCTAGCTTTGTTTCTAGATACTTGACTGTCTTCATTCAGCTTATTCTTGAATACCCATTTTGTTCCAATTACATTCTTATCTTTAGGTCTAGGTACAAGAGTCCATGTTTTGTTCTTTTGTATTTGTTCTAATTCTTCATTCATTGCTTCAATCCAAATTTCATTATTCAATGCATCTTTGATATTTCTAGGTTCAAAATCAGTAAGCAGACATGTACCTTTTAGCTTGCTTCTTGTCATAGTGCCATCTGATTTGTTTCCAATGATTTGATCTGGTGTATGATGTCTTCTGACATATTTGGCTAGTGTAGGTTCCTTGCTTTTTGAATGAGTCATGTTGTTGTCTTCTAGGATCTCTTCTTCAGGTTGCTCAGGCTCGGTAGATATTTGCTCGGTAACTTCAGGCTGAGACTCGGTTTGAATTTCTTCCTGTGACTCGGTTTGAACTTCTTCCTGTGACTCAGTAACTGTGCTCAGCTCAGTAGATATAGTTTCCTCATTGATAATTGTGTCTGCCAATGTTTCAGGTTCAATGTAAACAAATCTTCTATAGTTCTCAGGTTCCCTTTTGCTTTCTTCTTCAGTCTTTTCTACAAACTCATCAAATTTTACATGTATACTTTCTATGATTTTGTGAGTAGACAAATTCAGACATTTGTGTGCCTTACTTTTGCTAGAATATCCTAGGAATATTCCTTCATCACTTTTCACATCAAATTTATTTCTTTTGGATTCTTTTAGGATATAACACTTGCTACCAAATACTTTCATGTAACTTACATTGGGTTTATAGCCATACCATAATTCATAAGGAGTTTTGAATGTGTCTTTCTTCAATTATACTCGGTTCAAGGTACGAACTGCAGTGTAGATAGCTTCCTTCCAGTACTTTATAGCGATGTTCTTTTCTATCATTAGAGTCCTTGCACAATCCATAATAGATCTATTTCTTCTTTCTGCTATTCCATTCTACTCAGGAGTTCTAGGAGCTGATACCTGCCTTTTGATTCCTCTTTCAATGCAAAAGTTGTTAAAATCATGGGAGATGAATTCACCACCTCTGTCTGATCTTAAGCATTTCAATCTTTTCCCTGTTTCCTTTTCCACTCTTGCCAAGTACCATTTGAACTTTTCAAATGCTTCTAACTTTTCTCTTAAATACATAATAGTCATCATTCTATAATAATCATCAATGAAAAGAATAAAGAATTTATCTCCAGTATAGCTTTGTATTCCAATAGGTCCACATAAATCAGTATGCACAATTTCCAAAATCTCTTTAGACTGATAGTTCTTACTCTTAAAACTAGTTTTACTCATTTTGCCAATTTGACAATTCTTACATAGACCAGTATCAGGTTTCTTCAAAGTAGGAATGCCTCTTACCTTCTTGAATTTGCTTATTTTCATCATGTTATCAAAATTCACATGACATAACCTTTTGTGCCATAGCCAACTTTCTTCAATTTAAGCAATAAAACATGAATATTCATTGAGATCAAGATAAAATAAGTTACCTTTTGTTTGTTTGCCTGATCCAATGAGTTTTCCTTTTTCATCCAGCAGTCTTGCTTGACCATTCATGAATTCAACCTTGAAACCAGTGTTGATTAGCTATGCTACACTTAGAAGATTATGTTTTAGTCCTTCAACCCAATAAGCATTATCACATATGAGTTCTTTGGTTAATGAGATTCTTCCTTTTCCTTTTATACAACAAGGTTCACTGTTTCCAAATCTTACATTGCCACTATCACAGTCTTCTAGGTATTCAAATTTTGTCTTGTCACCAGTCATGTGGTGTGAACATCCACTGTCTATTATCCATATATCATCTTTTCTTATATGAGAAATAAGTGCCATCTTATCTTCATCATCATCAGATTCATCTTTTATAGCAATAAAGACAATTTCTTCTTCACTATCATCAGAATCTTTAGCCATAAAACATGTTTTCTTACCTTTATCCTTGAATGATTTGAAATTCTTTTTGCCATAGTACTTGTGACCTCTCTTCTCTTCCTTTGCCTACTTGTTTGGGCACCTAGCTGCAATATGTCCAATTTCTTCACATGAAAAATAGATTAAAGGAGTTTTACCTTTATATTTACCTTTCCCTTTAGAGTACTTCTTTGCAAGTAATGCTTCTACAATTTCAAGATCACTATCAGAACTTTCTTCTGATACTTCTTCACTTTCTGACTGAACTTCTTTTATTTTCTTGTTCTTCTTTAGTGAAACCTTGGCCTCAAATGCTGACTCAATATTTTTGGAATTGGGAACATAGTTGTCATAGTTGTCTAATTCAAAGGCTGTCAATCTTCCAACTAAAGCATCCAAAGTTATATTGTGGTTTGTTTCACATCTTCTTTCTTGAATAGCTGATAATCTTATTGCATAGATAGGGAGTAATGTTCTGAGTACCTTACTTATAACAATTTCATCTGAGATTGTTCCTCCAGAAGCTCTAATTGCACTTACACTTGCTTTGATTCTTTCAACATATTTTGCAATGTTTTCATCTTCCTTCATATTCATCTTGTCAAACTGTCCTCTTAGGCTTTCTGCTTTGGCTCTTTTCACATTTGCATCACCACCATATATTTTCTTTAGTGCGATCCACATTTCATATGCAGTAGTGCATTCTTTAATATCATCAAATTCTTCATAGCTGAGAGCAGATGCAATGTCTATCATCATGGTGTTATGAGTCTTTTTCTCTGCAATGTCTTCAACAGTTAATGCGCCAGTAGGAACTGTGTATTCTTCATCAATGTATTTGCATCCTGAATCACCAATGGAAGCTAGATGAAGTTGCATGAGACCTTGCCATGCTAAAAAGTTATCTCTGTTGAGCTTAGGAATTTCCCTCTTGTAAGACATCTTGATCTTTAGCTTAGGTCCTTGAAACCCTTCCTGCAAGCACCAAAAGCTCTGATACCAATTGATGGAATATGGATGAAGTGACTAAGAGGGGGGGGTGAATCAGTCAACCACAAAACACTTCACAATTATTTCTTTCTAGATCCCTTAGGATATCTTAATGAATATTGTCTGTTTAACACTCGGTAAATAGATTGCAGTAACTTTGAAGATGCAGAAAGTATTAGCAAAATTTTCTTTAGATATTCATCAGCACTTGTATATGATTAAGATAACTATTAAGAACACAAGAGACACAGAATTTAACATGGAAACCCAATATGGGAAAAACCACCAATGTATCTAGATACTGATTTTCACTTTTCTGAAGTGATGCCCAGTTAGAAGCCAACCCGGTAAAAGGTTACAAAACACACTGTTAGGTGTGACCTTGTTAGAGGATTTAATCACCCTGCTAGGAGTGGCCTGGTAAGAGGTCTTGAAAACAATTCAATGGAATTGTCACCTTGTTAGAGGATTTACAATATGGTTGTTAAACCAACTCGGTTAAGAGATTTAGAATTCACTATTACAATGATAAAAAGGTAACAATGAAAATGACCTGTATAATAATGCAACTACCTTGCTGATTACAGATCTCTATTTTGCATAAGTGTGATCCTTCCTGATCGAATATATCTCTGCTGCTCCTCAAGGATATCTGGTCATGCTTCACAATTTCGTACACACCTTTCCTGTCTCTCTTCTATATATCTTCTACTGTATTTCTTGTTTATTTTTCACATTTGACCTTTTATTTATATGATTTTAGATTTGTCAAATTGACATTACTTAGTATAACAATCAGCTGAAATAAGCAAACTTTATTTGCAAAAATCCTTCAAGGGCCGACAGTGCTCGGTGACCATAAATTTTTACAATCTTTCGGAGACTGAGGGAACTCGGTAAACACTGACAATCCTTTACCTTCGATAACCGACTAAACTCGGTAGATGCTAAATTTTCTTTGACAACTGACTGAACTCAGTAAACACTGAATTTTCTTTGACGACCGACTGAACTCGGTAAATGCTAATTTTTCTTTGATAATTGAGTGGACTCGGTAAGCACTAATTTTACTACCTGGCAGACCGACTGAGCTCGGTAGGTACTGATTTTTGCGGACTATGACATTGTGTGACATCAAAGACAATACACAATTTGAGTAGAAATTTTCTTCAGACAATTATTTCCAACAGGTTCCATGATAACTATACGGACAATTATTCATAGAACACTGCCTATAACTTTGTCAGGAATATTGCTGACACAAGCTACTATATAACTGTCTGTACTAATAGTTAACCTCTATGTCCATGATATCATGTTGATAACATGTCCATGCTACACAGAATAAAATCTTACTATATAATTCTTCAATGCATGTTACTTACCATATGTTGTCATCAATGACAAACATATAGTCAGCACTGGCTTGCTGGAAAATCTCCAACAATATCCCCCTTTGGAATTGATGGCAACATATGGAATGAAAAACATCACCAATCCAAATGAGAAATTATTTTATAACATTCTCCATTTTCTCATCAAAACTCCCCCAAGGATGAGTCCTCCATCTGCTGTAGTATTCTTCAATATTCTCCATTTCCTCAACTGAACTACTTCCATGATTGAATGCTACTCCCCCTTAGAATAGTACTCCTTCCTTACTTCTATTTTTCATGACTCTATACATTACTTCCCCTTTCACATCAATGGAAAAGGGCACCAACTCTTTTAAGCACTGATACTACTCTCGAAGTAGAGTAGTCAACCATCTATCAGTCCTTGATGACCGATGCTCTATCTTCTTTCTTCTAAGAAAAATCAGTGAAGAGAATTACTCCTAGCTTCTCCCTGAGATACTCAAAAGTATCCTTTGGTAAAGGCTTTGTGAATATGTCTGCTAACTGATCTTTAGTACTCGCATAGTCCAACTTGACTTCTTTCTTGATTCAGTGCAAGGTAGGAGAATCCCCGATGGAGATGTCCTAGCCCCCAACAAATAACCACACAATAGAATATAATAACAATACAAAGATTTAGATCCACACAATGCAAAAACTCATAATATATTTTCATCCAACATGCCCGGCTGTAAGGCCTTCCAGGTTATGGACAAATAATGCAATTACAATAGAAACTCCACAAGATCTCGCGATATCCAAACCAAAACCATAGCTAGCCCAGATCCATGCACTAGTAGGAAACCCCAAGGAAGATCTAAACTTGTGCTCGCAAGCCCACCAAGCAATCCCCTTGTTTCCCAAACCGCAGCCACTAGCTCCTCTCAAAACTCGCTCCTCTACCTCTTCCTCTTCTCCAAGATGGATGAATAATGCCTAAAGACTTCCCCCACAACCCCTACTTATACCAATCTAAGCCACAGGTTGGACCTGAATATAAATTAAATACAAATACATAAATTAAATGCCACAAGTCGGCTAACAACAACAATTAAATGCCAAAAATAGATGTCTTAGTAAAATCGCAATATCTCCTAGCTCCAAATGAATTAGAACTTGTGCTTTGAACCGTAGGAAGAAATATAGGCCCTCTTTAATCCCTGAAATTTTTAGCCTCTAACTCTTTGTGGAAAATTACCTATATGACCTGTAATAGGCACAAAATTCCTAAGCAAGATCAAACTCCTAGGCCATGCTGAGCAACCAAGACTATGCCAAGTTCCATTAAATATATCAAAACCAATTACCCAAGACCCAAGTAGGTTTATCCAACTCTACCAAACCCCTCACATATGAAAATAAGTCCACATGACTCCATCAAATCTCCCAAACATGCAGGATAGCCAACTACCCTAGGATGCTCCTGCATCAGACTCCCCAGGTGCGAAAAGAAGTATGCCTCATACTTTGATGCCAGATGAAATATCTGCAACCATCTTCATCTTCACCAAAGGCTTCCACTCCAACTAGGACAATAGAACCAACATGTAAATCATCCAAATCCACATCCATCTGTCAACCACTAGAATCTCAACCATCAATCAACATGCTCACTCCCAAGAACAATCTAAACATAGTGCCTCACCAACATTCTCTGTAGTGGATCACTACCAACAACAACAATATCCTCAAACATGAAATCCATGTCACCAACATGTAAGCTCAAATTGACAATAGGAGTAACATGTAAATCCTCAACCATGTCAACCACCAATAGGTCCACATCAGGAACATACAGATCTGTAGTATCATGTAGATCCTCAACCACATCAACAACTAGTGAATCCACACCAGAAACATCCATATCAACAACATCCATATCACCAACATATGGATCATCACCCTTAGCAACCTAATTATCCATGACCAAGTGCTCCATAATTTCCATGTTAGACTCAACCAAATAATCATGAAAACCGACCTCAATCATAGCATCAACAAGGTTAGGAAGCTCCATAGAAACATCCACAAGTTTCTCCGTAGGTTCCACATCAGCCTCCACACACTGATCAACAAAACCAACTTCCATATTGACCTTTCTATGCCCTCTTCTCTCTCAAACAAGTCTTCTAACCGGCCAGACAACTTGCTTCCTAATCGGTAGACTCCAGCTCCACGGTTTCAAGATCTCTCGAACTCTCTTATGAAATTTATCCAGAGATGGATCACTCTCAACCATCCCTTCCTTAACTTGATTAGTCAATCTAGCTTCCAAGCAAGCACAAGTATTTGAAATATTCTTCTCCACCACATCATGGAGTTTTGCAATCATCTCAGGGTCCAATCTTCTTAGAGCCATCTTCTAAGATCTTCACAAACCCTCTGCAACAAATCACCAACTAGATCCAACCTTCACTCTGATACCACTTGATGTAGTGCAAGGTAGGAGAATCCCTGATGGAGATGTCCTAGCCCCCAAAAAATAACCACACAATAGAATATAATAACAATACAAAGATTTAGATCCACACAATGCAAAAACTCATAATATATTTTCATCCAACATGCCCGGCTGTAAGGCCTTCAGGGCTATAGCCAAATACAATGCAATTACAATAGAAACTCCATAAGATCTTGCAAGATCCAAATCAAAACCCTAGCTAGCCCAAATCCATGCACTGGTAGGAAACCCCAAGGAAGATCTAAACTTGTGCTCGCAAGCCCACCAAGCAATCCCCTTGTTTCCCAAGCCGCAGCCACTAGCTCCTCTCAAAACTCGCTCCTCTACCTCTTCCTCTTCTCCAAGCTGGATGAATAATGCCTAAAGATTTCCCCCACAACTCCTACTTATACCAATCTAAGCCACAGGTCGACCCTGAATATAAATTAAATACAAATACATAAATTAAATGCCACAAGTCGGCCAACAACAACAATTAAATGCCCAAAATAGATGTCTTAGTAAACTCATGATATCTCCTAGCTCTAAATGAATTAGAACTTGTGCTTCAAACCGTAGGAAGAAATATAGGCCCTCTTTAATCCCTGAAATTTTTAGCCTCTAACTCTTTGTGGAAAATTACTTATATGACCTGTAATAGGCACCAAATTCCTAAGCAAGACCAAACTCCTCCTAGGCCATTTTGAGCAACCAAGACCATGCCAAGTTCCATTAAATATATCAAAACCAATTACCCAAGACCTAAGTAGGTTTATCCAACTCTACCAAACCCCTCACATATGAAAATAAGTCCACACGACTCCATCAAATCTCCCAAACATGCAGGATAGCCAACTACCCTGGGATGCTCCTGCATCATTTCTCTACCACTTTCTCTCTTTGGAAGTGATACTTGATCTCAATGTGTTTTGTCTTTGCATGCATCATAGGGTTCTTTGAAATATTGATAGTGCTAGTGTTATCACAATGAATAACAATAGGATAGTCAATCTGAATTCAAAAATCCTTTATCATTTGCTTGATCCAAACAATTATAGAACAATTCAGAGCTGCTGCAACATACTCTGCTTCTGTTGTTGACCGAGAGATACAATTTTTCTTCTTTCTTGTCCAAGTGACAAGCCTATCACCAAAAAACACTACTCCTCCTGATGTACTCTTTCTATCATCAACACATCCTACCCAATCTACATCAATATATACATGAAGCTCAATATTTTTTGAATTAGGATACCATAGACCATAATCTATAGTGCCTTGCAAGTATCTAAATATTCTTTTTACTACCATGAGGTGACTTTGTTTAGGCTCTACTGCAAATCTTCCAACAATGCCAACTACATTGGAAATATCTGGTCTGGTCTGAAGAAGATAAATAAGTTTACCAATCATAGACTTGTACAATGTTATATCTATTTCTGGTGAATCATCTTCTTTAGTAAGTTTGCATCCTATTACCATAGGTGTACCCACTAGTTTGGAATCATCCATCTTGAACTTCTTTAATATCTCTTTCACATACTTGGACTGATTAATGAAAATACCTTTCTCTATCTATTGCAAATTCAATCCCAAAAAGTATTTGATAGGTCTAATCATGCTCATCTCAAATTCTCTATGCATCTCCTTATAAAATTCAGCACTAAGTTTGTCATTACCTCCAAAGATAATGTCATCAACAAATATAGCTACAAGTAGTAGACCTTCAAATGTCTCTCTTATGAATAGATTGCAATCTGCTACTCCTTTCTTGAATCCAATTTTAGTTAGATATACATTAAGTCTCTCATACCATGCTCTAGGGGCTTGCTTGAGTCCATAAAGGGATTTCTTCAATCTGCATACCATATCAGGTCTGTCTGATAGGGTGAATCCTTATGGCTTCTCAATGTATAATTCTTCTTTCAACTCTCCATTCAAGAATGCTAACTTAACATCCATCTGATAGACTTTTAATTTTTTGACTGTTGCATAAGCTAGAAACAACTTAATAGCTTCTAATCTTCTCACAGGTGCAAATGTGTCTGAATAATCAATGCCTTCTCTTTGTGCATATCCCTTATATACTAACCTTGCTTTATTTCTTACTACTATACCATCTTCATTCATCTTGTTCCTGAATATCCATTTTGTTCCAATCACATACTTATCAATAGGTCTTGGGACCAGTTCCCAAGTATCATTCTTGGTAATCTGATCTAGTTCATCTTTCATAGCATCATGCTAATCAGAATCATTAAATGCATCTTCAACACTTAAAGGTTCAATCTGAGATAGTAAACATACCACTTCATTACTAGCTGAATTATTTTCTTTTGATCTTGTTGTGACTTTGCTACTCTGATCTCCAATGATGTCATCTTTAGAGTGATATCTAGATGTATACTTTGGAACTTTAGGTGATACTGACTCATCTTCCTCCTGAGTTTCTTCTTCACTTGTTTTAGGGTCATTGAACAATACATCTATACTGTCAAACATCTCTTCAACAACTTTCTCACTAGTGGAAGGTCTAGCTTCTTCTTCAATCATAGGTGAGTAATCATGATATATTTCTTGAACCATAAACTTTTCATCAATCTTAACATGAGCACTTTCAACAATTTTCTTCAATCTTGAGTTAAAACATTTATAAGCTTTACTTTTAGTAGAGTAACCAAGAAAAATACCTTCATCACTTCTTGCATCAAATTTTCCTACTGCTTCATCCCTCTTGATGTAGCTCTTGCTTCCAAATATTTTGAAGTATTTCATTGTGGGAACATTACCAAACCATAGCTCATAAGGTGTCTTGTATGCGCCAGGCCTTAATTGAATTATATTGATTGTATAGACTATTGTATTGACCACATCTCTCAAATAGGTGTGTGCAAATTTTCCTTCAATCATGATGGTGTGCACTGTATCAAGGATGATCCTATTCCTTCTCTCTGCAATCCCATTCTGCTGAGGGGTTCTAGGTGCACTCAACTGTATCTTTATGTCATGTTCTTCATAGTAGTCATAAAATCTGTTAGAGGTGAATTCTCCTCCTCTATCTGACCTTAGACATTTTATCTTTAGTCTAGATTCATTCTTAACATTAGCTTTGAATATTTTGAACTTCTCAAATGCTTTGGACTTATCTTTCAAGAATGCAACCCACATAACTCTAGAATAAGCATCTACAAACAAAATGAAATACCTTTCACCATAGTATGACCTTGTTTGAGTTGGTTCACATAGGTCTGTATGAATCAGATCCAACTTGTTCTCTATTTATTTGTGCTTTCTTCTAGATTAATTTCTTACATGCTTGCCCATCACACATTCCCTGCAAATAGTATCAACTAGCTTTTCTATGCTAGGTAGGTCTCTAACTACCTTAACATTACTGATCTTAACTATGTTATCAAAGTTGATATGACATAGTCTTTTGTGCCATAGCCAACTCTCATCTACTTTAGCAACAAAAAACTTGCTTCTAGATTAAGCTAAAAAACATTACCTTTAGTTTTTTATCCTGATGCAATTGTTTCTCCTTCTTTGTTGTTAATGATACACTTGTTTCCATTGAACTCCAATCTATAGCCTTTGTCAAGAAACTACCCAACACTTAGTAGGTTATGTTTCAAACCATCAACATAAAGAACATCATTAGTGTTATTCTTTCCATCCAAGGTGATGGATCCTCTACCAATGATGGGTTTAGGAGTGTTATCTCGAAATCTGACCATGCCTCCTTTGTATCTATCCAAATGAACAAATCTATCTTTTTCACCTATCATGTGATGTGAGAAACCACTGTTAATGATCCAATCTATCCTAATGTTTTCTTGTGAGATTAGTGCTAACTCTTGTGAATTCTTTTCATCTTCAAGAGCAATGAATCCAATTTCTTCTTTAGCTAATTCTTCATCTGATACTCCATCTCCAACATAGTAGCATTCCTTTGTATACTTAGGCTTGTAGTTATTGTTGAACTTTTTAACTCTTGTAGGACACTTAGATGAAAAGTGACCAATCTTATTACATGAAAAGCATTTGAATGGTAATTGACCTTCATATTTTCATTTTCCTTTCTTTTCTCTTTTAGCAATCATAGCAATGAAATTATCTAAGGCTTCTTCTTCATCATCATCATCAAAATTACTAGAGGTGTTCAAGGATTTCTTACCATGGACCGAAGCTTTGAAGGATGTCTCACTTTTAGGCTCTGACTTCAAACTTGATATCTCAAATGCAACAATCTTGCTGATTAAGGTTTATCTTTTGAAATTCTCTGAGAATTGCATAGTCTCATCAAGGATGTTTATCTTATTATCATATTCTGGTGTCAACATGGTCATCACCTTATCCATGATGTCTTCTTCTAAGATTTCTCCACCATTATTTCTTATTCCAGCAACTGCTTCATTGATCCTTTGGTTGTAGGCTCTTATGTTATCTTTAGGTAACATCTCCAATGTATTGTACTTTTTCTTCCATGTCTTTCTATGTGCATTCTTTTCTTTTTTATCTCCTTCAAACATGTCTTCTAGGTGCTTCCATATCTTCTAGATTGTGTCTACTTTATTTATCTCTGAAAACTCACTATCAGATAGGGCGCTGATAAGGGAAACTTTTGCTATTCTATTCTGATGGAAAAAATCCTTTTTCTTGATAGTAGCATCATCCTTTGCAAGATCTTCTAGAGAGGGGATCTCAACTTCCTTGATAGCCACTTCAAAAACTTCAAAAGCAATACACTAAAAATATGTCATCATCTTGTTCTTCCAATCAAGATAATTTTCTCCATCAAACTTAGGACTATCTTTTCTAAAGAATGCCATCTGATCAACCTCAAGCCATTAAAATTTCTCTCTGAGGCACTTGGCTCTGATACCAATTGTTAGGAATAGTCCCAAGAGATAACTGAGAGGGGGGCGGGGGGGTGGGGTGAATCATCTATCTATAAGTTTCAATTCTTTATCCAATTAAGTATACATAAACACAATGAAAGGAATCTTTAACACAACACCAATATTTTGGTTACGGAGAAACCCAAATAGGTAAAAGACCCGGTGGGAATTGACACCCACTAATATTATACACTAGGATTTTATGATCCTTGTTAGAAGATACTTAACCCTGTTAGGAGTTTCTTTACAATATATTTAGTACAATTTCTTGGTCAAGGGTCAGACCATATTAGGAGTCTTTTACAATTAATCCTATTAGAGGTAAGGATGCACTATCTAAGAGAACACTTCTCAAAGGGGTGAAGGCTACAACCTTCTAAATAACAGATACACACTATATCTGGATCTTGGTGAACTATGCTTTGACCTACTCTCTAGATCAGTTCCAATGTATAGCACAAACACTTTACTTGGTCACATAGACCTTTTGCTGATGGCTCAATAGTTTGCAAACTCTTCTCTACTCTTCACAATCAACTCTAAACCACACTTAACAATCACAAATGACTGCCTATAAATATATTTCCTCCAAATGATATAATCAAGTCAGCTTGTTAGAACCACCTTGAAATCATATTAGAGAAACCATAACATACTCCAATAATAATTTTGTTAGCTCTACTAAGCACGCAACACAATCTGGGACCTGTCCAATATTAATAAATGTAGACGCACGCTACACACTATCGGCTCTACCAAAGTAACTAAAACTTTCTCCTCAAGATGAATTACATCATGTGCTCTTAACTAAAATTTCTTAACTCTTCTCAAATCCCTAATCCAAGGGTGCATACTATAATTATAGGTACAACTCCAGAACCAATACAATCTCTAACGAATCTTCTGAATAAACATAGGAAACTACTACTGGTGAATGGCAACTGCATAAATTCATTTCTACTAATCATCAAACTCTGCATCCATAAATGTAACACCACTAACATGTCTTCATCACATATCCAAAGGTGCAAGGCTCCATGATAATTGTATGGGAAATCATTCACAGAACATTGCCTATAACTCTGTCAGGAACACTGCTGACACAAGCTACTATATAACTATCTGTACTAATAGTTAACCTCTACGTCCATGATATTATGCTGATAACATGTCCATGCTACACATACTCAAATCTTACTACATAAGTCTTGAATGCATGCTACTTACCATATGTTGTCATCAATGAAAAACATACAGTTAGCACTGGCTTGCTGGCAAATCTCCAACACATAGACTTGCTTGATAGTAACTACTACTCGGTCCATACATGATATTTACACAAGTCAAATACATTTCTCAACCTTAATAGGATGGCTTGGTTGCAGTGATGGCCAACCAAATTTTCCTTAGGAATGACTAAGTGTATGACATTAATAGGAAACATTACTTGGAAATCAACATTAGAGACATCACATAGTCTTTTATTATGATCATACACCCTAACTCTTACCACAACTCTTGATCCAAATTTTAGAACATAGATCAACATAACATGCACACTATCAACTAATGAACACTAAGTTGACATCAATGAAATAATCATAAATGAACAAACTAACACTAGATCTACATCAAACTCATACCATAACATAATAAAATTATCTTACTCAAATTATCTCTGCATCAATTATGCCAATGATCTTCCCTTTTGGCATTGATGGAAACACCAAGTATACCAAGAAAATAGGTACTCCTTTTACTGGTTCTTCTCCTTCTCTCTCTTTATTGATTCTTCTCCTTCTGTCATTACTAATTCTTATCCTTTTCTCTCTTTATTGATTCTTCTCCTTCTCTCTTTACTAAGTATCCTCCCTTTAATGATTCTTCTTTGTCACTCTTTACTAATTATTCTACCTTTACTAATTCTTCTCCCCCTTTGAAAACAATGTCAAAGACACAATATGCCCAATTCTTCATCTACTGCAATTGTCTTCATCTCTTTTATACTGCTTTGACTAAGGAGTAGTCCCTTGCACATCAATCCATAGTGAAAGATATGGCAATAAATCCACTAGATTCATGCATCAACAATATCTTAGGTTTTCTCATGTAGGGGCACAACCCTTAGCTTACCTCTAAGGTACTCAAAAGTATCCTTAGGTAGTGGCTTTATGAAGATATCTTCTATCTTCTCCTTTATTGGTAAATATTCTGACTTCACCTCCTTCTCCTGCACTTTCTCTCTCAAAACGTGACACTTAATTACAATGTGCTTAGTTTTGGAATTCATTACTGGGTTGTTGGAAATATTTATTGCACTTGTATCATAACAAAAAAAGTTACTAGTTTAGTCACCTTTTCTTTGATACTCTAAAGATTCTTCTTCATCCATACAATTTGTGTGCAATTTATAGTTGCTGCAACATACTCTTCTTTTTTTTTAGATTGTAAAATACAAATTTTCTTCTTTCTTGTCCAAGATAAAAGCCTTTTACTTAGAAAGAAACCTCTATCACTTGTGCTATTTTTATCATCTAAAATTCCTTCCCAATATACATCAGTAAATACAGTCAAAGAGAAATCACCATCATGACCATACCATAAACCATAGTCAAATGTCCCTTTCAAATACCTAAATATCCTTTTGAATACAACCATATGAGATTCTTTGATATTTTATTGAAATCTGTCCACTATTCCAACCGCCTGAGAAATATCTAGTTTTCTATGAACAATATATTGCAACTTACCGATCATAGATCTGTTCAAGGTAGCATCCACTACATTAGATTCATCATCCTTAGAAAATTTACATCCTATTAGCATTGGGGTTCCAACTAGTTTGGATCCATCCATACTAAAAGTCTTGAGTATTTCTTTCATATATTTAGATTTTCTGATATATATACCATTTTTTAGTTGTGAAACCTGCAATCCAATAAAGAATAAGATCTCCCCAATCTTTGAATTTTTAAACTCCTTCATCTCTTTAGAAAAATCAAAACTTATCTCATCATTTCCTCCAAAGATTATATCATCAACAAATCAACTTTTAGGTACACATTATTATCATCACTTATTCTGCTAAAGCTAATCTAAATAAGATAAGAATGTAACCTTTCACACCATGCCCGTAGTACTTGTTTTAGTCCATATAGGGTCTTCTATAGCTTGCATACCATGTCCTTGCCCTTTGTTAATGAAAAACCATCAGGTTGTTCTATGTAGACCTCTTCTTCAATAATTCCATTAAAGAAAGCTAACTTGACATCCATTTGAAAAAAATTAACCTTTTATAAGAAAGATAAGTAAATAGAATTATTACCCCTTCTAATATTTCCACTAGAGAAAAATTATCTCCATATTCTAGTCCTTATTCTTGTTAATAGTCCTTAAATACAACCCTTTCCTTATATACGATCACATCTCCATCTTAAATCAATTTTTTCATGAAAACCCATTTGGTACCAATCACATTTTTATCTACAGGTCTAGGAACAAGTGTCCATGTATCATTCTTCTCAATTTGATCAAGTTATTCCTCCATATATATTACCCAATCTTCATCCTTGATTTCTTCCTTCATTGTCTTACGCTCATACGTGGAAATAAAACAAGTACTTTCTCTGAACTCTCTTCTAGTTACACCACCTATATTCTTATCACCTATAATCTGATCTATAGAGTTCTCCATCTTCACATACCTAGGTATCACCAGTTCTAGGTCTAGGAGCTTCTTCTTCTACTGGTTGAATCACTTCTGCCATATTTTTTTTTCCATGGGTTCATGTAATTCTAGTTCAATATACACAATCTCCCTATCATCATCTGTCACTTCCTAACTTGAATTGCCAAATTTCTCAGGGTATTCATCAACCTTTACATTTTCACTTTCACTTTCAATTTTGTTTTTAGTTCTCCTATTGAAACACTTATATGCTTTACTTTTAGTATAATAACCCATGAAAATATCTTCATCACTTTTTGGATCAAACTTTCCTATGTAATCATCCTTCTTATATAACATCTACTCCCAAAGGCTTTAAAATATTTAACACTAGGTGAGTGACCTTACCATATCTAGTAAGGTTTATTATTGGTTCCTTTGTTTACTTGCACAAGGTTTAGAGTGTAGAAAATAGTACTAATTTCTTTTCTCTAGTACATTTTTGGTTCATCACCTTCAATCAACATTTTCCTTGTAGCATCCACTATAGTTTTGTTCTTCATCTCCATAACACAAATTTTTGTGGAGTTCTTGGTGTATAAATTGGTCTCTTGATTCCATTATTTTCATAATAATTAACAAATTTTGTAGAAGTAAACTCACCTCCTCTATTAGACCTTAAACACTTGAAATTACTACATGATTGCTTCTAAGTTAGTGCTTTGAGTAGTTTGAATTTTTGGAATGCATCAGACTTCTCCTTCAAGAAAGTGACCCACATTATTCTATAATAGTCATCAGTAAAAAATATGAAATATCTATCACCTTGCTAAATTTATTATCTCATAGGCCCACAAAGATTAGTATGCACCAAATCAAGCATGCCCTAAGATGAAAAAGACTTTCTTTTGAAAGTAAAACTAGTTAACTTACCTAGATGACATTCTTTACACATCATGTTGTCTAGCTTGACTAGTTGTGGAAATCCCCTAGCTTCATTTATCTTACTCACTTTGATTAAACATTGAAAATTTACATGCAAAAACCTTCTTTGCCATAGCCAACTATCTTCAACCTTTGCAACCAAAAAACTGTTCACATTATTATTTAGATGGAATAAATTACTTCTTTTTTTCCTTTTGGTAGCAATCTCATCACCTGAGATTCTAGTTATTCTACACATACCTCCTTTGAATTCCAATTTGTAACATTTATCATTTATCTAACCCACACTCAACAAATTATATGTTAGACAATCCACAAGAAAAACATCTATATTACTCTTACCATTCAAAATAAATAGTGACTTTTTCTTTAACCAAACAAGGTGTATTGTTTATGTTGGTGCCCAAAATCAATGGATCACTTTTGGCCAATTAACAAGTATACACAGGTACCTCTGCAATTTTGACTTAATCAAGCCAAGGTTGGTAGGCCTAAATTCACTTTAAACTATCAAATTCTTTATATTGCACAACTGTATGCACAGATGAACAAAGTTCCTCCCAAAGTGGTAAATGATCCTTAGAGGAAAACAATATAATCTTATCATAACTTTAATATGAAAAATCTAAATTAAACTGAATTATCACTAAGAACCCCAATTGTAAATGCTTTGAAAAGTACTCAGATTATTTACAATATTTTATCTTTTCCACTATAGTTTTGTTCTTCGTCTCTATAACACCAACTTTTGTGGATTTCTTGGTGTAGAAATTGGTCTCTTGATTCCATTATCTTCATAATAATTAACAAATTCTGTAGAAGTAAACTCATCTCCTCTATCAAACCTTAAACACTTGAAATTACTACATGATTGCTTCTCAACTAATGCTTTGAGTAGTTTGAATTTTTGGAATGCATCAGACTTCTTCTTCAAGAAAGTGACCCACATTATTCTATAATAGTCATCGGTAAAACATATGAAATATCTATCATCTTGCTAAATTTATTATCTCATAGGCCCACAAAGATCAGTATGCACCAAATCAAGCATGCCCTAAGATGAAAAAGACTTTCTTTTGAAAGTAAAACTAGTTATCTTACCCAGCTGACATTCTTTACACATCATGTTGTCTAGCTTGACTAGTTGTGGAAATCTGCTAGCTTCATTTATCTTACTCACTTTGATTAAACATTGAAAATTTACATGCAAAAACCTTCTTTGCCATAGCCAACTATCTTCAACCTTTGCAACCAAAAAAATAATCACATTATTATTTAGATGGAATAAATTACTTCTTTTTTTCCTTTTGGTAGCAATCTCATCACCTGAGATTCCAGTTATTCTACACATACCTCCTTTGAATTCCAATTTGTAACCTTTATCATTTATCTAACCCACACTCAACAAATTATATGTTAGACAATCCACAAGCAAAACATCTATATTACTCTTACCATTCAAAATAAATAGTGCATTTTTCTTTAACCAAACAAGGTGTATTGTTTATGTTGGTGCCCAAAATCAATGGATCACTTTTGACCAACTAACAGGTACACATTGGTACCTCTGCAATTTTGTCTTAATCAAGCCAAGGTTGATAGGCCTAAATTCACTTTCAACTATCAAATTCTTTATATTGCTCAACTATATGCACAGATGAACAAAGTTCCTCCCAAAGTGGTAAATGATCCTTGGAGGAAAACAATATAATCTTTTGATAACTTTAATATGCAAAATCTAAATTAAACTGAATTATCACTAAGAACCCCAATTGTAAATGCTTTGAAAAGTACTCAGATTATTTACAATATTTTGTCTTTTCCACTATAGTTTTGTTCTTCATCTCTATAACACCAATTTTTGTGAAGTTCTTGGTGTAGAAATTGGTCTCTTGATTCCATTATCTTCATAATAATTAACAAATTCTGTAGAAGTAAACTCACCTCCTCTATCAGACCTTAAACACTTGAAATTACTACACGATTGCTTCTCAACTAGTGCTTTGAGTAGTTTGAATTTTTGGAATGCATCAAACTTCTCCTTCAAGAAAGTGACCCACATTGTTCTATAATAGTCATCGGTAAAAAATATGAAATATCTATCATCTTGCTAAATTTATTATCTCATAGGCCCACAAAGATCAGTATGCACCAAATCAAGCATGCCCTAGGACGAAAAAGACTTTCTTTGGAAAGTAAAACTAGTTAACTTACCCAGCTGACATTCTTTACACATCATGTTGTCTAGCTTGACTAGTTGTGGAAATCCCCTAGCTGCATTTATCTTGCTCACTTTGATTAAACACTGAAAATTTACATGCAAAAACCTTCTTTTCCATAGCCAACTATCTTCAACCTTTGCAACCAAAAAATTGTTCACATTATTATCTAGATAGAATAAATTACTTCTATTTTTCCTTTTGGTAGCAATCTCATCACCTGAGATTCTAGTTATTCTACACATACCTCCTTTGAATTCCAATTTGTAACATTTATCATTTAGCTAACCCACACTCAAAAAATTATATGTCAGGCAATCCACAAGGAAAACATCTATATTACTCTTACCATTCAAAATAAATAGTGCCTTTTTCTTTAACCAAACAAGGTGTATTGTTTATGTTGGTGCCCAAAATCAATGGATCGCTTTTGGCCAACTGATAGGTACACACTGGTACCTATGCAATTCTGGCATAATCAAGCCAAGGCTGTTAGGCCTAAATTCACTTTAAACTATCAAATTCTTTATATTGCACAACTGCATGCACAGATGAACAAAGTTCCTCCCAAAGTGGTAAATGATCCTTAGAGGAAAACAATATAATCTTCTGATAACTTTAATATGCAAAATCTAAATTAAACTGAATTATCACTAAGAACCCCAATTGTAAATGCTTTGAAAAGTACTCAGATTATTTACAATATTTTGTCTTTTCCACTATAGTTTTGTTCTTCATCTCTATAACACCAATTTTTGTGAAGTTCTTGGTGTAGAAATTGGTCTCTTGATTCCATTATCTTCATAAGAATTAACAAATTCTGTAGAAGTAAACTCACCTCCTCTATCAAACCTTAAACACTTGAAATTACTGCATGATTGCTTCTCAACTAGTGCTTTGAGTAGTTTGAATTTTTGGAATGCATCAGACTTCTCCTTCAATAAAGTGACCCACATTATTCTATAATAGTCATCAGTAAAAAATATGAAATATCTATCATCTTGCTAAATTTATTATCTCATAGGCCCACAAAGATCAGTATGCACCAAATCAAGCATGCCCTAAGATGAAAAAGACTTTCTTTTGAAAGTAAAACTAGTTAACTTACCCAGCTGACATTCTTTACACATCATGTTGTCTAGCTTGACTAGTTGTGGAAATCCCCTAGCTGCATTTATCTTACTCACTTCGATTAAACACTGAAAATTTACATGCAAAAACCTTCTTTGCCATAGCCAACTATCTTCAACCTTTGCAACCAAAAAAATATTCACATTATTATTTTGATGGAATAAATTACTTCTATTTTTCCTTTTGGTAGCAATCTCATCACCTGAGATTCCAGTTATTCTACACATACCTCCTTTGAATTCCAATTTGTAACCTTTATCATTTGTCTAACCCACACTCAAAAAATTATATGTCAGGCAATCCACAAGAAAAACATCTATATTACTCTTACCATTCAAAATAAATAGTGCCTTTTTCTTTAACCAAACAAGGTGTATTGTTTATGTTGGTGCCCAAAATCAATGGATCACTTTTGGTCAACTGACAGGTACGCACAGGTACCTCTACAATTTTGGCTTAATCAAGCCAAGGCTAGTAGGCCTAAATTCACTTTAAACTATCAAATTATTTATATTGCACAACTACATGCACAGATGAACAAAGTTCCTCCCAAGGTGATAAATGATCCCTGGAGCAAAACAATATAATCTTTTGATAACTTTAATATGAAAAATCTAAATTAAACTAAATTATCACTAAGAACCCCAATTGTAAATGCTTTGAAAAGTATTCAGATTATTTATGAACTACAAAATAAGAACCAAAGGAAAATTTTCAAATAATAATAAGATTAGTGCCTACTAAACATTCGGGTTATGGAGCCAGAAATTCTCAATCCTACGTACAATTGGAGATAGTTTTAAAAACTTACTTTTAATAAAGCAAGACAATCACTCCATAGGCTTCCACTTGATTTATAATTCAAATCAATCTATACAACTAATCTCATCAAATTTAACTCAAATTAAGAAATCGATAAGAACAATAGAAGATACGTAGATCTTACAATTGATATTCAAACTATATATGTTAACTTTGAATTATGATACTCAGGGAATATATAAGATAGTGAAATACTCTAATACACAGAGTATCTGAAGGACTAATTGAAAATAAATAACATATAACTTCAGATAAATAGAAAATAACTTATCTCATTTGACATTTGAAATTTTGTACATAATGGTTCAAAATTGCAGTCGCTGGAGTTTTTCTCAAAATTGTCTTCTTGTTCACTTTGAATTTCAAATGACTCAACATTTATATGTACTTCAAAAGTTTCCCATGAAAAGTCACACCTTTTCACAAATATGTAATCCTACAACTAACCCTAGAAAATTACAACTAATTAACCATATAAATGGTTTGAGGGAATAAAACATTTCCCGTATTTACAAATAATGAAATGTGTGTTTGTCAATTCCTTGGATAATTTGCTTGGTTATCAAAATCTCTTGCACGCCAAATCAAAAATCAGATAACTTTAAAATAAACTTTTAAGCTAAGGCTCAGTATAATTTAATAACACTCTCAAATTTCTATAATGATCCCTATGTCAAATATAAGCTTAATAACATCCAATAGTTTATTTTAAAAGTCAATTATTTTAAAATAAAACATCACAAGGGTATAAAATAAAAATATTTGTTGCAATGTATAGAAATCCTATTAATAAGGCAAACCCTAAAATCTATTTATACACAACAACATATTAATAGGAAATGATAATATAATCTTATGTTTTAATTGAATTTTGATTTTTAGATTTCAAACATAATATATTTCCCTCTTAAAACATTTTTCAAAATGAAATAATATGTGCCTCATATAAATATGAATATATTTCTAAAATCTAGGGTAGAATAGTTATAAACATTTTAATTCACCCTAGAAAAAAAGGGAAAATTTACCCTAGAATGATAATCCAAATAATTTAATACAGTGTACAGTAAAATATTTTATTTAAATATTTTTTAAAACCAAAATTTGCAATGTCAAAAATATTAAATAGTTTTAGCTTTAGCAATATTTAAATGCTTTAAATCAAATAAATAAAATAACATATTTCAAAATAATTTACCCTATTATAATATTTCACTTTAGTAATTTATGGTAACTTAAAATAAAACCTAAAAAGAATTCTGTTAGTGAAAATCCAAATTTCATCATAATGTAAAATCTTTAAAAAGCACATAAGATACATGAAATGAGATAATATGATTTTCTTTAACTAATTTGAAGAAAACACATAGACTAATTGGTTAGAGGGGGGGAGGGTAGGTATGTACGAAAAAGGGTTGACTTGAGAGGTCAAGTGTTGAAGTCTCGATTGCCACCCTTTTTCCCAACAACCTAATTATTTTTATTTTAAAAATATACATGCATTTAATCCATTGAAATAAAATAATTAAAATCTTATCCCATAAATATGAAAATAGAATAATGACAATTATTGAGGCCTTTTCAATTGTTTAATTTTTTAAAATAGGGAAATAATATGAAAATGAAAATAAATATTATACTTCCCTAATATTTTGCATATTGAGGGCCTGAATTTTTAGGTGCCAACAGTGGCTCTGATTGGGGACATCCATTCATGCCTAGATGTAGCGAGAGTCCAGTTATCTCTGGAAGAAGCAAACCATAGTAAGAAAAGAATCATGAGACTAGGATAAACCAAAAATAATATACAAGTTTAGAGAATACTTCCTATTTTAAGAGAAAAAAGCCTTCAAATACTGACCATGAGTTGGGAACTCCTGAATAGTTTCATCAATATCTTGTAAATGGTATGAATTCTCACCTACTTTTGAGACAATCATGTAGGGTCCTATCCATAATGAATCAAACTTACCATGCTTTCCTTTACCTTGATCTTTTGCATTCCATTTTAGTACCCAATCACCTTCTCTGAAAGGCCTATCTGACGCTCTCTTGTCATGAAGGGTCTTAATCTGTCATTTTTGTCAAAGATTTCTTGTTAGAATAACTGAGAGGGGGGTGAATCAATTATCCAGTGTCCCAAAACAAAATGTATAATTCAAAACAATTTCTTTACTTTCTGCTTGTCGGTAAGTAATAATAACTCTCACTATCTGTGCTTTTACCGATTACCAGTCTAATACTTATAACAGCTTATCGATCAAATCTACCATGTAACATGCAAAATATGATAACAAAAAAATATCACAATCAACACATAACACAAGATTTAACATGGAAACCCTTCAGAGGGGAAAACCACCTGGGACCGGCAACCCAAAAATTGTTCACTCTTCTGAAGTGAGGTCAGTTAAGACCCAACCCTGTTAAAGGTTACAAACACACTGTCAGGTGTGACCTTGTTAGAGGATTTTAGACTAGAAGTTATCATCCAACCAGCATTCACTATGGGGTTGACAGGATAACAATGTTCATTCTATGAATGATACATCATAAGACTTTTAGAGTCCACTCGGTTAAGAGATTTAAACTGTATACAATGGTTAAATATGTAATAGTAAAATGACCTGCCTTAATACAACTTCAATTGTAGATTACAGATCAATATTTAGTCCATACAAATCCTTCTGATCAATAATTCACTTCAGATTCAATACTGTATCAACTTATTGTTTGTCGGTAATAGCTCTTTGTAGCTTAGTAATTATTCTGTAGCTCGGTTCTTACTAACCAGTATGATCAGAATGCATGAAAGCTTTGTTCATGCGAATTCCTACAGCTTCTTCTTCTTCTTCTCAGCTTCTTACTAAAGAAATTATGTTCTCTTATATAGACAGGTAAATCATTTTCCTCTCCACCATCAAATTTTTCCACTTAACCTCATTCATATATTTTTCCACTTAAAACTTTCTCGGTACTTGTGTCAATAACATGTTTCAATCTGCTCTGTTAGATCTTCCTTGAATTTTGTCAGGCATTGATCTTTGTAACAAACATTATCTGTTACCTCGATGTTATACTCTTGCCAGCTCATCATTCCTATCGGCTAAATTGATCATTTAATTCATTTTGTCCTCCTTAGTTAACAAAGAATGCATCGGTGAACATTGCTCGATTAATACTATGGTTGGTATACACTACACTCCATCGATGTATACTAAAAATGCTTCATTTACTGACAGCACTGCTTTGTGTCTTTCAGCTCTATACTTCATTATAGATGAATGCAACATAATAAAGTCAATATCATCAAGTCATAGACTCATCAATAAGTTACTCAATGTGTTCCTTATCCTCATCTGTCATGTACATCTTTCCTCATGTAGATTTCTCTGTTCTTCATCTCTTTTCACCTTTCTTTAGATGTCTCAGTATAGTAACTTACAAGATAAGTGATGTCAAACTACTTGACATCAATGACAACATAATATTGATTTAATCATATTCCATATCTAATCAACAACTTCTCAGTGATCATGTAATCATAGATCCTTCAATCAGATTCCAAATTAGTTGTAGTCCAACAATCTCTCCTTTTGGCATTGATGGCAACTCAAGTAATATGAAATGTACCATACACATACCAAACATACATTCTACAACTTTATGAACAAATTTTGTAAGTTGAATAGACTTAATATGTTTAATCACTATGTTACTAAACCAACATTAAGTAATACAGCTTTACCTTTCTGTAGTTATGATCTTTTCAGTTCTCTTGTTCCTACTTTTGTTCTTTGTAACTGATCTTCAATACTCTGTCTCATTCAGATTGTCTCTCTCTTAGATAATTATCGTCGGTGCTTGTTCCTTTTCATATTTTTTATCTCTCTCTTTTTCATTTCATATGGTTTATCTCTCCCTTTGATAGCAATGCCAAAGAAACAAACAACCAATCAGCTCTGTAGTAGCCAAGTAACTCTTTGTGGTGTTTAGTGCTTCCTTTGTATCTCTGTATACTGATATCTCATCGGTTCAAGTTCTCAAACTTAATCACAACCTTGAACATGATTCAAAGTGTGAAGTATGTTGCATCAACATGAATGATCTTCTGATAAAATTAGGTTGATGCAACATCCAAATCACCTTAGTGACTGATAGACAGGGAACAAACCCCAAGTCTAGTCCTCAAGTATTCAAATGTGTCCTTAAGTAGGGGCTTTGTAAAAATATCTGCAAGTTGTTCTTTGGATGTAACAAATTCTAACTTAACTTGCTTCTCTTGCACTTTTTCTCTCAAGTAATGAAACTTAATAGATATATGCTTTGTCTTAGAGTGCATCACAAGATTCTTTGAAATATTAATAGCACTAGTGTTGTCACAGTATATAATCATCGGGTCAGTGATTACGTCATTCATTCCTTCCAACACTTGTTTGATATATGCAATGTTTGAACAGTTAGTAGTAGCAGCAACATACTTTGCTTCAGCTATAGACTGAGAAATACAAGCCTTCTTTTTACTTGTCCAGGTTACAAGTCTTTCACCAAAGAAAAATGCTCCTATGGTGGTGCTTTTTCTATCATCCACATTTCCAACCCAATTAGCATCGGTGTAAACTTTCAGTTCAAAATTCCCTTCCTTAGGATACCATAATCCATAATTCTCTATTTTCTTTAGGTATCTTAAGATCCTTTTTGTGGCTATCATGTGTAATTCTCTAGGATTAGCAAAAAATCTTGCAACTATTCCCACAGCATGTGCTATATCTGGCCTACTGTGAACTATGTACATTAACTTACCAATCATGGATTGGTAAAGTGTCTGGTTTACCTTGGTAGTTTCATCCTCCTTTGTCAATTTTCATCCAGTAGCCATCAGTGTTCCTACAGGTTTAGCATCTTCCATGTCAAATGTCTTCAGTACTTCCTTTATGCATTTAGATTGTGTGATGAATATTCCATCACTCTGCTAAATCACTTGTAGTCCAAGAAAGAACTTAATCTCTCCAAACATAGACATTTCAAATTCCTTTTGCATTTCATTAGCAAATGCCTTGCAGAAAAGATCTGAGCCACCAAAGATGATATCATCAACACATATTTCAGCAATGATAATGGTGTCATCAGTATCACCTTTCACATACAGATTGTTATTTTCACTTGTTCTAACAAATCCAATACTTAACAAATAAGTATGCAGTCTTTCATACCATGCTCTCGGTGCTTGCTTTAGTCCATATAAAGCTTTATGTAATCTACATACCATGTCTTTATTGTCGAGATCAACAAATCCTTCAGGTTGTTCAATGTAGACTTCTTCTTCAACTATACCATTTAAAAATGCTGACTTCACATCCATTTGATAGACTTTGAATTTCTTATGTGCAGCATATGCAAGTAGCATTCTAACTCCTTCTAATCTAGCAATAGGTGCAAATGTTTCACCATAGTCAATGCCTTCTTCCTGTGCATATCCTTTGCATACTAATCTAGCTTTATTTCTTGTGACTTCACCATTTTCATTCAATTTATTCTTGTATATCCACTTAGTACGGATAACATTCTTATCTTTTGGTCAGGGTACTAAGGACCAAGTTTTGTTCTTTTCTATTTTCTCTATTTCCTCCTTCATTGCATTAACCCATTCTTCATTCTCTAATGCAACTTTCACAGTTTTGGGTTCAAATTCACAAATTAGACATGTACCTTGTCTTGTTTTGCTTCAGGTTTGCATTCCAGCATGTCTGTCTCCAATGATTTGTGTTTCAGGATGGTGTCTTCTGACAAAACTAGCCAAGACTTGATTTCTCCTTTCTTGTTCATCCTACTCAAGGTCATTCTCTTGTTCGGTAGCTTCTCCATGTTCATCGATTTGTGGTACCTATTGTACTACATTATTTCCCTATTGACTGGTTGACACTACTTACAGTGTCGGTAGATACTCTGGATATTCAATATAAGTGAATCTACCATAGTCTTCTGGTTCCTTTGTACTTTCCTTAGTGTATTTATCATCAAACTCATCAACACAAACATTAGTACTTTCAACAATCTTATTTGTAACCTTATTCAAACATTTGTATGCTTTACTTGTAGTGGAATATCCCAGAAATATCCCTTCATCTTTCAAGATAAATCATTTACTTCCAAAAATTATGAAATAACTTACAGTCGGTTTGTGTCCAAACCATAGTTCATAAGGTGTTCAGGTGGAGTCCTTCTTCAATTGTACTCAGTTAAGAACATATATAGCTATGCTGATAGCTTCCGTCCAATATGTCTGAGCAACATTTTTCTGTATCATCAATGTTCTAGCACAGTCAATTATAGACCTATTCCTCCTTTCAGCAATACCATTTTGTTGAGGTGTCCTTGGTGCCGATACCTACCTTTTGATTCCATGCTCATTAAAAAAGTTAGTAAATTCATCAGAGATAAATTCACTTCCTCTATAAGATCTTAAACATTTTATTTCCTTTCCAATTTCTTTCTCTATCTTAGCTTTATACCACTTAAACATTTTGAAGGCTTCAAATTTCTCTTTCAGGAACATAATAGTCATTAGTCTGGTGTAATCATCAAAAAAAAGAATAAAATATCTATCACCATAATAACTCTGAGTTCTCATAGGACCACATAGATCGGTATGAACCAACTCAAGTATCTTCTTTGTTGAATAGTCTTTTCTTTTAAAACTAGATGTAGTCATCTTACCTCTTTGACATTCATGGCACATGGCATGATCAGGTTTTGCTAAGTTAGGCAATCCTCTAACTCTTTTCTTTCTACTAATCTTGATCATGTTGTCAAAGCTCACATGGCATAACCTTTAGTGCCACAACCAAGCATCTTCATCCTTAATTAACAAACAAGAAGACTGATCCATATCAAGATAAAATAGATTAACTCTAGATTGTGTACTAGTTCTCACAAGTCTTCCTCCATGATTATAAATCTTCACCTTTTTGCTCTCAAAAGCCAGTCGGTGGCCTAAGTTGTTCAATTGAGCCACACTTATCAGATTATAGTTCAGTCCATCTACCTAGTATGCATTTTCACATTGTAATCTGTCATTGATCATCAATGAGCCTTTACCTCTTACCATACAAGGTGCATCATTTCCCATTCTCATAGATCCTCCATTATATTCAACAAGATGATCAAACTTCTCTACATCACCGGTCATATGATGTGTGCAGCCACTGTCTATGATCCATGTATCATTTCTGCTTACTTTAGAGATTGGGGTTGTCTCTTCATGTTTCTCTTCCTCTTCTGAGTCATCTTTCATAGGAACAAATACAACTTCTATATCATCAGTAGAATTAGATTCAGTTTCAATATCTTTGGCTATGTAACATACCTTTTTGCCTTTTTCATCTTGGTTGTCTCTGTTGTTGTGTCAGTAGCCTCTGTTGACTCTTCTTCCATAACTTCCATCAGATCGGTCTTTGGATCTATCATCATCTTTCTTATGAGGAAATCTAGCAGTGATGTGACTGACTTCTTTACAATTAAAGCATGCTAAAGGTATCTTGCCTCTATACCTTCCTTTTCCTTTGGCAAATCTTCGAGCCATAAGTGCCTCAACCTCTTCAAGTTCATCATCGGTATTATCATCACTATCACAGTTCTTACTATTCCTGCTAGACTTTCCAATCTTCAGAGAAGACATGAAAGAAGATTCAACAGAAGGAACAACACTATTATCAAAGTTGTTTAATTCAAAGGTTGTAAGTTTACCAATCAAAGTGTCAAGAGTAAGGTTGGATGTAGCTCTTGTTTCATGAATTGCAGAAATCATGATTGCATAAACTGGTAGCAAAGTACTGAGAATCTTGCTTATCACTATTTCATCATCAATCACTCCATCAGATGCTCTAATAGCATGTACCACTTCTTTGAGTCTATTTGAATATTGGACAATGTTCTCACCTTCTTTCATTCTCATATCATCAAATCTGCCTCTCAAACTTTCAACTTGGGCTCTTTTGACATTCAGATCTCCACTATAGATTTGTGCTAACTTATCCCACATTCCTTTGGCAGTTGTGCATGTCTTGATATCTTCAAATTTAGCATCGGTACAGGCAGTAGCAAGTTCCATCATAGTAACATTGTGTTCATGCTTATCCTTCAGTTGATCAACAGTTAGGGGACTGGTGGGTGATTGCATGTAGCCATTTTCCATCAGCTCTAGTGCTGAATTCCCAATTCCAGATATGTACAGCTTCATTCTGCTTTTCCATACTGTGAAGTTCTCTTTGCTCAGTTTCAGTACTTCCCTCTTATACATCTTGAGACCTTTATGCTTAAGTCCTTAAAACTCTATTCCAAGCAACCAATGCTCTGATACCAATTGTTAGAATAACTGAGAGGGGGGTGAATCAATTATCCAATGTCCCAAAACAAAATGTATAATTCAAAACAATTTATTTAATTTTTGCTTGTCGGTAAGTAATAATAACTCTCACTATCTGTGCTTTTACCAATTACCAGTCTAATACTTATAACAGCTTACCAATCAAATCTACCATGTAACATGCAAAATATGATAACAAACAAATATCACAATCAACACATAACACAAGAGATTTAACATGGAAACCTTGTAAAGGGAAAAACCACCTAGGACCAGCAACCCAAAAATTGTTCACTCTTCTGAAGTGAGGTCGGTTAAGACCCAACCCTGCTAAAAGTTACAAACACACTATCAGGTGTGACCTTGTTAGAGGATTTTAGGCTAGAAGTTATCATCCAACCAGCATTCACTATGGGGTTGATAGGATAACAATGTTCATTCTATGAATGATACATCATAAGACTTTCAGAGTCCACTTGGTTAAGAGATTTAAACTATATACAATGGTTAAATATGTAACAGTAAAATGACCCACCTTAATACAACTTCAATTGCAGATTACAGATCAATATTTAGTCCATACAAATCCCTCTAATCAATAATTCACTTCAGATTCAATACTGTATCAACTTACTATCCATCGATAATAGCTCTTTGTAGCTCAGTAATTTTTCTGTAGCTCAGTTCTTACTAACCAGTATGATCAGAATGCATGAAAGCTTTGTTCACGCGAAATTCCTGCAGCTTCTTCTTCTTCTTCTCGACTTCTTACTAAAGAAATTTTGTTCTCTTATATAGACGAGTGAATCATTTTCCTCTCCACCATCAAATTTTTTCACTTAAAACTTTCTCGGTACTTGTGTCAATAACATGTTTCAATCTACTCTGTTAGATCTTCCTTGAATTTTTTCAGACGTTGATCTTTGTAACAAACATTATCTGTTACCTCAATGTTATACTCTTGCTAGCACATCATTCCTATCGGATAAACTAATCATTTAATTCATTCTATCCTCCTCAGTTAACAAAGAATGCATCGGTGAACACTGCTAGGTTAATACTACGGTCGATATACACTACACTCCATCAATGTATACTAAAAATGCTTCATTTACCAACAACACTGCTTTGTGTCTTTCAACTCTATACTTCATTATAGATGAATGCAACATAATAAAGTCAATATCATCAAGTCATAGACTCATCAATAAGTTACTCAATGTGTTCCTTATCCTCATCTATCATGTACATCTTTTCTCATGTAGATTTCTTTGTTCTTCATCTCTTTTCACCTTTCTTTAGATATCTCAGTATAGTAACTTACAAGATAAGTGTTGTCAAACTAGTTGACATCAATGACAACATAATACTGATTTAATCATATTCCATATCTGATCAACAACTTCTTAGTGATCATGTAATCATAGATCCTTCAATCAGATTCTAAATCAGTTGTAGTCCAACATTTCTTTCTTGTGCTCTTCTTCTCATCTCATCCAGCTCTGATAATTGGCTCAACTTGTCCCCCATAAAATTTATGTCTTCAAGCTCTTTTTCCTGGATGAATCTATAAACTGGCAATAGATTATTTAATGGTAACCTTTCTTGTTTTCCATAAACCAGTTCATAAGGAGAAAAACCTATCGATCTTTTTATTGTCACCTTGTTTTCCCACAAATCAAAGCTTAGTTTCGAATCCCATGCCTTCTTATTATTACTCAAAATTCTCCTGATGATCTTTAGTATATTCTTATTGCTTGATTTTGCTTGACCATTCTCTTGCAGATGATATGGGGAAGAGTATGATAGGTTGATACCATATTTATTGCAAAATTCATAAATTTCCTTAGATCTTAAGCACATTCCATTGTCACAAAGGATTTTGCAAGGTACTCCAAATCTGGTAAGTATTTTGTCTATCAAGAACTTGATGACCACCTTACTTGTAGCTTGTCTCATAGGTATAAGTTCAACCCATTTTGTAAAGTAGTCTCTTGCAACCAATATCCATCTATGACCTCCACTAGAAGCATCTGAAACCTCCCCAATAAAATCTATTCCCCACATTTTGAAGGGTTCCTCAGTCTGTAAAGGAATAAGGGGTAATGCGCCATTTTATTTCAATTTTCCAGAGAACTTCTAACAAGATTCACACCTTTTAACATATTCATAACAATATTTGAATGCATGGGGCCAATAATACCCATCTCGCAATATCTTATGAGCTATTGTCTTTGCTAAAAAAGTGACCACTACATACCCCATCACATAACTAATTTGTAGCTAACTTAGCTTGATAGGTGTCTAGACAAAATAAAAGGATACCATCATTATTTTTCCAATACAGATCTCCTTGAATCAGTACATATCTTCATGCTTGCAACATTATAGTTCTTTTCTGAGTATCACTTAAACCTTCTTGACACTAGATATATTTTAAGAAGTAGACTATGTTCTTATACCATGGACAATATTCAAAGCTAACCTCTAACTTTTCTTGGTCTACTTGGTTTATTTGGGTCGCATCTAAATTTTTCTCTGCTATGAGTCTAGCTAACCCTTTTCCTCTTACTAAATTGGTGATTTGAATCTCAATGTCAAATTCCTGAACTTGATTAATCCATTGACATCTTTTACCTATGACTTCTGATTGCCTCAATATGTCTTTGGTTTCTACATTAGGTACATATGCCACAATATTAGCTCTGACTAGATAAGGTCTAAATGACTTTACTACTCTAACTAGTGCATAAGCCTATTTCTCATGTATATCATAGTTTATCTCAAAAGATTATAAGGTTTTACTCAAAAAGGCTATTGGTTTCTCATGTCCTTCATCATTTTTCTATAATAGGATAGCTGCAATGGTGTGAAAAGAAGCAAAAGAGAATAATTGAAATGGTTTTGAGAAATCAGGAGATTTCAAAATTGGAGCTTCTTTGATTTTTTTCTTAATGCTAGAAATATCCTCTAAGGCTTCATCTGTCCAATTTAGAACTACATTCTTCTTTAGCATCTTTGTAGTAGGCTTCACAATTTCTAAAAAGTTAGAGACAAACCTCCGTACAAAGTTTATTTGTCCAAAGAAAGATTGAATCCCCTTAACCTTTCTAGGAATCTGAATCTTATCAATTACTTCAATCCTTTCTGGGTCTATTCTTACTCCCTCTCTAGATACAATATGACCAAGAAGTTTACCCTTAGTTACCCCAAAGTGACATTTCTTTGGGTTTAGGGATATACTCCATACTCAAGAGCTCTTTTGAAAATCTGTTCTAAATGTTTACAATGATCTTCTATCCTTTTGGAATAAGATGTGATGTCATCCTGATATATTACCATAATAACATCAATGAAATCATCAAAAGCCACATCCATAGCTCTCTGAAATGTAGCCTCGACATTTGTAAGTCCAAATGGCATTCTAGCATAAATGTATGTACCCCATGGTGTAGTGAATGTTGTTTAATACTATTCTTCTTCTTTAACCTTCACCTGATTGTACCTAGAGAACCCATCCATCATGGATAACAATTCATTCCCAGTAACCTTTTGTAATAATTCCTCCATATTATGTAATGTATAATTGTCCTTTAATGAAGATATCTTTAGGTTCCTAAAATTGACATAGAGTCTAATATCTCCATTTTTCTTCCTAACAGGTACCAAGTTTGAAATCCAAGTAGAGTGCCTAATTGGCTTGATGATACCGACATCCCTCATCTTGATTAGTTCCTCCTTCATCTTAGGAGAAAAAGTCAGATTTATTAGTCTTTGCCTTAGTCTAAAGGGCTTTGCATCAAGTCTTAGGGGTATTTCGTGTTGGAACAAGTCTTCTCTATATGCCTTAAGATCATCATAAGACTAAGAAAATACATTTCTATAATTTGTTAGTAAACCAATAATATCTGCTATAATTTTAGGAGTTAATTTCTTACCAATGAAAACCTCTTTAGGGGTATGTTCATTTCCCAAATTTATCTTCTCTACTTCCTCTACAGTAGTATTCTCAATTTTAACTCTACTATTAGAGTCCTTATTATCAAACATTCTCTCTAATGCCACAAGGCCCTTTGGGATTTTATTAGTCTTAAGTTGAATCACTTCTTTTCCAAATAGAGTATCATTTTCTTCTATTGTTTCAACATAAGCATTCAAATCAATAAAATGATTTTCATACCTTTCTTCACATGCGAGGAATTTTATGATGTTGCTATCATCCTCAAATACTTGCCAATTATGAATGTTATCAGGTATTGCTGGTCTTGATTTGATCTCTACCTGTACAATATCTTCACACATGATATCATTATGCTTAACTGCTAAGTTAGCCATAAAATTAGCAAGAATATTTTCAGACCTATCTATCCAAGTTATTGAAAAAGCATCAAAACACTCTACGGAATCCCAAACATCATTCTTGTACCTTTTAAAGTTTTGATTTTTAGTAACGAACTTATCCTGAATTTGAGATACAACTAATTCAGAATCCCCATAAACAAAAAGAAAATTTAATACCATGCTTACCTTCTATTTTTAAACCTAGTAAGAGTGCTTCATACTCTGCAGTATTGTTCATATAATCAAAAGCCAATAAAAAGGAATATTTAAAAGATTTCCCATTTGGGGATATGAAAACTACACCTGCTCCATTACCAATTTTTCTACATGACCCATCAAAAAACATTTTCCAAATGAGATCACTATTTTCCTTAGCATGTATTTCAATAGGATTAGTATTTTCAACAACATATTTATGAATACTTACCTAGAAATTCTCCATATCTATATGTAAAAAGTATGTAATTTGACTTGGATCAACTTCTTTGATGATATAAGTAGACATTGGTTCCCTATCAATCCTTATAACTTCATCATTCACTGGGATATAAGCATAAGATAAATCTAATTAGACATTACCACCTACCAAATTAGACCACTATATAGATAATAACATCCCATAACTAGGTGGTACTTCTACAATAGTAATATCAATTTTATAAGACTTTTCAGGACAAGAAGGAAACTTGAATTCAACATTTTTCATTATTCCAATAACTGGGATAAATATATTACCCATAGCATAGAATTTTCCATAAGTAGTATTCACATTCATTCCTAATTCCTTCATTACTCCATGAGGCATAATATTAACTGCTGCTCTAGAGTCTAACAAACAATTTTCAACTAATTTATTGTTTATCAACAAAGTTAAAAAGAAAGGGTCTACTTTAGTAGCATCTTCATTAATAGAAATTCCAAGATAAATAATTGGTAGTTCTTCATTATCCTTTTGTTCTTTTGAATCCTTCTTAATAACATCATTTATTATTTTGAGCATTTCATTCTTGCAATCAGTTAATTTTATCATTTCCATTAGAGGGACAAAGAGTTTTACCTGAGATAATGCTTGACACATGAATGAAGCACAGTTAGAAATTTTCTTACCATTGCTTTTCTTGTCCATTGGTTTTCTTATCTTTAATTTTTTATCAGCTTTCCTTTTAGGGATCTTTGCCTTTCCTTTCTTTATCTCACCATTTTTGTTCAAAATTTTAAACATTCCCGCCGCATGTTCATTACCTGAATTTATAGTTTTTTTCCTTAGGTGATAGTTGCTATGAACCTTTTCCAGTGTTGCCACACTGTATGCCTCTTTTTCTTCTTTTGTTGTTCCTCTAATGTCTGGACTCTCATCACAATCTGAAAAAATTTGTTGCTCCTTTTGGTATTCCAACCTTCTATAATCTTCATTTGGCACAAAATCTCCTTTAGAATCATCACTATCTCCTACCCAAAAAGGGGTAGATGAAAAAGCATTTATCACAGGTCTCCCCTCACCCCTTGGATGTTATTCTTCCATAATGTTTTGTGCTATAAGGCATTGTTCTTGTGGGTGGGGAAACTTGCAAATATCACACCAAATCTCATCCTCTATAAAATGATTATTCTTCTTAAATGGATCTAGAGTGTCCATTTGTTTCTTCAAAGGCTTTCCATCCTTCCAATCAGTGTGATAGGGCATGTCTTGTAACCTGTACCTATCATTTCTATTAAAAGTTTTGTCATTTTTTCCTACTTTAAAATGGCTTTTATTTGGTTGTAAAATTTTCACCAAATTTACTAATTCATCCATCTTATCACTTTCCTCATTCCTTTTCGAGGCTGTAGGGTTGAAAAGCTTAGGATCATTTCCCTTATCCATTCTCCCGGCAGTTATTCTATTACTTTCAATAGTTAATGCAATTTTAAAAGCTTGTTGTAATGTTGTCAGGTTATGAGACCTTATCTCATAGTTTCTCTTGACATCAAAAGTTGTCAAATAAAAGGTTATTAAAAAGGAATCCACAAGGCAAATATCTTTTGGAATTTTAGTTAATACCCTGCTAAACCTTTTGTTGAATTATTTTACTGTCTCATTCACATTCTTTTTTATGCTAGTTAATTCATGAGATGCAAAAGATGGATCTCTGTGATCCCTGAATTCTTCCATAAAATGATTCACAAAATTTTGCCAACAATTAATAGATCTATCAAGTAAATTCCTATACCATTCATATGCACTATCTTTAAGAGACTACACAAATAGCTTCATAAGTACATCTTCGTAAGTTATTTCAAATTAATTTACAACATTTTTTGACATTGATAACATGTTTTTATTCTAACTATGATCCATCATCGGTAAACTTAGGAATAGTAGACTTCAATTTATTTGGTATCGGGTCAAGAAAACATAAAATATTTGAAAAATCCAACTATTTATATCTCTCATTTGCTAATGGAAATCTGAAATTTGCTTGATTTCTAATCTGATCATTATTCAGAAAAATTTGATTTTGTAAAATAGGATTACCCCTTTGATTTTGACCTCCTTGACTTCCATATTGGCCGGTGTGAATTGGCTAAGCCATATTCCTCTAATTTTGGTTCTGATGCCTCATATTTTACTGACCTTATGCATGATGCTGTTGTATAGGATTTCCACCACTATAATTAAAGTGAGTATACTTGTTCTGCACATCATGATATCTATGCGTACTATCATATATTTCATAATCTATATCATTTGGATCATAGGCATTGTAATATTTATGTGCATCACAATTTTGATTATCTTTGTGTGCATATTCAGACACTTTATAATTTTGGTTATGCATATTATACATATCCTCTGCATTAAAATAATTTCATCCTTTTTTATCATATACATTATGAGTATTAATGTATTTTTGTTCACCATCACTATTTCTATCTTGCAAGTATCCTCCATGATGTTGTGTAAAGTATCCACCAGGCTGCATATCAACATGACAGTGCTCTCTTTTACCTTGCATAAAATTTCCATAGGGCTACAAGTATCTATCACCCATGCCATGCGCATCAGGGTGTTGTGCATAATAATCACTATTCATGCCTTGCATGTGGTTTTCATCTCTGGCTTACGTAATCTTTCCCTACTCAAGACCATTCGGTTGTGTGTTTTCACTGCCCATACCATGCATATATTCATGCCTCCTTCTAGCTTTAGTGTGCTGGTTACGTGTATCTCTCTATTGATGTGTGTCATCCCAGCCTTGTGTATTTTCATTAGGGCACATATAAACTTCAAAATTTTGTGTGTGACTATTTTTTTTTACAATGCTTATCCTCATTCTACAACTCATGCGCATGTTTGTATTGTTGCATAGGTTTATCTCCTTGGTCAATACCACTAGGTTGCACATTCTTACTACCCATGCCATACGTATGTAAATTTTGATGCTACACATTATGTTTTTGATAATGCATTTCCTCATTTCATAGGTCATGCATGTATTCATCTCCATATTTCCCTCTAGTTTTGACATGTTGGTCACGTGAATCCATGATTGGCGGTAGGTAAGTTGAAAATAAGTTACCTTGCACAATCATTTTATCAAATGGTGCTTTGAGATATCTTTAGTTTCCTTCCTCTTGCATGGGCTACTAACATGTTGGGCATTAGATCTTTGGCAATGTATTTCCTCATTATGCAGGCCATGAACATACTTATTTGGCTGCTCACCTCTTCCCTCTATTATTAACATGATGGTCACGTGTCTCTCTATATTACCACATGTCTTCATATTGCCTTCCCATTTCATTAAACTGGATTTTTGGATGTTGAACATGATTGAAATTTTACTGATGTTTATCATTATTAGGCAAACTGTACCTATCTCTATTTTGCAGCTGATGGTTTACTTCATAGTGCACATTTTCACTGTGTAAGCCACACACATTTTTAAGTTGTTGTGTGCAAAAGGTATCATCATATGGCTGTGTGATCTCTCTTTGGGTTTGTGTGCAATCATTACTTCACATTTCATTTTTTCTATAGTCTTCATATTTTCCTCCATTATTAACGTGGAGGCCAAGTTTTTCTTCATTTGGCCATAGGTAAAATAAATGTAAATTATCTTGCCCAAGAACTTTATCAAAATGGTCTTTCATTTCATCAAACTGCTCTCATCCACCTCTACCATACTGGGCATGAATTTTCTAATGATTCTTATCATCGCTTGATGAGCCATGGATATTTCCATTTCACACAAGTTGTCTTTGATAATGAATACTTTCATTATGCAGATCACGTTTATTATTCTGATTTTGATCTTCATTATTCTGATAAGTATTATCATGATGCCTATACTATTTATGTTGATCATGCACATGGAGATTCATTCCACTGTTGTGGTCATGCTATTCTCTATCATTCCTTCCTTCCCAATGATCTTTCTGTCCCCAATCATTGTTGTTTCTCGTAATCCTTCCTCCATTGTTTGGTTCGAACAAGGGATTGATATGATTACTGTTAAAGATATGCCCACCATTCTTCTTATGAGGAGGGGTGTAAACTCCATTTCTATCATCCTTAGGAGCCATTTTATCTCTGGGTGATCTGATTGTATTTCTTGTTATTCCTATTTTCCTTAGTATCTCTTTTGGCTTCCTCTCAAGGGCCATAACTATTTCTTCCTCTTCCAATCCAGCTTCAACCATTTCATGAAATAAAACTTCCCATTTGTTAATTCTTTTTTCTCTCTCATTAATTTCCTTATTCGGATCATGTTGGGGCTCATGTATCCATTTATTACCTTGAAAAAAGGGATTACAATTTTCATCACTACTCTCTCGGCTATGATGGCTTGAATTAGGGAATTGTTCACAAGAAAACTCCTGATCATCCTTGTCAGGCTACATTTTGGGTGGCACATACAACATTTTCCTTTTTGAATTCTTATTCCTCCTTATTGGTTCTAATTCAACAAATATATTATTTTTTAGAGATCTTCTCCCTAACATAGGTTTTTCTTAATCTTTTTGAAACTAGATTTTAGAGTTGCCACCTCACTTTCTATGAGAAAATAAAATTTATTGAGTCTTCTTTCCTAGTAGAGTCTTTTCAAATTTTACAACTGTAACCAAACATCAGTACATTTGACCTTATTTTTCTACCAAAATTTTCAACCATTAATTAAAAAGGTTTAGGTTGGTCGGATTATAGAAGGAAAACTTTCTTTTTTTTAAATCCATGCCCATGTTGGTCAAAATTTTGACCAATACCATGTAGGACAAAATATCAACGAACAGGGGCACAACTTTAAAAAAAAAGTTTCATTTCTCATTTCATTTTTACGAGAAAATTAGATCAAGGGTTGCAACGCGTGAAGGAGGACTGTAGTGCGCGAAGGATTTCCATCTTTAGTCATTGTGTGAATTTCTATGTTCTTCGAGATCTCACTATTTGTGATGTGTTGAATGAAGATTGAAAGCCAAAACAATGTAATTTTTCTACAAATCAATAAAATAAAAACTATTTTCTCGCATTCTATGTAATACTAGTCACTTGTATGGTCATGTACGGTACAAATATTGGATGATACCAATTTGATTTGAAGGCCATGTGTTCTAGCTCTCGAACGCAAGTGGTTTGAGGGAAAAAGAGTGACTACAACTCTATTTATCATTTTCTGAAGCTCTGCAACCCATGTCGGTTTCTTCCTAAAGCCTCCCGCATTGTTTGATTGGGTCGAAGCACTTCTACCATGTGAATCACTTGACCATTGGTGGAATATTTCCCCTTAGGATGCTCATGAGGATTCTACAAGTGGTTAGTGTGGGGTTGCAGGGAAATGGTTGTGTGAACAAGCCCTAGGCGGATACCATTGGGTGTGCGCTAGTCGATGAATGCACCGAGTGCATAACCAGTTATCAATCTAGCACCGAGGCTCCAAACTTAAGAATTGGAGTTTCCTAAACCTCCTCCATGTGCCCCATCAGTTTCATAAGAAGACACCACTACTGGAAGTACCTCCCCCATTAAGGAAGGCCAAGTTTGCTTCCCTGTTCTATCTACAATCAACTGATTCCAAGTCAAATGTGAAATTTGAAGCCTTGGTGTTCCTGTGAACTGATGCATTTGTGAAGTAGGTGTTCAAATTGGGTTCAAGAAGGAAAAACACCCCCAAATCCAATTCCCTAGTTTTATTAGTAAGTAATTGATCCCTGACTGTACATAGCACTTGAGTTTGGTGCTCATTGGGCTTAGGTGTCTTCGAACTGGGTATTCACATCTAAAAACCTGATCCATATGCTTTGTTTTGAAGTTTCTTAAATGAAACTGATTGGTATTAGAATACAAAGTTGCTAGTCCCATTTTGTGCATATCCAGCAATCATTGTTGTTCATGAAATCACATTAGGTTGAGGCATTCTTTTAAAAAATTGTAAAGCTTCATCGAAAGCACCATTTTGTGCATATCCTGATATCATTGTATTCCATGAAACCGTAACTTGTTTAGGCATTTTTTTAAATAGTTCATGTGCTTTCTCATGGTGTCCTAATCCAATCAAGAAGAAGACACCATCATCGGTATGAACTTTTTTCTTCGAAGGAGACTAAATTCACTCCTCGGCCCTGCCTACAATCACCGTGCCCAGGCCTGGTATAGTGGTTGAAGCTTTGGTGTCCCTTTGAAATGCATGTCTGTTGAATGGATAATTGAATTTTAGATCAAATCTTTTCCTTGTTTGGAGGATTCTAAACCCAAGTTGACTAGTAAAGATGAATAGGCTTACAAGCCTCTTGGGGTCCTAGTTCACTGAATAACAGTAAGGAACCATAGACTCTTGTTGTTCCAATTTCACCGAATGCAGTGGGTAGCAAAACTAGATTGTTGAAGGTGCTTGGTAAAATCCTAATCAAGCCCCCTCATATTTGTAGGGACTCCATTAATTACTTCATAGATCCGGTGAGCCCATTACCTAGAGTAATGTTTTTGGATTATTGTAGACCATTCCTTTATGAATTCACCCTCATTGTATGTCGTCCATAGGTTCATAGGGAATGACTATAGAGATGTTAGTCAAATTTCACACAAGCAAAAGATATTAGTTGTTATGATCATTGTCTTTCCCATTCTAAGAATATATAATTTTTTTATTAGTATAGATATAATATTATATGTTCCTATAAACATCCACAATTTTAACAATATCATTGAACTTATGCAAGTTGCATCATTACCACTATTTTGTGAAATAATCTACAAATTTAAAGTTATATTTGAGTTAAAATATAAGTAATATTAAAATAACACTTCAAATATTTATCAATATCAAATAAGTATTCTTAGTTCACATCATGTGGCCAATTTGAAACAATTAAATACTTTTCAAACATAATATTGTTTGCATTTAATTTTTATTTTTATGATAATTTATTCATAGTTATTTATTTATTTATTTATTTATTTATCTTCAATCTTTATTTGAGAGGTCACAATACTTAGTCATTGTCTGTGTTTAAATGATTGTTTGCTTTATGTGACTTGTCTTCAATTCTTATTATAAAGTGTACGAGTTCCAATGCTAATGAAATCCATGCATTTGAAGTAGAATTATGTAAAAGTTTGAAGTTAAAGTAATGTGAATATAATCTAAAAGTAATGAAATTTATTAGGTAGATATTGCATCTTTGATCTTATTGTATTTTGATGTACATCATTGTTTTAAGCCTTTCACAGTGCCACTTCTATGAAAATATGAGACATCATTGTCCTTTGTTCTATTATTGCTTATCATTGCCTCATTTTCACCATCTACTATCACATGCTTTGTGAGTATCTCAGTTCTTGATAGCATTCTATCTCCTTGTTGCCATTAGATATTTGACATTACTGCCCTTTAATACATATTAATGATATTTTATTTTCATTGTCTATGATATGACATCAATCATTTTCCCAATTTACTTGGGGTCTAACAATGAGTAATAAAAAGGTAATGAAATACATGAAAAGAGGCCTTTCACTATTTCATGACCTTTTGAAACTTGATCATTAAAGATCCTAGAATCTACTACCAAAAAAAGGAGAAAACTCATGGTTTGAATGCTTATCAGTTTAGAAGCATAAAATTAAGGGTAATTGTAATATTTTAAATTTTAAAATTAGCCACATGGTCAAAACCATATGCAATATAGGATAAAGATGATCTTCTCTTGTGTGTTGTCCATGTTGCCACTAATTTTTGTTTCTAATCCATGGGGCCCTTTGTTTATCTTGGTGGTGTATTTCTCTTTGATTGATGTAAAATGGAATATATGTGTTAGTTGCAAAATCTCTATTTGAGAGATCATCTTATGGGATGGCAACATTACATTATATATGATCATGCTTTATTTTGTTTGACAATAGAGCCTCAAGAATTTAACCATGTTGAAGGTGCCTCATTTTATTGTTTGGCCAAGTGACTTCTATTGCTATGTTTCATTCATTATTGGATGATGGATCTATGTCCTACATTCCATATTTCTTTTTATCTAGGTTCAGCTTTGTGGCACACATAAGGGTTGCTAGACAAGATTAATTGTTGTTTCATTAACATGATTTCTATTTTGTCTTGGAAATTCATTTGACTTAATATTTATATTATCTCCCATTATTCTAATGACATATTCTCATCTTTGTAACCATTTTTTTTATATTAAGCCACTCTTTCAAGTAACCATTAGAGCTATTTCATATGCACAAGTAATGAACATGCATATTTGTATAAGCACTACTGGGAGCTTACCCTGCAACACATGTACTATTGTGAAATATCATCACAAGTCCATTTGTTGTAGGGTCGAGCTCCCAGTAATGCTTGGTTGATAAATCTGTATGTTTTTTACCTATGCATATACCTTCTCTAAGTGACTCTTATATGCACATGTAGTATTGTGAACATGCAGATTTTCTATAGTCGTAATGATTTTTCTTATTTCTTGTCTTTTGTCCCTTTTTTATTTTTTATGTCCATACTTGGTGACAACATTTTGAACATTGTTGACATACTTAAATGGAATACACAATACCAAATGATGAATGCTCAATTATTGTAATGGCAAAGCATCAAAACTATCCATTTCTAAACTTTGATTTGGTATGATAAATGTCCCTTTGCGTTGAGAAAATTATAGTTGAGAAAATGGTTATTTAGTAACGATTTGTATCTGTAGGCTGCAAAAAAATCATCCTTCTTCCACCAATGAGTCATTCCATTCAAAAAGACCATGTCTGACGATATCAATGCACAAAAAAATAGGGAGACAATTGCTAGACTATGGTCTAACTTAAAAAGAAAAGGTGATGGAAAATGTTATTGTCCTTGCAAAATGTGTAAGGGCTTAAAGACTCGAAGATATCTAATCAAAACAACTAAGGAACATTGTAGGCAACATGGTCACATTGAAGGGGGAAATGAATTTCATCCATTGGTATGTATTTTAATAATTTATAAAATACATAAGACATGATTTGATGATGACATCATGGTCATGGTTAATATAAGGTCATCATTTTCATATAGGTCAACCTCCCTAGGGTTCATGTTATGGACCATGACAATCTGGAGAATGTGGATTTCCAAATGAGGGAACATGGAGGTGTGAAAATAGAAGTAGAAGGTAATGATCCCATGGAAGAATCCCATGATGATGAAGAAGATCATGATGATCAAGATGATGATGATGATGATGATGATGATGATGATGATGCATACCTTGATGTACCTATACTTGAGAAGGCACACGAGCCCCTATATGAAGGCTCCCAAACAACTTTTCTTGCCACTATATTGTTGTTGGTGAATTTGAAGGTTATGAATGGTTTATCTAATGTAGCAATGACACGTATGTTAAGGTATGTCATCTTTTTTCATTATTTTAGTCGTAATTCCCTTACAATTAACATTGGGTGAATCATGTAGCAATTAATATTCTTTAAATTAACAAATTATATTTTTGGTCATAGGTTGATAGGTGAGTGTTTGTTACCACCATCAAACATTCTACCTTGCTTGTACCAAGAATTATCTTCCATTATGAAAGATATTGAAATGGAGTATCAAATAATACATGCATGTCCGAACGATCATATTATATATCATAAACAGCATGAATTTGCAATAGAATGCCCTATTTGTCATATTAGTAGATATCAATCAGATCAAATAACAAAAAAAGTGCCTCGCAAGGTTCTTCGGTTTATTCTCATTATTCCACATCTGCAACGATTATTCAGGTGCAATAGCTTGGCACAATTTATGGATTACCATGCATGCAATAGAAGTCAAGATGACATTATGTGAATGCATGTAGATGGTTTGACATTTAAGAAAATAGAGGAAAAATGGCCACACTTTAAAGAAGAACCTCGTAATCTCAAGCTTTCATTAGCAGTAGACGGTGTCAATCCGTTTCGAGAGATGAGATCTACTTACTCAGTGTGCCTATTTTTTTTATCAACAATAACATTCATCCTTGGTTGTCCATAAAGAGGGAGCACATAATGTTGGCACTAATTGTTCTAGGTATTTTTTAATTTAATAGTCATCTAAATTAATTTATTATAAATAATCCATAAAAATGGTCATAATAATTATGTAATCTTTTTGTTCATTCAACTAGGTAAGTACCAAGTTAAAGATATCAATGTATATATTGAGCCCCTTATTGACGAGTTGATGGTGTTATGGATTGGGGTCACTATGTATGACACCTCTAGACCAATAGGACAAAGACAATTTCAATTCCATGCAATGCTTGTATGGACAATACATGATGCCCCTAGGCTAACACATTTTTATGGTATGTTCTTTTCTTAACACCTCTTTTTTGGTATGTTATAGTGCCAAGACAGAGTTAACATATTTAATCCAATTATACACGATCTTGTAGGTCTTCAAACAAAGGGAAAATTTGCATGTCCAGTTTGTGGTCCAAAGATGAAATCTCATCATTCAAAAAGTTTAAGAAAGCAGGTGTTCGATGAGAATAGACACTTTCTCCATAGAAATCATAAGTACCAAATTACCAAAAAATATATTTTCAATGGGAAAGAAGAGACTACATCAAAGCCATGGAAAATGACACCTCACCTATGGAAGTCGGCATACAATAAAATAAATCATCAAGGTAATGTCATTCCATATAATGGTTTTTGTTTGAAATTTATATTTTGATATTGTATTTTGTTTACTGATGATGTAATTGATGCTTGTGAAGGTCATCAAGGCATCAATGACCAACTTCTAAAAGGACTAAAAACTTATTCTATGCAATTTAGTAGGTTTTCATACTATGAGAAACTCTCAATCGTGCATTTGTTTGATCCTATGCATATTGGAAAGAGTGTAACAGAGACATTATGGAAAATCTTGGATGGAAGGCATGACAAAGAAAAAATTGTCAAAATTTGTAGTGACATTGAAGAATCCAACCATGCAATGAAAAATTCCATTCGATCAAATAACAATGGAGACTAGATTGATACAAGTGCCCTTAGTTGGTTATTGTCAGAGCAGCAGAGCAATGCTATAAAAAAAGTCATAAAAAAAATATGATTTCCCATAGGATTTGCTACAAACATAAATGATCTCATATCAAAGAAAAGTGAATTTGGGCCAAGGATGAAAAAACACAATTGACATACATATATTAAGGTAATTCATGTAATTTTGTATTCACTATATATTTGTATACTGCATGTAGTTTTCATTGCATTCTTTTATAAAATATTGATAAGATCATTTTACAAATATTGCAGTACGTTCTACCTCTATCTCTCTCACACCACCTCGCCAACAGTGTCAAACAAGTTATATATGATCTTGGAAAATACATGAGGTGGTTTTCATCAAGAGAAATCAATAAAGAAAATATAAAATATTGGAAGAGAAAAATTCATCTTCATATGTGTGAAAAGAAAAAGTGTCTACCTTCAACTTTTTTCAATGCACAAGAACACTACCTCATACATCAAGTTGAGGAGATTGAATTGTGTGGACCTGTACCAACTAGGTCAATGTGGATGGTTGAGAGGAACATGAAATTTTTAAAAGGCTTGGTTCAATAGACAACACATCCTGAGGGTTCTATGGTGAAGGGATATATGGTATACTAGACCATGGTGTACATTAGTGAATATCTTCCTAAGTTTGTAGCAAAGATCCATGTAGATCGTATTTGGGATCCCAACTCCATTAACAAATTCGAAGGGGAGTACTTGATGGGAAAAGGTAGATTGAGGAAAGTGAGGTAAATATAAGATGTTATTGTAGTTAATTAATTCTTATAAATCTTCAATATAAGTTATTTATAATTGGTGTATTTTTTTTTATACAATTGGTCGAGAGTGGGATGCAATACATTTGTATATTGCGAACAATCTTGATTGGATGACGGTATGGATTGAATGATGTCAACAAAATGGTTGCTCATTAACATGGGAAGGTGTTGCTTCATTGGTTAGAGAAGCTCATCATAATGGAGATTCCAATGTTACACCAATGGTAATTGATCTAGTATATGGTTTAAGAGGTAGAGAGCTATGTACAAATTTATCAATGATCATGACTCATATGTTTTGTATCAACTCACGATGCAAATAATTTATACATGCTTGAAAAATTGTAGGTCAAGAACCACAAAGCTATGTACTATCATGGCCATAAATTTCGCATAAAAAATTTGGATGACACAAAGAAAACTTGTGATTCTGGGATAAATGCAATTTTTGAGGTCACTAATATATCATCTAGAAACAACATACATCCTCAACAATCTCAAAATTGATACTATGACATCTTGGAAGATATAATTGAGTGCAACTTTAACTCCTTCAAAGTAGTTCTATTCGTCATCAAATGGTGCAGGCTACGATTGAATCAAAATGATATAGATAGAACTGTTATTCAACATGATAATGGATTTACAATGATTAATACAAGGTCATTTGAGCCAGTTGGAGATGAGCCCTATGTTCTTCCAAGCCAATGTGAGCAAGTTTTTTACTCAGAGGTTCCACATAAATAAGGTTGGTCATTTGTTGTTAGACATGATCCAAGAGGAAGGACGATAAAGTATAATGTTGTGGAAGAAGAAGATATTGAAGATGATGAAGAAGCAAATGATGAAGATCAAGATGATGTTGATGATGATGATGATGATGATGATGATGATGATGATGGTGGTGATGGTGATGATGATGATGATGATGGTGATGGTGATGGTGATGGTGATGATGGAGATGATGATGGTAATGATGGTGATGATGATAGTGATGATGATAGTGATGATGATGATGATGATGATGATGAGATGGATGAAGAAGATGATCAATGACATGATTGAAATGATCAATGAAATGATTGACCTGATTTATTGATTTCAGTTGTAATGATTACATATTTATTGTGTTTAATTCTAATGATTACAACATATGTGATTTATAATTACCAATGTTTATCTTACGATGCTCAATTAATTGCTATTGATACATGTATATATTGTGTTTTCTTATCACCCTTTTTGCTAATAGGCAATTGACTACAGACATCATCACCCCTTCTATTGACGATCTTGCATTCCATATATAAGGTAAATTTGTTCATGTTTACGATGTTGCATATTGTTCATGTTGTCTTCTAAGTTATTTGTAGCATATGTATCATGTAATTTTTAGCTAACTTAAGATAAATGATTAACATATGGAGGAAATTTAACCCCTTTGGCATGGATCGTGCACAGTGACATGGATCAACAGGTATAATTCAATAAATAAACATAATTTTATAATATTCTTCTTGTTTATCACTGAGCACATATGTTATAAATAGACATATTATATAATCATATAATGTATATATAGACAAAGAAGAATCATATAGAAATATAATTATATAATCACTTTCAACTTAGTACATTTTATATCTCCCATGTATAGACAAAGAAGAACCGTATGTATGGATCATGACTTGATTATTCTATATATATTATTTAAATATTATCAAAATTCTATTTGAAGTGGGGACGTGACAATATCTCATTTGATGGATTGCAGAACCCACCAATTAGGTACTTGTCATATCTATCTACATCGAATGAGGGAAATGAGGGAATGGTAGATGAAAGTTCTACATGTAGTACGACTAAAATAGGGAGATCAACTAGAGGTCAAAAGATTAGAAAAAAATTAGATAAATGTGTGCAATTTTTCCTTGCTAAAGGGGGGTCATGTTCTTATGATGATGTGACCAAAGGTGACATCAAGGTGCCCTTTCGGTACACACATATTGAGAAAGAATGGGTACCCAATGAGCTACCTCCAATTAACACTAATTTTTGTGTTAATAAGAGGATATATCGCATAGCTCCATCCTCATTACATGGTTTGGGCCTATTTTCCATGGATGGGATAAAGGTATGTTACAACAAAGTTGTTGAATTGTTCATGTATGTCGGTCTATGTTACAATTACAATGATTGGATGTAGATTGTTCAATATAAAAAAATATGTAGATGTATGCACTATCAGCAAATTATATACAATGGAAAGAAAATGATCAAAGTAAAATATTTGCAATGTACATTGATGGGAGACCAAAAGCAATAGGTAATATTGTAGGTTTTATAAATAGTACATGACCTTCCTCAACTAATAAGCAACCCAATTGCATATTTGAGGGGCGTGAGGGGAATCAAGTTTTTGTATGTGTGATAAAATCAATAAGTGCAGGGGAAGAACTACTAATAGATTACCATTTAAATCGCATAGATACAAACAAAGTTACTATCATGAGGGTGGTAAGTACTATATACCATTTTATTAATAAGTTTTTTTTGCTAAGTCTATTGCTTTCAGTTCACTGAAGTTTTTATATTTAATCTTTGTCACAAGATGATATGGATCCCCCACATGATAGAGACCACGAGGATGCTCCTCCCACCCATTCTTCAGCAATGGTAAACATTATTGAAATTGTACAAATTAGATAGTTGAAAAATGTTATATTATTACATTATTTTATTTATGATTTTGGATTTTTTATGATAGTTTTACTAATATTCCTGTCACAATTTGATGTTCAGGATAGGGGAAAAGTACCTATAGTAACAGAGGCAATAGCTACCCCTTATGATGATGATATTACATAAACACATAATGTAACAATTATGTTGAGGAAAAAACTAAAAAAAATCAATTTAGAAATAATGAGAATTTTGGATGAAGCAAATATTCCAACGGAGTAGATGCTGAAGAGGCTATCTGAATTGAAAGCGCAAGCACGTAGTTATGAAGTAAGCAGTAATGAATCTTTAGTTATAACAAAAGTTCAATAAAGGTTTATATTTTATACTCTTTTATGTTGTGAAGTAAAATATGTAATATGAGCTCTTGTTATAGGATTTTTTGGAAACTGATCTAGAACCTAGTCAAGGACAACACAGTGAGGCTAGTACTAGCAGAGCTCCAGTTGCCTCAGGTAAAATAATCCTTTAGTTGACAAGTTACAAGGAATTTTTTCTTTGGAACATTCAAAAACTTCTTAAGTTAACTCTTACTTTTATTATTTTATAATGTTTTTGCTAACAATGTATTGTTTAGGTCATCAAGTGCAAGAGACTCCTCCTAGGAGGTCGACCGACGTCCATCTGAGATTGTCGAGTGCAATGTCAGCAACAAGGGGCATGCAAACATTGATGCCTTCACAGTCTATGCATGGTAATTCCTTGTTTTGCTAGATTTGGTTTTGTGTTAATTATGATTTGATAATTTGTACTTTAATCTTGGGTGCATCACATAGTGGATTAATTTTGTAGAGTAGGAGATACACCGATGACACCATCTGCTATGCTAGATACAGATTAGAGTACATGTATTGGTGATAATTCACCATCATTTCTTGGATCTACATGTGTTTGTAGCACAGGAGTTATGCAAATGTCATTGTTGATTGACGATAATGAATCGATGCCTTTAAAATGTCCTAAGCTTCCAGGTACTTTAAAATTATTATTTTTTATATTGTAATATGCATTTACCTATTCATAACAAGTTTTGGATTGATCATCCCATGACATTTTTTGCATGAAACGATTCATTTTATAAGACGCTTTATGACCTCGCACTGCAGATATTCAGGCCCACCATACGTACAAGGTGGAACATCATAAGTGACCTAACCTTATCCCACTATTTTTTTTCATATCATTAATTGGTATAGTATTTTTCCTTTCATTTGGGTCTTTTCTTTTACTATATTCAAGGTACACAACTTTATTTAATTTTTCTATCTAACAATTTTATGTTTTTTCTTAAAAGGTGGAACTTGCAAGACAAAAAATTAAAAGACCAGCTCATTAAAGATTTAGAGCATGATTTTGGTTGTAATATTTTTGATGAGAAGAAAATTTTAGAAAGAGCTTGCAAACATCTTAAGACTGTGAGGGACTCATATAGAAAGAGTCTCGTCTAGAACCCAAAGTACGAGCGTCCTCTCTTTATTCTAGTGAGGGATTGGAATGAGTTCATTTTGGATGCAAAGGAGAAAGGGGATGCTCAAAGAGGAATTACACCAACAAATGAGAGAAGAAGGTATGCAATATTATTAACTACTAGTACACTATAATAATGCACTAATTAGTGATCTTTATATCTATATCATTTAACATATTTCAAACTTTTCATAGGTTACAGGACACATTAGAGGCAACAAAGGCCAGGCTGCAAAAGATTGGGCAGTATAGAATGTTGTGTGTTAATGAATTTTATGTGTTAATAAATGTTATCATGTGATTATAATGATTGAATGTTATATTTAAAAAATGGATGAATGAATGAATGAATGTTATTAAATGTTAATGGGGAATTTAGAGTGATGTTAGGGGGGGGAGGGGCCAAATGAGCTTCCACCTTCATATGGTTGGCCTTGTTAAGTAGAGAGTATTAATCTATTCTTGAAACCAAGTGAAGCTCAAACTTTAAAGATAAGCTTAGAGTTTATAGTGACAACCAATTAGCAAGTCGAAATGAAGTTCTTCATTACAGGTACCTTTTTAGTTTTTAAAGCACAATGTCATATTTTAATATTGTGTAGTATTTTTCTTATGTCAAAGTATTCTTTTACTATAAAAACATAATTTATGACCATTTTAGTAACTATTCTAACATCCCTATATGCTTGTGATTTGTTTATCTTGTTTCTTTGCAGTCCTTGGTGCACTTGGGGAAAAGTATGATGAGGCAATGAGAAGAAATGTTGTGAGGGAAATTGTTGTTAACATACCTCAATTGGTGATGGAGAAGGTGGAGAAGCAATTTGAGATGTGGAGCAGTATGTCATACCTCTTTACTATCTATTTGTAAGAATGACCTATGGAAGAAAAGACAAAAGGCATTTAACAGAGATACTTTATATAGAAATATAAGGAAATGATAATAAATCAATATACTATCGTGCATATACTTCATGAAAAAAATGAAATAAATACCTGTGATATCTTATCTAAAATACCAAAAGCTTTTTAGTGGCCTAATAAGAACTTATCTTCCTTTTATTTTTGTACTTTCCTTAAGTGTGATTTGTCTCTTATGTTTTTGATTGGCTTTTCAGCTTATATTTGTTGTTCTATACCTCAAAATCAGAGAGCATATGATTGTCTGCTTTTCTTTCATCATTATATTTGTATCTATTCAATATTCAAATTGAAATGGTGCTTTTTTTTTCAGGGATGGACCCTCTATGATATTGTCAGATATGCTCCTGTGCACAACTGGATTGCGTATGAAGAGGCCTTGAAGACAAATCATGTTTTGGAAAAGATGGCAATAAGTGGTGCTATCTATTCCTTGGGAGATTGGATTGCACAGGTCTGTATCTCAAAATCATTTTCATGTGGCAGAAATGCATACTTACAACCATTTCATTCTACATTTAAAAACATTGATGACACTCTAGAGATAAAATAATGCTCATGTTGTTGACTTGATAGTGCTATGAAGGCAAACCAATTTTTGAATTTGATCAAACCTAGATGTTCAGATCTGGTCTCCTTGGATTTAGTCTTCATGGTTCTTTGTCTCATTATTACTATCATCTTAGTGAGGTAACACCTTCACCTTCTTTCTTAGTCTCTTATGGCTCATACTTATTTAATTTGAATAATTTTTGAGTTCCTTGCAAAAAGGGTATGAAAAACAAATATGGGTATACAGGCTCTATTTCCTTTCCAGGAATGGTGGGTGGTGCCTACAAAAGTGGCCTTTGATCAAACTATCAAAATTAATGCCATATGTTGCTTACATTTGATTAATTTTCCATATTAATTACTCTCTTTAGTTGTATTAGAAACTTTTTCCTCAAGCATGTGTGATGCAAACTTGTAACACCTCTTTTTTCCAGATGTAATCATGATGCTCTATTTCTTGGTAGTTGTGACTCTTAATGATTAAACCATCTCTTGATCATGTTATTGCACTTGATATATGACTATTTCATGTAGGTGCCTTGGTTGATCTCTTATCTCTAGTTGAAAATACTATAATTATTTATTATCCTTGTATGCATGTCATGATCTAATCTATGTTCCCTCTTAAGCTCATCTCTTTGTATGTGACTACCCTACTAGAATTGTTTCTTCATCACTGTGATGTGCACTATCCACATCTATTTGCATGATTAAAATGTTTAATTTACTATCAATACCCAATCAACATTATCATTTTCTTCTTTTATTCATTCATTTGGAGTTGTATTTAGAGGTAGATATTTGTTGTTGATTTCATGTTTATCTATTACACATGCTATTTATTGCAAAAAAATAGAATCATCCATGAATTTAGAAATAAAGAAGAAGATTCGCTAACTAATTCTAAGGATTAATAAAAACAAATTTCTATAACAAGGCTTCAGAATAGAAATAAATACTTGTGAAGTCTTATCTAAAACACCGAAAGCTTTTCAGTGGCCTGATAAGAACTTATCTTGCTTTTCTTTTTGTACTTTCCTGAAGTGTGATTTATCTCTTATGTTTTTTATTGGCTTTTCATCTTATATTTTCTATTCTATACCTCAAAATCAGAGAGCATATGATTGTCTTCTTTTCTTTCATCAATATATTTGTATATATTCAATATTCAAATTGAAATGGTGCTTTTGTTTTCAGGGATGGACCCTCTATGAGATTGTCAGATATTCTCTAGTGCATAATTGGACTACGTATGAAGAGGCCTTGAAGACAAATCATGTTTTGGCAAAGATGGCAATAAGTGGTGTTGTCTATTCCTTGGGAGATTGGATTGCACAAGGCTATATCTCAAAATAATTTGCATGTGGCATAAATGCATACTTACAACCATTTCATTCTACATTTAAAAACATTGATGACACTCTAGACACAAAATAATGCTCATGGTGTTGACTTGAAAGTGCTATAAAGGAAAACCAATTTTTTAATTTGATCAAACCCAGATGTTCAGATCTAGTCTCCTTGGATTTAGTCTTCATGGTTCTTTGTCTCATTATTACTATCATCTTAGTGAGGTAACACCTTTGCCTTCTTTCTTAGTCTCTTACAGTTCATACTTGTTTAATTTGAATAATTTTTTAGTTCCTTGCAAAAAGGGTATGAAAAACAAATATGGGTATACATGCTCTATTTCCTTTCCAGGATTGGTGGGTGGTGCCTACAAAAGTGCCCTTTGATCAAACTATCAAAATTAATGCCATATGTTGCTTACATTTGATTAATTTTCCATATTAATTACTCTCTTTAGTTGTATTAGAAACTTTTTCCTTAAGCATGTGTGATGAAAACCTATAACACCTCTTTTTTCCATATGTAATCATGATGCTCTATTTCTTGGTAGTTGTGACTCTTAATGATTAAACCATCTCTTGATCATGTTATTGCACTTGATATATGACTATTTCATGTAGGTGCCTTGGTTGATCTCTTATCTTTAGTTGAACATACTATAATTATTTATTATCCTTGTATGCATGTCATGGTCTAATCTATGTTCCCTCTTAAGCTGGTCTCTTTGTATGTGACTACCCTACTAGCATTGTTTCTTCATCACTATGGTCTGCACTATCCACATCTATTTGCATGATTAAACTATTTAACTTACTGGATACCCAATCAGCATTATCATTTTCTTCTTTTATTCATTCATTTGGAGTTGTATTTAGAGGTAGATATTTGTTGTTGATTTCATTTTTATCTGTTATGTATGCTATTTACTGTAGAAAAATAGAATCATCCATGAATTTAGAAATAAAGAAGAAGATTCGCTAACTAATTTTGAGGATTAACAAAAACAAATTTCTATAACAAGGCTTCATAATAGAAATAAATACTTGTGATGTCTTATCTAAAATACCAAAAGCTTTTCAGTGGCCTGATAAGAACTTATCTTGCTTTTCTTTTTGTACTTTCCTGAAGTGTGATTTGTCTCTTATGTTTTTTATTGGCTTTTCAGCTTATATTTTCTATTCTATACATCAAAATCAAAGAGCGTATGATTGTCTACTTTTCATTCATCATTATATTTGTATATATTCAATATTCAAACTAAAATGGTGCTTTTTTTTCAGGGATGGACCCTCTATGAGATAGTCAGATATGCTCTTGTGCATAACTGTACTGCATATGAAGAGGCCTTGAAGACAAATCCCGTTTTGGGAAAGATGGCGATAAGTGGTGTTGTCTATTCCTTGGTAGATTGGATTGCATAGGTTTGTATCTCAAAATCATTTGTATGTATCCTTGTAAGCATGTCATGGTCTTATATATGTTCCCTCTTAATTGCTAATTTCATTGTGTGATGGTTAAATTGCGGTAGTGTGATTCTTTCCATCATGTTCAAACCCCCACTCCTTGATCTTGACTTTTGGCTTGACTTCTCTTTGCAACATGAACGCCTGCTTCTCTTTGTTGGCCATCAACAACTTCCTCTTCCTATTTTGAACCTTTACTTTTGCATACATCTAAAACCTCAATAAATCTAATTTCCAAAGACACTCCTCTTCCTTGACACCATCAACATACCATGCCTCCATGCTTGGAGAGTAAACAATCTCTTGAGCCATTTCATGGCCCATCATCATAGCTAACTCATCCTTAGTCTATTCCCTTGAGACCAACTCAACCCTCACCAACTAATCATTACTCTCATGTCATTCCTCTTGGCATACCAAACAATCATCAACCTCCATGGCCACATCATTACCCTCACTATGTGACATCATAGGAGTAACTTTCATACTACCCTTATCTTCCTCCAAAGGAAACAACATAGTGCCTACCACAACTGACTCATCACTCTCAAGCCCTTCAAGACTTGCTTCTTTTCTATCTTCACTAGCATCTTACATCTCTGAATCAACATCAAGAACATTTTCATTGCTTGATTCCTTGTCTTTCTCATCCACCAACTTTCCTCTTTCTACTAGCCTTTGCACAGACCATTGCACCTTCTTCTTGACACTCAAATGCCAACTTTTCACTACCTTCAATGACAGTATAGGAAGGCCTGATAAAGTAAGACAAGAAATGTTAAAATATAATTTGTCTAAACATATAATAAATTATATTATAAATAGCGATTGTTGACCTCAGATATATGACAACGACCATGAAATTTGTTCAATCACTGTCACATTTTTTTTTAACAAAAAATTAGTATTGGTTGATTTTTCGACCTTTACATATTAGTTGTTCGATGAGAATGCTATGCATTTGACATCAATTTCTACCAAAGTTGGTCTCAATTTTGACAACGATGCCAACCAAAGTTGGTCTCAATTCTTCCAACTCCAAGCAATTACTTCAACGATGATTTGGTCAATAATTCGACCACTCAGTACATCAAAATTTTGATGATGATTTTTCCTGTAGAATAATGGATGAAAAATTTTTGACAATAGTTTTAGTCATCTTTTCGACCAATTGGTATAAAAAATTTGACTAATCCTTGTCGAAAAATAGGGTAAAATTTACTAGTGAAAGATTTTGCAAATATATTTTACAAATAGATGTCCCCAATAGAGTTTACCAATTTGTTGGTGCCCAAAAATGATGGATCATTTTTGGCCAACTAATAGGTATACACTGATACCCCTACAATCCTAGCTTAATCAAGCCAAGGCTAGTAGGCCTAAATTCACTTTAAACTATCAAATTATTTATGTTGCACAATTGCATGCATATACAAACAAAGTTCCTCCCAAAGTGGTAAATGATCCTTGGAGGAAAACAATATAATCTTCTGATAACTTTAATATGCAAAATCTAAATTAAACTAAATTATCACGAAGAACCCTAATTGTAAATGCTTTGAAAAGTACTCAAATTATTTACGAACTACAAAATGAGAACCAAATGACAATTTTCAAATAATAATAAGATCAATGCCTACTGAACATTTGGGTTATAGAGTCATAAATTCTCAATCCTACATACAATCGAAGACAATTTTAAAAACTTAGTTTTAATAAAACAAGACTATCACTCCACAGGCTTCCACTTGATTTATAATTCAAATCAATCTATACAACTAATCTCATTGAATTTAACTCAAATTAAGAGACCGATAAGAACAATAGAAGATACACAGATCTTACAATTGATATTCAAACTATATATGTTAACTTTGAATTATGATACTCAGGGAATATAAGACAATGAAATACTCTAATACACAGAGTATCTGAAGGACTAATTGAAACTAAATAACATATAACTTCAGATAAATAGAAAAGAACTTATCTCATTTGACATTTGAAATTTTGTACATAATGGTTCAAAATTGTAGTCGCTGGAGTTTTTCTCAAAATTGTCTTCTTGTTCACTTTGAATTTCAAATGACTCAACATTTATATCTACTTCAAAAGTTTCCCATGAAAATTCACACCTTTTCACAAATACCTAATCCTACAACTAACCCTAGAAAATTACAACTAATTAACCATATAAATGGTTTGGGGGAATAAAACATTTCCCGTATTTACAAATAATGAAATGTGTGTTTGTCAATTCCTTGGATAATTTTCTTGGTTATCAAAATCTCCTACACACCAAATAAAAAATTAGATAACTTTAAAATAAACTTTTAACCTAAGGCTCAGTATAATTTAATAACACTTTCAAATTTCTATAATGATCCCTATGTCAAATATAAGCTTAATAACATCCAATAGTTTATTTTAAAAGTCAATTATTTTAAAATAAAACATCACAGGGGTATAATATAAAAATATTTGTTGCAATGTATAGAAATCCTATTAATAAGGCAAACCCTAAAATCTATTTATACACCACAACATATTAATAGGAAATGATAATATAATATTATGTTTTAATTGAATTTTGATTTTCAGATTTCAAACATAATACATTTCCCTCTTAAAATATTTTTCAAAATGTGAAATAATATGTGCCTCATATAAATATAAATATGTTTCTAAAATCTAGGGTAGAATAGTTATAAACATTTTAATTCACCCTAGAAAAAAAAGGGAAAACTTACCTTAGAATGATAATCCAAATAATTTACATAGGGTAAAGTAAAATATTTTATTTAAATATTTTTGAGAACCAAAATTTGCAATTTAAAAAATATTAAATAGTTTTTAACTTTAGAAATATTTAAATGCTTTAAATCAAATAAATAAAATAACATATTTCAAAATAATTTACCCTATTATAATATTTCACTTTAGTAATTTAGGGTAAATTAAAATAAAACCTAAAAAGAATTATGTTAACTCTATCCAAGGGTTATGACTTAATTCTATATCTTCCTTACCGGTACATTACACTAATACATTTGGTGTGAAATTCCAACAATTAACTATCGGACAATTGACAAAAAATTGTTGCAACTAGCCGTCAGAGTTTTTGCATTGTAAAGTGTGACAATAAGGGACACCATCGTAATTATGATGGTCCTAGCATCAAAAATAGCCACTCATCCACCATTCAATGAGTGCTCATTTTCGACTTCAACTTCCAACATGAGCACTAAGAAGGCGTCATAGTTGTGATGGGTTCTGTGTAAACATTTTCAACAGGGATGTCGTCATGAGTACAACAATCCTGTCAATGAGTGTTGTTGGCCAAACTCAGAATCTATTGCAATTGTGATAGTAGTGTGTAAGTTTCTTTGACATGGATTCTGTCAGGATTACAACATTCTCGTTAGACAGTATCATTGGTTGAAGTCACAATTGCGATAGTTACCAATATTTTTTCTTTAAAAATATGGGTTATGACTTTGATCTTCATTTTCCTATAACTACTTGAGGAATTTGATGACTAAAATTGTTTCTCAAGGAGGCTCCATTAAAGTATGATAGGAAATCTTCATTAGAAGTCTTTAAATGTCCATATTAATATGGAATGTGGAAACTTTAATGTGTTTAATAATGTAGATATTTATTTCATAGATATATACAAATATGGATCTAAGGATCTAAGGTATAATTCATTGTTGAGTTGGTGTCATGGATGGTCCTTTTTGATGCATAGAATCCAAAAAAAACTCAATTCCAAGGGTACTTATTGATCTAAAATCTATTCAAGGTTCACAATCTGACAATTGGGTATCTAAAAATATTAAAAACTATCTTTAATTTGACAATCTTCACTAGGATCCACACTCGATCCAAGGTTCATCTTCAACAAATTCTCATTCTTGACCTAAGGCTACAAAAAACCCTTGCACATCTTCCTCTCCAAGGAAATAGGGACTCCTCCAATAACTCATGACTAATCACAACTTAAGAACATCTATCATGCTTAAAAACTTCCAACTCACCCCTATAATGGAAACTCAACATTCCATGAACAGATCACCAAACATTTTTTAAATGGATTGACACATAATGAAACATAAGATTTTTTTAATGGATTGAAACATGCTTTCCTCCTCACCAATGGGTAGTCAACCTACCCATTCATTGTATGATTATAGTCTGGAATGGACACACCTTATTTATGACATAGACTAGGAACCGCTCCAATCCAACCTCAATGAAAGGAACCACTTTGTACTCTAAGAACATTTATCATCTCTAACACATGGGAAAAGAACATCACTATCAACTGTCAAAATAAATTATACTTTCACATTTACTATGTTGTGCTTCTGTGATATGAAAATTCTCATGAAATGGCATCAATTCTCTATTTCCCTTCATCTTCTTGTGCACTCCAAACCATATGAAGGATCTTAACATATTCAAGGAGCCATTCAACCATTCAATGTACTTTCAACATCATGGACTCATATTACAATGAAATGATATGCTAACAGTGACTATCATTGTCAAGGGATAGTTTGAAAGTGATCTATAAAATCAAAGACTTAAATAAATTAAAATTATTTCCATATAATATAGAAAGGATATTTATATTATTTAATACCTTATTCAACTTCTAGAATCCTTTTAAACCCCAATACATATCAATAATTTATCAAAATACTATAATAAAGTATCATAAGAAATAGAATTCGCCATACCAACTTTTCTAGGGCATCAAAAACCTTTCATTAGATGATATTGTTCAATCTAAGACTTCCACCATTGGAAAGAGCATTAAAGACACTTCTAAACCCCACAATTTCATAATTTTTGAATAGTTCATTTGGGAGAAATGGATCAATTTGTTAACAAACCCTTCTAAATGATGGTTTTAGTGTTGTTTTGAAAGAAATTACCCAGAAACCACCATTGATCATGGAATATCTTAGAATATTATTCAAAGTAAGGATAATTAATTATAATTTGACCTCCAATAGGTTCCAAAATTAATTCAATCCAAAATACCACTAAAAAGTAACTTGGATCAGCTAAAAATGTGACTGTCTCAAGGAAAATAGTTAGAAATAATGAGCAAACATTTTATTTATTCATTGATCTTCTTGGCTATGTGGATCTCTTCTTTATGCACACTAGATACAACTTTTATAAACTCACAAAACCTTTTTTGGTTGGATAGAACCAACCCAAAACTTCCCTATAATCATATGTTGGTTACAATTAAGTTTAACTTGAATCAAAATAAAAATGACAAAAAATGATATTTACATGGGCATATTAGAGAAATTGTTAAAGCACGACTATGGAGATTAGAAGTCCTTTCCCATGTCTCTATATGAGGTACTAACATGTTAGGAGAACATCTATTCAATCAAATGGTTTAAAGTTTAAGCAATAGTCCCAAAAATTCATTTTTTGAAACTCTTACCTTGTGTAAATTTTTTTGGCTTATCCAATAATTATTTTCTTTTTTCATTGGGTATATGTGGGATAATATTTATTTGACAAAATAATATTTATTTTGTCAAAGTTTTCCTATCCTAATGATTTCTTTGACTTTTTGTCCATAAAATGTGTGATATAAATCAGTTTGCCAAAGTTTTGTAGATTATTAGAGTGCTAGCATTCAGTGTCATAGTGGGCTTCACACTAGCCATTGAGATCCATTCTTCATGGACTGCATTTACTTCTTCATAAGTATTTTTACTTAGACAATAGTTGCCCTTCAAGGTTGGCTTTGTGATGGCTTCCCTTGAAGGCTTCCTATTGTCTGAGCAAGGGCATTTATTGTAAATCAATACAATGCCATAGCTTCTTCTGCACCTACACATGGAACAAACAAGTTAAGTGAAAACATGGTACTTTTCCTCACATCAATTCAAGTTTACACCTATGTTGAGCATGGTTTACTTTGATAGATTATGGATATGCATATACATGCATAACTATAGATATAGATAGGTCATTGCATGTCAATTTTTTCATAGATCTTCTGGATCTAACCCATCTTCATTATCTAGGCTTTGGAGCAGCTCAGGAGTTGGAGTGGACTAGAACCAGGAACAAGGAGCATGCACGCCAACTTAGGAATGCAGTGTTTAGTGTTGGTTAACCAAACATGAGTACATGTAAAAATATGATTCTCTTTCCTCCTATTTATTTTGGAGCAAATAATAGTACATAAATGCAGTTTAAAATTAAAGTAGTATATTTAAATCTTCAAAAAAATAAACTATTTTGTATGTTTTCTTGAATACTTATGTTTTAGACATTGAATCTTTTTAGGATAGTTTATCCTTGATGTTTTGTTGAATAATTATGTTTTAGACATTGAATCTTGAAGGTTTCTTCATAGTTTGATTCTTGTTCTAACATAAGGAACAATACCTTTAGCATTCAGTTGGGATGCCTATGGCACTAAAACTGCAAATATGTACCTATGAACCTGATACAAGTTCCTACAAGGTGTAAAGGTATTGTTCCTTATGTTAGAAAAATAATAGTGAGTGGATAGTAATATATGGACATAGTTCATTATTATATTACTGTCCACTCACTATCCACAACTTTGTCCAAATATTACTGTCCAATCACTATCCACTCTCAAACTGACCAAGATTGGTTGTAGGGGATGTTACAAAATTTTAATGATTTCCTAAGAATGGAACAAACATGTAAATGATTGAAAATGCCAAAAGGAAACATGATGAGTGATGCAAAGGATTAATGAGCTCACAATATTTCCTAAGGATCAATTGATCCAAGTACTCTACAAATTTGAGAAATTATTGGAGACAATTTGTCATATCACATAATGCACTTAAGCAAGAAAGATTTGGAATGTCAAAATATATGATGGGTTCTCCATTCCTATCAACTTCAAGGTAATTCACATTCAAACTTACTCCAAAATCCTTAGTTCTATTTTGAAGGTGTCTTCACAATTTGATTCTTGTTCTAACATAAGGAACAATACCTTTAGCATTTAGTTGGGATGCCTATAGCACTAAAACTGCAAACATGTATCTATGAACCTGATACAAGTTCCTACAAGGTGTAAAGGTATTGTTCCTTATTTTAGAAAAAGAATAGTGAGTGGACAGTAATATATGGACATAGTTCAGTATTATATTACTGTCCACTCATTATCCAAAACTATGTTCATATATTACTATCCACTATCCAAAACTATTCTTGTTTAAGAGGTTTCTAAGGAGAAAACATGTAGGTAGTCATTGGATAAACAAATTTACCATAAATTTACCATACGATCATAGTAATAGGGGGATCTCTATGTAATATTGATAGGTAGATTTACCATAATCACACAAATGAAATCTAAATAATCTGAAATTTTACCATAAATTTTTAGAGCTAAAATAACACTTACGCAGAGAAGTCACCTAGAAATTGCAGTCAGATTTGCAACCTTGAAAGTTAAATTATTGACAACCCAGCTTGACCTACGTACGTCTACAAGCATATGAGAAAATTTCATACCTTCTTCTCCTATTTTCTCACGTGCAAACTATGTTTTCACACTACATCCATGAA